>JAJOZX010003962.1:0-47500 GCA_023014485.1 Bathynomus jamesi
ATCATTTAATCATTCATTTTGGCTAAACCAACGACTCGACACACACACACACACACACACACACACACACACACACACACACACACAGTATATATATACTGTATATATATCAACTGAAGCCTTTTCTTTGATTGCAGATTAATGCATCACTTCCTGCTGTAATTTGAAAATCGAGCATTTTTAGGTCTCTCTCTCTCTCTCTCTCTCTCTCTCTCTCTCTCTCTCTCTCTCTCTCTCTCTCTCATAACGAATAAAAAACTTTAAAAAAATTCATGGCATGGATTAGGTGAGGTGGAGTTGCGTTTCTGCCGTCAAGATTTACTTTGTCTTCTTTCTCTTGGGTGGCTGGATACACGTGACGGGCGAGGACATGGTGTTGAAAAACTGAGTCCTGTTCTTAATTCCTGTTTCCACTCTTTTCCTGTAGAAGCATTTCATCACTGCCGGCGTGATGGCTTTGCGCGTAGATGGGTGTAGATATGAAGAGTATAACCATTACCCTTCTCTTAATCCTTTTGGGGCTAGCCTGAAGTGGGTCTTGGGGTTTACGTTGGACGAACACCTCGGTAAATAGAGCTGTAAATATTTTGCATAAAATCAGAACCATATATTTGAGGTTTTTGTGACGATACCAAGTGGTTGACATGCGATCGGAAACAAGTATAGTATTGATTAGTTTATACAGTGGTGTTATCAAGTGTACGATCTCTATGTGTGTATAGCGTAATTGGCGAGCTAACTTATCTATTTTCCTTTTTCTTGTAAAATTTGTTTTGCTACTTTCCCAGGGCCAAAGTATTTTTTCAACCTTTTTCCGTGCTGCCTTTGGCGGGGAGGGTGGGGAGAGAACCTTATGCTTTTCTATCCAGTTTTCTACTCCTGCTAGAATAGTTAAAAAATGAACCAGATTAATAACAGGACCTCCCCGAGTGGACCGAAAGATCTTTGCGGCTTGCTCTTGTTCTTGTAACACTCTCTCTCCTCTCTCTCTCTTATATCTCTCTCTCTATATATATATATATATATATATAACCTTGGTTTTGCTTCTGCCCGAATTGTCCATTCTGACGAAGGTTAAGCTTGTCACCCCACCTTAGACGTTCAGTTTAACGTGGAATCCGAACCACGCACCACCACCAGCTCAGCGTCTTAACCACTAGCCTACCCAAGGTATCCATTTATCAAACAACCAATTTCTTTGTGTGAAAGGATGAACAGCTGGGTTTTGCTGAAAAAGCATTTGAAAAAGCATTTAAACAAATTTGAAATGTAAAAATATGAAAATTGAAAGCTTCACCATTAGATTAGTAAAAGTTATGAAGGGAATTGCTTTTTTAAAATATAGGCAAAGAATCGGCATCGGTATCGGCTAAATTTTGAAATCGGTACATCGCTACTAGATACATCAGTTTTTCTCACCGGACGCCTGTTACATTCCTCGAATAAAGTAATTGGTAAAGATAGTGATGCAATACAACACAATACAATAATTAATCCTTCGTCTAAATGTATAAAAGAACTTCAAAATTTATAAATGAAATTTTTTTAAAAAAATGCAAACATGTGAAATAGCTTGTGATTGGACGTCATTGCTGCGAGCCAGGCGGTTATACAGGGTGTCCCAGAATTAATTATCTATTTCAATGAAATCGGACAAATTTTTTAAAAACACACTTTTATTTATGTTTATCATGTTTAATATGTGTTAAAAATGATTAAATTTCTAAAAAAATTTCATAATTTTATTTTCATAATTTTTTTCATTATCTGGTCCAATGAAAGACCGTCTGAAGTCATAGAATGGCAAAGAGACTCTCCAAAAGTTAACGTGTGGCTTGGAATGACCAAATCCAAAATTTATGGTGCTCCATCTTGTTGAAACACAACATTATCAAGAATGCCATAATCAAGAAGCTGTGGTTCGAGAAACTGCTGAAGCATATCAAGGTAGACGGTACCTGTTACAGTTGCTTCCGCAAAGAAGAATGGGCCATAAATTTTGGATTTGGTCATTCCAAGCCACACGTTAACTTTTGGAGAGTCTCTTTGCCATTCTATGACTTCAGACGGTCTTTCATTGGACCAGATAATGAAAAAAATTATGAAAATAAAATTATGAAAAAAATTTAGAAATTTATACATTTTTAACACATATTAAACATGATAAACATAAGTAAAAGTGTTTTTAAAAAATTTGTCCGATTTCATTGAAATAGATAGTTAATTCTGGGACACCCTGTACAAAAAGATTCTGAAGAGATTTCGGAAACGATGAATAGATAGATACTCGTACATTGATGGGTGGATAAGAAGAACAGTGGATATAGCTTTAATTAACACGAAGCACTAAGAATATATAAAATGATCAATTGTATATTTATTAGAAAATAAATGATGGTCAATAAAAAACTATAGTAAATTATGAAACTGAAAGTGTTTAATGAAATTAGTGGAAGAGTAAAAGAAGATTAAGGGTTGTAGAGATCAGATATGACTGTGGAATGATGAAGCGCATGAGCTTACAAATACAGCTACATCAGCAACTCTTCCTCCTACACATAGACACGGCAGTTTTGAGAATAGACCCTCTTCAAGCAAATCATATGAAAGCCTGGTTCATGATGACACTACAATTCACAGTAGTGAGACTTCATTCACTTCAACCGCTTCTGAATCTTCCATACCATTTTTTCATTCTACAGGGTGGGCCGTAAGTTTCCATACATACGAAAAATAAACATTTTTTTATGGACAACCATTTTTATTTATATAATATGCTCTACATGGTTGCCATTGTTTTGAAAACACATTTCAATACGTGTTCCCCACTGTTGATGAACACGCATTAGCACAGTTGACGTTATGCTTGTAATGGCGTTGGTGATACGTTCCTTTAGATGATTTATGTCTCGTATCTTTTCCTGATACACCATGGCCTTCAAGTGCCCCCAAAGATAGAAATCAAGGGGGGTGAGATCTGGGGATCTGGGAGGCCACTCCACAGGACCACGCCGACCAATCCAAGCATCCGGAAACTGCTGATCCAAATACCGACGCACGTATTTAAATTTCCTATGTATGGAAACTTACGGCCCACCCTGTACTCCAGCCAAGAAAACACAAGGTCAGATAATGCCATATGTGGTTAGAACAACTGTAGATCAAAAAGAACAACTAGATTTGCAAATGGCCAGATTTTTCTTTTCAGCAAATATTCCATTTGTAGTTGTAGAGAATAAAGAATTTATTAAATGGGTCCAAAATTTAAGACCAGGCTATTGTCCTCCAAGCAGAAAAAAAATTATCTGATGACTCGCTAATCAAAGTGAATAATGAAGTAGGTCCTGGATTCAATGAAAAAAGACAGTCAATTCTACTGTAACTTTAATTCAAGATGGTTGGAGCAATGTGTCAAATGATCCAAGAATTGCCCATAGTGTTCACAATGGGTGCAAATCCTTTTTAATAACTTTTCAATTTTTCATAATCTTTATTTACACATTGCATAATTTAAGAATTGTTTTATAAGTCAGCTTACTTGAAATAATCGACATGCCAAATCATTCTAATTAGCTACAATTGAACAATGTAGCAATAAGAAAAATTTCAATTATTTTAAAATAAACATCTCAGAACAAAAACCCACTGAAAATTCCAGTGGGTTTTCGGGTTTGGGTTTTTGGGTGCCAACCCTGTCAAAAGGCCTTGCGGCCCATACTGAGGAGGTACCAATGGCAACGGGTGCCAGGGAAAAATTCAGACATCCTAAAATAGTGTGAAAGATTCGGTCTAACCTTTTCTTGAACAGATCCACAGAAAAACTGTTCACAACTTCTGAAGGTAGCCTGTTCCACGTGTCACAGATCTTATACGTAAAGTAATTCCCACACATACCAGTGCTAAACCGTTTCAAATCCAACTTCCAACCATTGTTGCGAGTTGGGTTATCATTTAAACTAAACATGCTTCTAAAATCGACATTGTTCAACCCGCGTAAGAACTTGAAAACCTCGATGAGTTGACCGCGCAGCCTACGAGTTTGCAGCGAAAACAATTTCAGGGCCGTAAGCGTCGATTGTAGCCCATATACCTAACGGAAGGGATTAACTTTGTGGCCCTCGCCTGCACTCGCTCCAGCCTCTCAATATCTTTCCTGAGGGTGGGCGGCCAGAACTGCACAGCATACTCCAGGTGCGGCCGAACCAGAGAATTGTACAGAGAGAGCACAATCTCCTTGTTCCGAAATTGAAATTGTCTCCTGATATAACCCAACAACTTCTGGGGTTTCTTTTCCACCTCTACGCACTGTTTGGTAAACTTAAGGTCGCTGCTAATTAGCACACCCAAGTCCTTTTCCAAATTAGTGGCCTCGATATTACTCCCCAACATCGAGTAGTCCGACTTGGGATTGGCGTAGCCAATGTGCATCACCTTGCACTTGTCCAAGTTAAACGGCATTTGCCATTTTTCGGACCACTCTCCTATCCTACGTAGGTCCGCACGCAGTTGCTCTATCGCCTCCGGCGTCCCAACATTGGCTCCAAGCTTGGTGTTTTCAGCGAATTTGGTGATCCTACTGACGATGCCACCGTCGATATCATTTATGTAAATGATAAACAACAGTGGCCCCAAAACGGAACCCTGAGGAACCCCGCTAGTGACCGAGGCCCAACCCGAACTAGCCCCTTTAATTACAACCCTCTGCCGCCTATTCTTCAGCCAGTTTCCAATCCAGCTACCTACTTCCCCACCGATACTCAGCGCGTGGACTTTGGCCATTAGCCAGCGGTGAGGTACCTTCTCAAAGGCTTTCTGAAAGTCGAGATAAAGTATATCAATCGCCCTACTCTTATCATACTCACTCCACATGACGTGGAAAAACTCGAGCAAGTTGGTGAGACTCGACCTATGCCGTCTAATCCCATGTTGGGAGTCCTCAAGCAGCTTGTAGGAATCCAAATGGTCAACGATCCTATCCGCTATTATTCCCTCTAATAATTTACCTAAAACGGAAGTGAAACTAATGAGACGATACTTCCCTTGACTTTCGTGATCCCCTTTCTTAAAGATAGGGGATCACCAGGGCCGTTTCTAGCCATTAGGGGGCCCTAAGCAGTATACCCATTTGAGGCCCCACCCCTCCATCCACCAACTCACGCCTTACTACATCACCTCAGCACACACATACAAAAAATGGCTGTGTTAATAAAAAAAATTATGAAACAATTTTAATGAAACATTTATGTCCAAAACAACAATGTACTTTCAGAAGACAAACAGAAAAATACTCTTCATGAAATTCCTGAAAATTAGCTCATACATTATTTACAGGGTGTCCCGTAAGTCTGGACCCATAGGGAAAAATAATAAAATTACAAAATAGTCCAAAAATTTATTACATAATCTGTTCAAAGTGTCCGCCGTTGTGTCGCACACATAGTTGAAGACGTAATCTCCACTGCGACAGCACTTTCTGAATCACAGTCGCAGAAATTTCTTGACACGCCTCCACAATGCGTGCTTTAAGGTGGAAAATGTTCTGAAGTTTGACCTCGTACACTTTGGCTTTCAAGTGGCCCCACAAATAAAACTCCAGCGGAGTAAGATCATAATAAAAAAATAATAAAAATAATAATAAAAATAATAAAAAAATATATTATAAATAAATTTTTGGACTATTTTGTAATTTTATTATTTTTCCCTATGGGTCCAGACTTACGGGACACCCTGTAGAATAAATGACACAGAACTATTTACAAGAAAATAATGCAATTATCAACTACCAAACAATTATTATCCTACGATACAATCGTGTAATAGCTAACAGTTATACAGAACAGTTTATCTTAAAAATCTTTGCCTCCTAAATTTTTTCTGAGCGAAATCATCAATAACATCATCATATGAAATCTCCCTGCCAACGTCCTGGTTGATGCTTATGATGCCAAGGCCACTGAGGCGATCCTGCCCCATTGATGAGCTGAGGTAGTTCTTGATTAGCTTCATCTTAAAGAAGCTCCTCTTGGCTGACGCTACTGTCACAGGTAGGGTGCAGGCTATTCTTAGTGCAACCCAGAGATTGGGGTATAGTTCCTCCAGTTGCTTCTGATGAATGAAGGAGAGAAGCTCCAATGCAGTCATGTTGTGTGAAGGTAAAGTCGGCAAGTTCTTAATTTCGAGGGCCGGTTCTCTTCCATCAATGTCAGAGTCAGCTCCAGAACTCAGTATCTTAGAGAGCTTTTCACACTTGCAGGACAAGTCTTCCTTGTTCATTGTGGTGAAGTTTAGGAGAACCCCAAATATGTCCCTTACATCATCTAATGTTTTGAATCTCTCATTTATTGACCCGATGGCACAATCCACCACCACATTGAAAAATTTGACTTCCAGCCTCTTTAAGGCTTCTGTAAATGGTTCGTCAGGAGCTTCGTAAGCAAAGTGCTTTTTTGTGGATCTGAGCCTCTTCTCCTTCAGCACAGCCTCCACATTCATTTCCTCACATATGTCCCAAGCTACGACTTGTGCTGCAACAAAACCTGTGTTTTTGTAGCTGGTGTGAGAGTCTCTTGTTTTTGTGAGGAGGTTGACGGCCACATCAAACTGCATTGTAGGAGAGTGCAGAAGTTTGCTCACATGGTTAACTGCATGAAGAATGTCATACCATACTACTGTGCAAATCTGAAAGCGATAAGACCCTACCTCCTCTGCAAGTGCTTGTGCTTCAGTCCTGGCTATGGCATCTGTGGCATTGTTTCTGACTTCCAACAGGGCCTCTCTGATGTTGTGGCTCTGGTATCGCACAGCCTCAATGTTCTTAAGCCGGCTCTCCCACCTGGTTTCACTCCAAGACTTGAGTGTTATGTTCACGTGCTTCTTTAGGATTGTCCATCTCTGTGTAGCTGCTGCAAAAAGGTTGTACAATTTTTGTATGTTGCCAAAGAAGCTGATGGCATCTGTGGAAGCTTTAGCTGCACAGCTTTAGCTGTGAGCCCCACATGGAACATAGAGTGCACGACAGTTCTTCTCTAATAACCTTGCCTGAACACCTTTGTTCTTGCCCTTCATGTTCGCTCCGTTGTCATATGACTGTCCCCTGCAGTCATCAAAGTGAATATTCAGTCATCTAGTCTCTTCAGAATCAGAACTGATAAACCCAGCCTGTACTTTCTGAAGCCTCAAGAAAACCCAAGAAGTATTCTTTTATTTCTGGTACTTCACCCATTTTAACAGTTCTGATAATAATCGACATCTGTTCTTGGTGGCTTATGTCTGGAGTGCAGTCTAAAATGAGAGTAATATTTAGTTTGTTTTATTTCTGCAACAATGGCATCCAAGATCTTCCCACTAATGGACCCAATGAGCTCATTTTGAATGATGTTTCTTAGGTAACTTGAATGACTATATTGACCACTTTCGACTCTGCTGATGTGTTGTTTCATCACTGGATCAAATTTGGCAAGCAGCTCAACCTCCTTCAAGAAGTTGCCATTGTCTCGATTGTACAATGTAGAGGAAAACCCCCTGAAAGCAAGGTTTCTCTCTGCCAGTGATTGGATTATACTTACAAGGCGTGTGAGAACATCTCGGCAGCGTTTTCGCTCTACCTCCATTAATAACATTTCAGTTTGGTCAATGGTCCTCCCAGTTTTTAGCTGCAGTTCCAGATCCTTCCATGTTGCCATGTTATCTGCATGTTCTGAACTATTTTCATGGCCTTTCAGAAGCGAACCAACGTTTATCCAGTCTGAAAGTCCATCCGTAATTAGTTTGTACGACTTCCTTGAAAACAACTTGCAGCAGAAGCAATAAAGAGCATCATTCCTTCTAGAGTACATCAGCCAGCTTCGCTTTGTTTTTTCCCCATGAATTAATGTTCTGTACATGTAATGGTGATGAACGCTTCTACCGTTCTCTCTTTTAGGGAATGTGAAATCTGGACTGATTTGAAATGGTCCTCGAGACACCAGATCTGTCTTCAAGGCATCTGACAGGACAACTGGCCAGTCATACGGATCAAGCGGTGGAGCAGATCTTGGTTCTTGTTGCTCAGTAGAAATGCCTGTGTGTGGTGTTTGAAGCTGAACAGAAGATGGGCCACTTGTTGGTTCATCAGGCTCTACTTCTACTGGTGTTTGAGGTTGCATAGAGGATGGTCCTGCTGTTGGCTCATGATGCTCATCAGGCTTTGCTGAAGATGGCTTTTCCAAATATTTCAGTAGTGCTCCTGAGAAGAACAGAACAGAACAGAACATAACATAACATTACACATTCTATTAATTTTTGCTAAAATACTCTTTCTTATCTTGTTTGATAATTGATCTGTGTGAACAGAATTTGAGGTGATTTGATCCATTAAATTTCACATTTCGAAATATTATAAATATCACAGAGACTAACTTACTCTACACGATTCCTGAGCACTTGCCTAGCTTGATGGTCTACCTAACCTAGTTGCTTGAACTGTAATCATAAGAATATACAAGTGGCACATTTCGCCTGTGCTACTGGAAAGCTTCTCTATCACATCTAGTTAACCACAACCAATCTGCTAAATAATTATAATCATCATGATGATAATAGTAATAATTGTTATAATTGTAACGTTAATCAAATACATTCAAATAATCAGACCATTTAGGTTTTAACCAACAAAATTCCCATTATCTGAAAAAGATGAGAAAAGAATTAATAAACTTGAAAACATAACGAAAATAATCCTAGGTTTTAAAGTGTTACAAAATCTCTTAATAATTATTAGTGAAATAATATTTTACAATACTAGAAAAATAAAGCATTTAGGAAAGTATAAGCATATAGTAAGAATAAAGTTAAATAATATAAAAATAAGATCTCACAATAGTTATTTACACATAACGACCAAAACGTTTCGTTTGTCTCCGTTTTATCACATTTGTCTCGTACAAAAACTTTAATTAATACGACAATCATAATAATAACAATAATAACAATAATATTAATAATAACTTCAGCTATATTCCTATTCTTGCCCACTGAGCTATGACCTGGGAGCCTGTCTAGGGCCCCCTAGTAGCAGCGGGGCCCTAAGCGGCCGCTTAGTCTGCTTATGTCAGGAAACGGCCCTGGGGATCACGTTGGCTTCCCTGCAGTCACCAGTCACCAGGCACCTGGCCCGTCTCTAACGATTTGTTGAAGACTGTGGTCGCGCACTTCCCGCAACACTCTGGGGAGGAACTGGTCTGTCCCAGGAGCCTTAAACGCGCTCAGTTTGTCTTCTATCGGCAACGACTGTCGCGGTACACCGAACACTATCCAGGCCAGCACCTTCGTGCCTGACGTCTGGTTTGGGGATGTCCTCCCTGGTGAACACTCCCGCAAAGTACTCATTCAGCACATTAGCGATGTCCGCGTCGGAGGTCCGCAGAGCGCCGTTGGGGTCTTTTAACGGACCTATCATGCTTCTAATGGGCTTTCTACTATTAACATAACTGAAGAACTCCTTAGGGTTCCCCTTGCAGAGGCTTGCCACCCGGAGTTCTTCGTTACGTTTCGCTAGTCTAACCTTCGCCTTCATTTCCCTGCACAGGCAGACATACGCCTCAGTGTTCTCATGGGAACGATTGGCCTTCGCCCTCCTATACGCAGCTTTCCTATTTCGGATAGCCGAAGCGATGTCACGATTGAACCACTTAGGCTGCGTTGAAGTGGGGGTGACCGGTTTTGAGGGTATGGCAGCAGACTGCAGTACCATAAACTCGTCCCGGAATGCACTCCACACTTCCTCAACATCGCCCCCGACCTCTAACCCCATCTCACCTACTACGCTATCCCGGAGGCTAACAAAGTCCGCCCGCCGTAGATCGAGCTTACTGCCTCTCAAGTTACTACGCTTCACCCGAGGGACGCAAACACAGAACCTAATCAGACCGTGATCACTCCCGCCCAACGATTCGTCAACGGTGAGGCCAGTGACGAGGTTGTCTTCGGTCGTGAATACTAAGTCTAGAACGCTTTCGCCTCGTGTAGGCCCATTGACCCACTGAGTGAGGAAGTTCTCAAGTTCTCATCAGCAAAGTCAACTAGCCTCCTCCCTTCGGCATCAGCAGTCCTGTCTTCCCAGTTTATGGCGCGACAGTTGAAGTCTCCTAAAACTACACACACCCTGTCCCCTAGCAGGCTACGGAGTTCGGTGTACAGGGCTGTATCTTCCTCGAGGAGGAGATTCGGATGTCTGTACACCAAGATTAACGTATAGTTCGTCCCTCCTACTTTCAGATCGACGCCAAGCAGCTCCCGTTCCGATCGGAACTGGCAGTCAACCGGACTGAACGTGTCCCTCACGTATATTAGTACCCCTCCCCCCCCGGGTGCGGTCTTTGTGAAACATTCTATACCCTGGAATCTCGAATTCCCCAACGTAGTCCCTACGATCAGGATGAATCCAGGACTCGGTGAGAGCAACGATATCCTGATGCTAAGAGCGCCCGTAGCTCGCAAAACTTATTCCTAATCGACCTAGCATTAAAAAGCACTGCACGGAGGAAGCCTTCCCTATTCGACCGCCCCCTAGCACGACCCGTTTCCCGAACAGCCAGGGCTGTCGGGAGTTGAAGAGCCCCTCGCCAACGAGGGGGCAACTTCCTCAGGAGCCTGAGCCCCCTCCAACGGTGAAGGAGGGGCTCAAGATCATCTCTCCCCGGTGGGGAGCCGTCATCAATCCCTGGGCTTGACCTCACCATACGGTATAGGTGCCGGTCAAACAACGCGCCTAGCACACCTTTACCGTTGGCATTGAGGTGGACACCATCCCTCTGATAAAGGTCCCACCTATCCGAAAACGCGTCGAAGGGGTCAACAAACCTCACGCCCAGTGGGACACACAAGTCTTGCACCCTCTCGTTGATGCCAATGACCTTACTGAGCGCGTGGTCACTGGCATTCATCCGCGGTAAAATACCCATCAACATTCCCCTGTCTGTCTTAAGTTTCAGATCATCCGCAAGAGATATGATCTCGGTAATGATCCCTTCGGTCGAACCTACCCTACCGCCTTTGAGGAACAGGTCGTTGCCACCAGCGTGGACAACGATCGCAGTCCTCCGACAAGCCACGCGCAGCTTCTCTAGCTCCTTCCTTAAGTGCGCCGTTCCCCGCCCAGGTAAGCACCATACATTTCTCCTGTCCCGGTTTGCAGAAGCAAAGTACTTCTCCTGGCCCCTGATCTGTTAGTCCCAAATCAAAACGGTATCTTACTCCTTCGCGCACAGGAGACTAAAGCGGTTGGAGGTTCTGACAGCGGCAACCGGGGTCTCAGGCTTCGGCTTCGCAGCCTTCTTGCCCGATACCTTTTGATACCCATCGCCACCCGTAAACTCAGCCGCACTTACAGCACCCGACCCACCCCGACCGTCAGCTACATCCTTCGGTTTCTTTGGGCCATCAGTAGGTCCCTTCCCACCCTTCTCTATCGGCCTCTTCTTTGCTCCCTCCTTTCCCTCCACCTTGCGTCGCGGTTCCGAGCATTCCACGTGGGTCGCTGGCGATTCCTGACACTGATTTTGCATCCCGGCTCCCGGTTGCACCTCTACCCTTTCTCCGCGGTCTCGAGCTCTGTCCAGTCCGCCGCTGGACCGCCTTTCCAGGGCGGCTATCCTATCAATAAGCTTCGGGGTGGAGGGCGCAGCCGCGTCAGTGACCGCCGCGCCTCCAACAGCCGATCTGGACGACTCGAGCCGCCGGACCTCTCCTCTAGCTTCTCGTACAACTGCATGAGCTCGCAAAAGCGGCACAGGCTGGAGTGGTTGATCTTCTCGAAGCAAGCTTCTTTGAAGTTGTCAGTATGAAACATGGCTGAAAAGGCTAGTACCCACCTATCATAAAAACAAACTTTTATAGCCTATGAATATGTGCATTCTCGCAACTTTGACCTCAGTTTTGAAGAGGACAAAATTTTGAAGCAGATTAAGTTTGGTTAAAAATTATAACAATATTTCCTTTTATAAACCAAAACATGTGTTCATCGCTAAATTATATGAAGTGTAACTGCTATCCTCTTGTTGATTCACTTAAAATCTGACTTTGTTTCCCTTTTTGGATTCTCTAGCCGGGATTTCTTCCATAGCGGGCGGCATGTCCGTAGACCTTTTCACTTGCAGAGGATATTTCCTTCACATTTCTTTCAACTGCCTGGGAATGACACGGGTATGCGTCAAGAATTATGGGTTTTTGGCAGTCATCAGTGCTACTTGTAGCATCAGAGAGTAGGGAAGGAACAGTAATATCCATTTCGTTCCAATCAATCATATCCATGGAGGTCGAAGTTGAGCCTGATGGATTTCTTGTCAAACATTCGAATTTCGCCCGATGTAACACTCCTTTTCGCTTGTAGCACTTTTTCGGCTGCTAGCTTCCGAATATTCTTCTTCTTGTCAGCGATAGCATATAAAAGGATATTTTCAGGATGACAAAAGTAACAGTTGTTTTGTAACACAGGACGAATAATGTCTTTTGATAGAGCTCAATCATAAAGAAAAAGTTTTTGCTCCCTTCCTGGCAAGACCAGTTTGCTTTGATATAGAACCATGCAGGAGCATAGAAGTTCAGTATGAAATGAGCAATCCTATGAAGTGTCTCTGATGGTTTTCCGTGCGACATGTAATGACTTAAGAGACGATTTGCTTTTGTCAGCCTCCGTGCATTATTGAAAGACCCAGATTGAGCAGTTTCTAACAATTTGATAGCTGGACCTCTATCATGACCGTTTTGAATTGACAAACACGCCTTATATGGAGGTACTGCTGGTCACTGCACTGAGATCTGCTAGCACTACTTCTGGTAAGTCCATCACTTTTCCAGCGAGAGATGGAAATTTTGCAATTGGTCTGTTCTTTCGATCAAAGTTCAGATCCTTGCCGATTTTGCCCTGCGAACTTCTAGGTCCTGTCGTTTGCCCGTCAAGAACTTCCAGGTATTTTTTCAAGGGAAGCTCATTAGTGTGAAGTAAGCAAATAAACCATTGTAATGGTCTTCCCAATGTCAGCTCTGGTTTTCTAATTATTCCATTTGATTTACCTGTATTTACATTAGTTGCATCACAAACTACTGCTTTTAAAGTCGATGCAGAGTTTGTGTCAGTAATTACTGATCTAATTTCTTTAGCAATATCACTTGCCCTTCCACTTTCAGGAGCAACATGGTCAATATATTCATTTCCTGGAAATGAAGCTAACACATAGTGGCATTCATTCATTCATTCATTCATTCTCCCACTTTTGAAAGAGTTTTATCAATTTTTCCATCAAATCGAAGGCAAACTATTCCTTTATTCTGTTCTTCATGCTTCTTTCTTTCTATGCTTCTCCACAAGGTTCTTTGACGACGTAGTTTACTGGGATCATTCGTAGTATTTTCAGATAACACTGGGGAACAAATTTTAACTTTTTTTTGTTTCTTGGACGTGAACAGGTCGGTCTTATAGGATTTTTTCCGCTGATTCCGAATATAGCCGTAGAATTTCTTTATCACCCAAGGTTACTGAGAAATTTGTATTTTAATATTTATTCAAAAAGTGTATAGAAGTTAGTAAAAATACTTCATAAAAATTATATTACTGGCAGATTGGCATTTAAAATATTCTTCTTAAAACTTCTTTGTCACTGATTTTCTCTTGTAGTTTTCATTAGGAGCTTCTCGCATCAATGTCCAGCAGTAATCAGCTAACATTGCCGGATCCCACCTCCCTTGGTAGCGTTTCTCCATAGTAGCTATATCTTGGTGGAACCTTTCTCCATGCTCATCGCTTACGTCGCCGAGGTTTTCAGGGAAGAAATTTAAATGGGAGTGCAAGAAATGGATTTTAGTGACATATTACATCCCAATAACCTATATGCTTCAATCATGTCCTGCACTATTTTTTCATAGTGAGGCTTTGATGTTCCCTAGAAAATTTGTGACAACATTCTTCATGGCCTCCCATACCACTTTTTCTTTTCCTCTCAAGGCATCATCAAACTTTTGATCTTTCATGAGCTCTCTGATTTGGGGACCAACAAAGATCCCTTCTTTTGTCTTTGCATCGTTAAGTCGTGAAAACTTTTTCTTCAAATATTTGAATGCCTCATCTTCCTTGTTCATTGCTTTGACAAAATTTTTCATGATGCCAAGTTTGATGTGAAGTGGCGGTAAGTATATTTTCTTGGGGTCAACTAAGGGTTCATGAGACACATTCTTCAGTCCTGGGATACATTTTTGACGAAGTGGCCAATCCTTTACAAAATAATGCGAATCTCTGGCTCTGCTGTCCCATTCACAAAGGAAGCAGCAGAACTTCGTATAACCGAGCTGCATTCCCAGAAGAAGCGCGACGACTTTTAAATCCCCACATATATACCAACGAAACTGGTCATAATTAATCTGCTGAAGGATGAGTTTCATATTTTCGTAAGATTCCTTCATGTGGACAGCGTGCCCTACAGGAATGGAAGGGTATTTATTTCCATTGTGAAGTAGTACAACCTTGAGGCTTAGCTTCGAAGAGTCAATAAATAAACGCCAATCTTCAGATTTGTGCTCATGACCGAGAGCTAACAGCAGTCCATTTACATTATTACAGTAGCATAAACCACCTGACGAGGAGAAATACTGCATCAGATCTTTTTGGCGAGTGCGGAACGCCGATATGCTTGTATCTTTTGCCAGCAAATTCCATTCACGTAACCTGGAGCCCAATAATTCCGCTTTTTTTTCGGAAGGTCCAAATCTCTCACGAGATCATTCAGCATAACCTGCGTTATCATACGTGATTTATTTGATTCAGGTTGCTGAAAGTCTGTATCTTTAGTGTCATCAATTTCCATTGGTTCAACTTCAGACTCTTCATCCAGTGTCCATGACTTTGGGGGAGTTGGAATTGGGTTATCATCGTCATGTAGTACTGGTCTCATGGCAGATGCAAGATTTGGGTATTGAATTTTATGTTTATGTTTGGCAGAGAATCCTGAAACGTTAGTCATACAAAAATAACAATCTGTTAGGTGATCCTTGGGCTCTCTCCAAATCATTGGTATGGCAAATGGCATAGATTTGCGGGTACCTTTAATCCAACCCCTAAGAGTGACGGCACAGGAAATGCATGAGATATGAGGTGCCCAGGATTTGTCTTGGTCGCCTACCTTACATCCAAAATAAAGTTCGTAAGCCTTCTTTACGAGTGGGGTCATTGTCTTCCTCTGTGCCATTATGGTCAGTTCTCCATATACGTAGCAAAATGTATCTCTGGGATTAATACAGTTTCGATTCATGCTGGCGGAAAATTATTGAAATCACGGAAAACTTTTTGGAATGAAAAACCAATTTTTTCTACTATGAAAATTTTTAAAATTTGAGCGAAACTTGAAAAAAAAATTCTTTTTATTAAAAATCTGTTTGTTTAAATAGCTATATTTTTTTAATGCAAAAAATACTATTAAATATAGTTAACCTGGAAAAAAAAGAAAGTAAAATTAAATTAGTACACTTAATTTTAACTAATATTTTGGGAAAACTCTGAGTAAATGGAAATATTATTTTCTCGAAAACTATGGGTGATAGAAAAATTCTGAAACCATATTTGGAATCAGCATCAAAGGTTCTATAAGAAACACCAAATAGTTTTCAAGAAACAAAAACGTTGTTCCCTAGTGTAATAGATTAAGATCTTTTAAAACAGCATTAGCAATTAAACAAGCATCACGGTTGCTTATTTTGCATCGATCAACTGCCTTGCATAATTCTGGATATTGGTGTCGATTTTGAGAAGTGCTAGCTTCTGTATCTAACTCGTACTCGCTCAATTCGAAATCTTCATTTTTATGACTTTTTTCACTTTCATAGCTGATCTCACCAGTATCACGAGTTTTCAACTGCATTTCCTGGACAAAACTCTTTTGTTTATCTTTAAAGAATTGTCTTTTATGCTTTCTGTTTTCCATTTGTTGTAGTTTTGAAGTTTTCACTTTGTCCAACTTACCTATAATCATTTTCGTTCAATATGTTGATCAATCCAGAACTCCCATTCATCATTCGGGATTTTCGCCGCCTTAGCGCATTTACACTCGCTTTTTACGAGAACCGGAGGCATAGCACTTGCAGCAACATATGTCAAATAAATTTCTGATGGAATCATATTTACTTTGGTAAGTGTTGGAAGATCTTTTACTTATGGAATATTTCCTAAGTTCTTGTCCTTTCTCAGTTAATGTCTTTACTCTAATTACTATGCTTTTGAAATCGATTGTTGGAATGGAAGCACGGAAATATATATATATATATATATATATATATATTATATATATATATATGATGAATACACTTTCACTTTCGTGAAATAATTTTAGGTATATGTATGTATATATATGTATATGTATATAATTATATATGTATGTATGTATGTATGTATGTATGTATCTCATTCACTTCTTCCGCGATAATTTCAGCGTATTTCTGAGTGCTAAATGTTGCAGTAATGAAACTTATGTTTAAGATAAGCTTTGAATACATCCTCACAAGTTGATAGTTGGTTGCCAGGAAGCTCTGCTGCGCGTTCCGAAAAAAGAATGCTACATTTTTCTCTTGGTATACCAGAAGAGGCCATTGCAAGCTATGCTATTAATCTGAACAAAAGAAAATAAAATGCTGAATCAGGAAACACATGATAGGTCAAACAACATATGGGTCCCACATTTTAAAATAAGCAAAAACAATATCATTAAAGGTTTTTTGATAGACATTGGCATTAATGAGTTTTTGTTGAGATCCTCATACCTGTGGGGCGAAAATTAATTTAAGGACACATGCTTTGTGGCCTTTGTTCGCAATTTATTTTTTGATAGTTGCCAGCACCGAAATTGATATTTCTAAAAGATATGACTTATCCCTTAATCAGTGACTACTCGGGTATCTTTTTCAGCATGTTTCATTAAATTAAATTTTTTCAACCCACCCTAGTATACAGTATACTCATATTTATTTATATAAATACTCTCCTCTTCTATTTTTGCTTTGAGCAAATTTTTCAATGATCTTTGATTAAATTGTGGAATTTCTGTTATGTAGTCCTTATGTATTGACAAAACGGCAAAACCGTTTAATCTATCTTGTGACATTGAATTTCTTAAAAGTATTTTTATGCGCTTCGGAGTACTGAAAGAACGTTCGGCATCAGCTGTAGACACAGGTGTCACTAGGACAATTTCTAATAATTATGACACCTGAGAATGTATCAAGCAGCTTGTTGTCATGTAAAAATCAACACAAATCACTAGCACTTGAAATGTCATTGAATGTAGCATTTGCATAGGTAACAGTTAATTCACAAATTAACTTTTCCACATTTAGCATTAGGATAATTGATTTTAATGGTATTGATGTGATTGGTTGGAAAGTTTTGCTCGTAAATATTGAATTCTTTGAGGTCAATGATTATAAAGGAACGAAATAATTCTGATTTTCTAAATCTGACGTTCATCTCGTTAATCATTTGGGTACATGCTTTTTTTGGGTCCATTTCAATTGTACTGCTTACGTCTCTTCTCATTCTTTTCACTTGAATTGGTGTCTCATTATTAGCAACTGCAACTGTTTCAGGGACGTGGTTCTTGATACACTCTCGCATGTGATTCATTGATGATTGAAAGTTCTTCAATGCCTGTGCGGTGATAATACTAGTTGACTTGTATGACTGCAGAACACTGTACAAAACATCTACATGCTTCAACGCCGTATAAAAAAACGACAAAAAGAAGTTGAATTCTTCATCTTCTAACGATTTCTTAAATCCCACAGATTCGCATATATTTTTGTCATCCCAGCTCTTTTCATTCTGAATTCTGTCGAAGCATTTTAATAGCTCTTGTTTGTTCTCTCTAATACAATTGACAATTTTGGAATGAAAATTTCATCGTGTTTCAGACACTTTTGGAATGCATGTGTGGCAAACTTCCCGAAGTAAGCTGCAACGTTTAGGAGAGTTAGTGAAAAATACACCAATTCCACTCACAGTTGAGAAAAATATTCTTATTCTTTTAATTGATGAACAGACTTTCTTCATAATTAAATTTAACTGATGTGCATAACAGTGGATATAATGCGCATGAGGGTAGTATTCTTTCATTTGCACCTGCACTCCACCATGAGAGCCACGCATTACTGCCGCCCCATCATAGGCCTGGGCAACAAGTTTGTCCTTTAGGCCAAAGTGTTGCAGCTCGTCTCTTAACAAATTCGTAATCCCAACAGCTGTACTATCTTCAACTTCGACGAAAGCTAAAAACCTTTCAACAGGCCGACATTTTTTCACATAACGCAATATAACTAGAAATTGCAAACGGCAAGCCACATCCGTAGTTTCGTCTGCTTGCACAGAAGCGTAACGGACTTTATCGATTTGGGATTTTATTTCATCCACATACACTTGATACATGCAGTCTAAAAGATCGTTTTGAATTGTTTTAGATGTGTTTTTCGCCACTAACATTTTCAAGATGATCACTTAAGGCACTGTCAAACGTTGCTATGTAGAAAATCATGTCTAAGAATACTCCACGATTAAAAGATTGTTGCGTTTCATCATGACCTCGTATTGGCAGCTCATGAGAAGCACAAAATTTGAAACAGTCAATGGTTCTTGTTAAGACGTCTATTTTTCTCAACTAATTCATTGTTTCTTAATGCTGAGGCGATATCCGGCATCTATTTCAGGTAAAATGTTCGCTGTTCCAAATGTTTTAAATATGACATTATTCATATGAACTGTGCTGCATTCATGTTTCTGGATCCGTTCAGAAAGATGCTTTAAATCTTTACAACCAGTGCTGGTCCACAAACTTTCACTCTCAAATAAAAGACAGTAAAAACAATATAATGTATTCTTTGCATCACTAACAGTGAGCCATGATTTTCTTTCTAACCAACTAATTGAAAATGTTCTGTTTTTTACCGCCTTGTTGAGTAATTTTGATCTCTTTAGGCTGATATGCACTAAGTCTTCTAATTTTTAACTCTTCCTCAAGTTTCAACGAGGAAAAGGGAATTTCTAGTAAAGTATCAACACTATTCATTATATTATTGTAGAAGTAATTAGTATCACGTCTATAAGCATGTTTAAAAATCGATTAGACGCATATGTTGATAGATTGGGTATAGTTTAAGGTAGTAAAATTAAGGCTTTGTGGTTCGGAACCCATAAAATTGTAGGTCCTCTCCGCCACCACGGAGGATATACACAATTACGAACACAGTTAGGTAGACCAGCCATGAGTGATCCTAGGATCTTTGTTGGTCTGAAACATTATAACAATTTTAAGGACTAAATCAGTGAAGCCAATAGTGATGCACTATAAATCACACTCACGGGTGATAAGTACACAATAAATGGGCTAGGGGAGAAACCTAAACATTACCACATCACGTCACATCACTCTCATTACTGCCTGATGAGAGAAGGGCCAGATCTGCCTGGCCTAGACGCAACGTTGCTACATCTCTTATGAGTCAGTGGAAATAACTGTAAGTTTTCTAACTTTTGGCAACTCGGATAGAAGACTCACCGCCGTAGCTTGAATACAATGCAGCATACTTTTAGGGCCAGTATGAGGGGGCCCATTTTAATTAAAATAATGTGAATTATTAGCGTATATTTATATATTTTTAAAGAGCTCCTTCACGGCCTCATTTAGAGAAAATATCCGTGCATCTTTAACCTTGAATTTTCTTTCATTTTCATTTGGTCAATGTAACTACTGGTGGGGCCCGGCCCCACTGGCCCCAAAAAAGTAGCCGCCCATATATATATATATATATATATATATATATATAATATATACACCCCTCTGTCTATGACCTTGGGCGGTTCGAAGTTGACGGGGGTTTTGGTTAGGTGGCAACAACGGATTTGTTACTCTGGGGTAGCTGGTACCGTATAGGGAATCGCAATAGTTTCTCTTATACTCCTCTCCGATTTCTTCTTGTAGGGGATCGGAGGAGTCTGTGAAGCTTACTAAATTCTCTTAGAGTTCCCCGATTCTTCTTGTAGCGTATCAGGATATTATTTTATTTTATTTTAAGACTAAGTTCTCTGAAGAGAGCAAGGCTCGAAGGAGAAGACAAAGATATTCTCTTACTGTAGTTTACTGCTAAAATGTTACAGGTAATACTCAGCCTCTAATTCAGATCAGACAAATCAGAATGATAATTTAAAAAATTGTTTGACTTTATATACTGAATTTTTGGAGACATCATTATTATTTAATGTTGACCTGGTTTTTTTTTATTCTCAATAGCCTGAATTATTTTGCAAAATATTTGAAGATTAGGTAAATATTTTAGCTATTGCAATGTCTAGACAGATAAGCAAGAAATTTGAAGATGAAGCTATATTTTTATTTTAAACCGCATATTGACAGATCTGATGTCATGATTTGCCGAGTTAACTAAAAATGGAAATTGAAATATGCATTTTATTATGGATTAAAATTAAACATGCATGTGAGCCAAAATTAAATGCTTAAAATTTAAGATTAGGTGTTAAGCAAGACATCACTTCATCTTTAAAACGAAGAGAGAATGTATAAAGAAAATGAAAATTGCAGAATTTAACAAGATTACATTATTAAGCTAAATCTAAAAAAGTTATCAATTAATTTAAAAAGAAATAATTGATCAATTATTCAGCAAAAATAAAATAGAAAGAAATAAAAAATTTATCCGAACTTTCGTCAGCGTTATGCAATTTGGAATCTGTATACAAAAATGAATATAAGAATATATGAATTATTCACTACTCATTTTTACACACAGATATATATATATATATATATATATATATATATATATATATATATATATATCAGTGGCGACTGGCGTATAGGAGCGATGGAGCGGTCGCTCCCCCCTTGCTTGAAACGATAAATATTAATTTAACAGATAAAAAATATATTAATTTTAAGATATTAAAATAAATATTCTTGAAATATATTTTAAAAATTCATATAAGTACCGTACGGAAGCACCATGTGATTGTTTATGTACTAGAATTCTAAAAATTATAAATTTTATGAAATCGTACCCCCATACATTTATACCACGAGTCGCCACTGATATATATATATATATATATATATATATATATATATATATAGTTACGATAGAAGTGTTCTTCGGGAACCTTATCCTCAATAGGAATATGAAAACAAGGATACGACTCTCAACATTTATTGGCCAAACGTTTCGGTCCACTCAGGAGCCATCTT
This sequence comes from Bathynomus jamesi, assembly GCA_023014485.1. Taxonomy (NCBI): domain Eukaryota; kingdom Metazoa; phylum Arthropoda; class Malacostraca; order Isopoda; family Cirolanidae; genus Bathynomus; species Bathynomus jamesi. Next base: position 21,264 of record JAJOZX010003962.1, read on the forward strand.
CAGTGACTAAATGGAAGCATCTAAAAAACAATCATAAAACTAAAGTAAATACAAATGTCAAACTGTACATTGTCTGTGAGTGAGTGTACAATAATAAAATCTAATACAAAAAAGTTAAAAAGTTGTTAAAAAAAAAAACTATCTGGATTATAAAACAAAAAGTAAAAATAAAACAAACACTGAAATTTCAAAAATTAAAAAGTTTAAAAAAATTTTAAATGTTAAATTTAAAATTTAAAAATAAAAAAATTAAAAAAATTTAAATTTTTTTTTTTTTTTTGAAAAGGACTTACCTGGATGGTAAAAGTTACAAATGACAAGTGGAGAGAAAGGAAAGAAAAACTTAAGTTAGTGCGTTAGTTGCGTTAAAAAGGTGTTGGTTGGTTAGGAAGTATGTAATTTATCGAGGAAAGGCTATCGTTTAGTTCTGGATTTAATTTCTTGATAAAAAGGGATTCTAAAATTTTAAGATCAAGTGAATTAGAAGCAGACGACAAAATCGCAAAGGAGTCCTGGGGTCACGGGTGGTCATGGGTCTCTGAATGATGCCGAATAGCAGAGGATTCAGGAGTGGAAAGAGGGCGAGAAGTTCGATGAGAAAAACCCAAATGCTTCGAAATCCTAAGTTTTAACTGTAGGGCAGTCTGCCCCACATAACGACTTTGGCAGGTCGCACATGTATATAAATAAATAACAAAGGATCTCAAAAGCACGGGGAGGTGATCTTTATGGCGAAAAAAGGATTGCAGATAATTAGAATTAGAATTAATGATTATAAAGTCGCATTGAGGGAAGTGTCTGTCCAAAATAGAGTGGACATCTTTATTAAGTTGAAAAGTTAGTTGTTCTAAAAATGGAAGCTTAAGATAAACTTTCTGTTTCGGAACCGTGGACTGAATTATTTTAGGTGAATATAGGTTACTTAAAAATTTAGAAATTAAAGTCTCAAAAGTCAAAGTACAATAAAAATTATAGTTGAAAAATCTCTTAAGATACTGAATTTCTAAGTCAAATAAAGACCAACTTGAACAAAGGTGATAAGCTCTAAAAATACGACTTTTAATACTAGCCAGCTTAAAACTAAGTGGAATATTGCTGAAAAAATGAGTACCGAGTTGGGTAGTAGTTGGTTTTCTGTGTACTTGTGTTGAGAAGCCTGTACTATGTTTATTTATGGTAACATCAAGAAACGAAATTTTATTGTATTGTTCTACTTCCATAGAGAATTTAATATTAGGATGCTTAGTATTAATTAGTGATGGGACGATACCAAAATTTTTAACGATTTCGATTCCGATACCACTAAAAAGTCTCGATTCCGATACGATTCTCGATTCCGATTCCGATTCTCAATATTTTTAAATATAATTCTATACTTGTTTTTCTGGAAATTGTCATATTTTACTCTGGTAAGATTAACTATTTACATTATGAGTATGGTAATATAAATTATAAATTATAATAGATTGGTTTAAAAATAAAAATCAACTGTAAGTTGTAACAATTCATTTTAATCTTCTTGATTACACATCATGGATATACATGTTTTAATGTATAGCTACAATACAATAAAAATAAAATTTGTTATCCTCTTTCATTTAAATTTTAAAGTTTACATTGCAAAACTGGTTCAATTAAAAGTTAAAGAATCGTTTTAAGAATCGGAAATCATGGTACAATTCTTTCGATTCCGATTCCTGAAAAATGCTCGATTCTTCCGATTCTCGATTCCGATTCCGATTAATCGTCCCATCACTAGTATTAATATAATTTAAAAATAAAGGAGCATGATCTTTATGCTTAAAAATGACAAAACAATCATCTACATAACGTTTAAATAAAATAGGTTTAAAATCAAGCGGGCAATCCCTCAGCCACTTTTCCTCGTGAAAACGAAGAAAACTGTTAGCAAAGGACGGACCAAGGGGCGAACCCATTGCCATTCCCTCGTGCTGGTGGAAAAGTTCCTTATTAAAAAAGAATATGGTATCCTGGACTGATAACTTTAAAAGTTTTGAAAACAATTGTCTGTTTAATCCCAAAATGTCATTCGTAGAACCAAACAAAGAATTTATAATAATATCACACGTTTCTAAAACAGGTACATTGGTAAACAAAGACTGAACATCAAAGGAAGCCATGAAACAATCCTTAAACTTCAACTTGGTGACACAATCAACAAATTCAAAAGAATCTTGCAAAGTGAAATGACTACGTGTGAGAGGGTCTATGATTGGGACCAAAAATTTTGCAAGGTTATAACTTGGTGTGTTTATGGCTGCTAGAATGGGACGAAGCGGAACTCCAGGTTTATGGGTCTTAGGCAGGCCATAAACAACCCCTGGGCTAGTACCTGAAGCAAAAAGCTTATCGTAATAGTTGATCAAAAGCCCACGACTTTTAAGAGAACGTAAAAAGTTGTTGATTCTGTCCTCCAGTTTCACAATATATTTAAATGGATCAGTCTGCAGTTTCAAAAATTTAGTACAATCAGAAAGTAAATTATACATTTTATTTAAATAGTCTTGTCTGTCTAAGACAACAACACCTTTACCCTTATCAGGCTTACAAATAATTACATTCTTATCCCTCCGCAAGTTCGTGAGAACTTTAAAATCACTAAAACTAAAAACAGGACAAAAAACCTTAAACCCATCAAACTTATAGTAGAACTTGTTTGCCAAAAGTTTAATATCCTCCACTGGACTAGAGTGCCGAAGAAAAGGGGAAAAAAGACTAATTTGATGGCAAAGTTTTTCAAAACATAAAAAATAACGACAAAAGTCAAGCTTAAAAATGGGAAGTTTAAAATCCAATCCAAGGATAAAATTCTTTTTCTTCAGTTGATAAAACCTTATTGGAAAAGTTAGAAATAATTTCATCTCTATTAAGATTAAGATCAAAATTTAAACCCAACTGTTGAAGCTTAGAATTTTGACGAGTTAATGAAGAGACATAAAATTTTGATACATACCTCGAAATATAACTATTTAAAATAATAAAATCAAGGCGAGACACATTAGACTTAAAATGTTGTGACAATATGAGCAATTGATTGCCAAATTTTAAAATAAGTTTACGTTTTGGCAAACAAGTTCTACTATAAGTTTGATGGGTTTAAGGTTTTTTGTCTTGTTTTTAGTTTTAGTGATTTTAAAGTTCTCACGATTGCGGAGGGATAAGAATGTAATTATTTGTAAGCCTGATAAGGGTAAAGGTGTTGTTGTCTTAGACAGACAAGACTATTTAAATAAAATGTATAATTTACTTTCTGATTGTACTAAATTTTTGAAACTGCAGACTGATCCATTTAAATATATTGTGAAACTGGAGGACAGAATCAACAACTTTTTACGTTCTCTTAAAAGTCGTGGGCTTTTGATCAACTATTACGATAAGCTTTTTGCTTCAGGTACTAGCCCAGGGGTTGTTTATGGCCTGCCTAAGACCCATAAACCTGGAGTTCCGCTTCGTCCCATTCTAGCAGCCATAAACACACCAAGTTATAACCTTGCAAAATTTTTGGTCCCAATCATAGACCCAGGGCCGGATTTAGGAGTAGGCAAAGTGGGCAGCTGCCCATGGGCCTCCACATCTTGGGGTCTCCACATATTGACAAGCCATTATCAAAATAGAAAAAACCCGAAACTAGAAAAACCCAATAGATGATCAACAAAAAAACACGCGCATCCAATACCACTGCAGTACATAAACTTTTACCAATTACTATTTGTTGTGTACTGATTATTATTTTGTTTTTATTACTCTTTTAGGCCTACTCTCACTATAATGGAATACCCGAGTAACCCGAGGCTTTCATTTTTTGCAGAAATGAGTGGAATGGACAGACACAAGAGTGCACGATGTTTTGAAAGTGTATGTATGTTAATTATATTATGAATCTTATGGATGACTTCAATTATGTCTTCCCCTAAGGAAGGGGGGCCTCCACATGGAGGCTGCCCAGGGCCTCCACACGTCTAAATCCGGCTCTGCATAGACCCTCTCACACGTAGTCATTTCACTTTGCAAGATTCTTTTGAATTTGTTGATTGTGTCACCAAGTTGAAGTTTAAGGATTGTTTCATGGCTTCCTTTGATGTTCAGTCTTTGTTTACCAATGTACCTGTTTTAGAAACGTGTGATATTATTATAAATTCTTTGTTTGTTCTACGAATGACATTTTGGGATTAAACAGACAATTGTTTTCAAAACTTTTAAAGTTATCAGTCCAGGATACCATATTCTTTTTTAATAAGGAACTTTTCCACCAGCACGAGGGAATGGCAATGGGTTCGCCCCTTGGTCCGTCCTTTGCTAACAGTTTTCTTCGTTTTCACGAGGAAAAGTGGCTGAGGGATTGCCCGCTTGATTTTAAACCTATTTTATTTAAACGTTACGTAGATGATTGTTTTGTCATTTTTAAGCATAAAGATCACGCTCCTTTATTTTTAAATTATATTAATACTAAGCATCCTAATATTAAATTCTCTATGGGAGTAGAACAATACAATAAAATTTCGTTTCTTGATGTTACCATAAATAAACATAGTACAGGCTTCTCAACACAAGTACACAGAAAACCAAATACTACCCAACTCGGTACTCATTTTTTCAGCAATATTCCACTTAGTTTTAAGCTGGCTAGTATTAAAAGTCGTATTTTTAGAGCTTATCACCTTTGTTCAAGTTGGTCTTTATTTGACTTAGAAATTCAGTATCTTAAGAGATTTTTCAACTATAATTTTTATTATACTTTGACTTTTGAGACTTTAATTTCTAAATTTTTAAGTAACCTATATTCACCTAAAATAATTCATTCCACGGTTCCGAAACAGAAGGTTTATCTTAAGCTTCCATTTTTAGACCAACTAACTTTTCAACTTAATAAAGATGTCCACTCTATTTTGGACAGACACTTCCCTCAATGCGACTTTATAATCATTAATTCTAATTCTAATTCTCTGCAATCCTTTTTTCGCCATAAAGATCACCTCCCCGTGCTTTTGAGATCCTTTGTTATTTATTTATATACATGTGCGACCTGCCAAAGTCGTTATGTGGGGCAGACTGCCCTACAGTTAAAACTTAGGATTTCGAAGCATTTGGGTTTTTCTCATCGAACTTCTCGCCCTCTTTCCACTCCTGAATCCTCTGCTATTCGGCATCATTCAGAGACCCATGACCACCCGTGACCCCAGGACTCCTTTGCGATTTTGTCGTCTGCTTCTAATTCACTTGATCTTAAAATTTTAGAATCCCTTTTTATCAAGAAATTAAATCCAGAACTAAACGATAGCCTTTCCTCGATAAAATTACATACTTCCTAACCAACCAACACCTTTTTAACGCAACTAACGCACTAACTTAAGTTTTTCTTTCCTTTCTCTCCACTTGTCATTTGTAACTTTTACCATCCAGGTCAGTCCTTTTAAAAAAAAAAAAAAAATTAAATTTTTTTAAATTTTGAATTTAACATTTAAAATTTTGTTAAACTTTTTAATTTTTGAAATTTTAGTGTTTGTTTCATTTTTACTTTTGTTTTATAACCCAGATAGTTTTTTTTTAACAACTTTTAAACCTTTTTTGTATTAGATTTTATTATTGTACAGTTTGACATTTGTATTTACTTTAGTTTTATGATTGTTTTTTTAGATGCTTCCATTTAGTCACTGAAGATGGCTCCTGAGTGGACCGAAACGTTTGGCCAATAAATGTTGAGAGTCGTATCTCTTTTTTCATATTCCTATTTTATATATATATATATATATATATTATATAATATATATACACACATACACACTGTATATATTATTGTAGTTAGCAATAGCAAATTTTTCTTGAAAATGGCCAGGCTTTATCATATATTTTTTTCCAGAATATTGGTCCTTATCGAGGTAGTAAATTATATAGGAGAAAAAAAATGGCAAATCAAGTTTGAAATAAAATATATTTTTCCTAAAAAACAAAACATAAAACTAAAAACTAAATATAAAAATATTAAATCGCTGTTGGGGAATTTTATCATCCGAAAATGATTCAATTTTAGAAAAAAATTTCACTTATTTTCGCGTTTCGAGATTTTGCTGTTATTTGCATAAAAGTGGAGATGATAATGATGTGAATAAGGAATACACACACACACACACACACACACACTTCTCCCTCGACCTCTATTCTTCTCCTTCACATTCTTCACAGATATTTTGTCTCGTCTATCCTGTGAGCAGTCCAGCATGCTCTCAAACACACACTTCTCCCTCTATTCTTCACTGCACATGCATGCATTTTACACACGACACAATCTTTTCAAAATTTAATAAAAATTGGCATCGTGAGCCTCGGAATCCTTGATTTCGGCTCTTTCCTTCTTATGTAGGGGACATTTTTGTAGGCGCTCACCCTTGGCCCCTCCTTCCTGCATAAAAAGTGTATATATATATATATATATACACCGATTGTCCGAGAATTATCTGTACAATTTTTGGCTGTTATTAAAAGTCAACCATGAAGTGTAGAAATTCCAGTGTTGTCCCATTTTACAGAGAATCTCATTAAGTTTTTTCTGATACCACGTTTTGACAAGTTTTTTAGAAATGTACGCGGGTGACAGACATTGATGATTTAAAAGCAAGAATCACAGCTGCTATTGAGCGAATTGATGTGGATATGCTGTAGCGTACATGGCAACATTTGGAGTATCGATTGGATGTTTTGCGAATCACTAATGGTGCACATATCGAATGTTTGCAACAACGTTACTTTAATAAAAGAAACTTTTGAAAATACAAATTCTAAATAATCTTGTTAAGAATTTTACGTGTGTTATCAAGAATTTTATTAAAAGATGAAATTGTACAGATAATGTTCGGACACACTGGAATTCTAAAAAACTTGTCAAAACTTGGTATCAGAAAAAACGTAATGAGATTCTCTGTAAAATAGGACAACACTGGAATTTCTACACTTCATGGTTGACTTTTAATAACAGCCAAATATTGTACAGATAATTCTCGGACACCCTGTGTATATATATATATATAATATATATATATATATATATATATATGTGTGTGTGTACTAATTATGGAACTTATTTTTCTGCCACAAAAATGTTTAATTTTCATTATATATATATATATATATATATATATATATATATATATATATATATATATATATATATATATGATGAATAAAACCACGAAGGAAAGGAAACAGAATGGTGCTGAAGCGCTTTCGTCAAATGACATCCTCAGGAACACTGAAGTACATAAAGAGTTACAGCTATATATAGGTTACAAAAAAAAAATATATATGTACTATATATATACAATAAACGGAGAAAAAAAATAAAGGATTGTGGAGGAGCATACAAATTTGTAAGGAAAAAACTACCGATTTTAGCACTTTTCCCGAATCCAACACAAGATCAAATGAATTGTTTCCAACCAATGTTATAGTTAATTAAAAAAATAATAATAAATTGAAAAATAAAAATAAAACTTGTAAGAGGAGCATACAAATTTATATGAAATCTGCCCAGGTTTTAGCACTCTGCCCTTCTTGTCTAAGTCCGATATATATAAAAATAAATTGAAAATTAAAAATTATTAGAGAAGTATACAAGTTTACCAAAGGTTTAGCACTCTACCCTGGGCAGATTTCCAGTATAAATTTGTATGCTCCTCTTACAAGTTTTATTTTTATTTTTCAATTTATTATTATTTTTTTAATTAACTATAACATTGGTTGGAAACGATTCATTTGATCTTGTGTTGGATTCGAGCAAAGTGCTAAAATCGGTAGTTTTTCCTTACAAATTTGTATGCTCCTCCCACAATCCTTTATTTTTTTCCTCCGTTTATTGTACATATATATAAAAAAAAAATTTTAACCTATATATAGGCTGTAACTCTCTATGTACTTCAGTGTTCCTGAGGATGTCATTAGACGAAAGCGCTTGAGCACCATTCTGTGTTTCCTTTCCTTCGTGGTTTTATTCATCATAAATATTTTTCACGTTACTTTCGTAAAATAATTTTCATATATATATATATATTCGAACACGAAGATTAGAAACCCGGTAAATGTATTATACACAAATATACAAGGCTTCTATAAGGACCATGCAGACTGCAAATTACAATACAGGGCTATTCAAAATGATTCATCCGATTTCAACTGAGAATACTTCCGTACCTATCAACCGTGCATCAACTGGGCATACACCACATGAAAGAGGAAATCTCCGAGTTTTACAAGATCACCGCGAGAGGGCTCCAAAGTCACGCCGTGGCCTAGCCTAGCAACAAACAGTCAGTGTGAAAATGGCGTCCGCACAGCAGAAGGCGTTTTGTGTGTTGCAGTTTTCGAGCTGTAAATCGGTAGTCACAGTGCAGCGTGAGTTTCGTCGACGTTACTTCTTCCTTTGGGGGTACGTTAAGGATACTGTGTACGTGCCACCGTTGCCCACATCTTTGGATGAGCTCCGAACTCGCATTGTTACTGCCGTAGAGTCAGTGACAACGGACATGCTGGAGCGAGTATGGGAGGAATTCGACTATCGTGTCGACGTTGCTCGTGTAACTAGGGGAAGTCACATAGAGCATTTATGAGGTGAGAGACAAAATTTGGACAGTTTTTCTTTTGGTTGATGTATCACAAATCACTGTATTTGTAACATTAAAAAATATTCTCATTTGAAATCAGGTGAATCATTTTGAATAGCCCTGTACTTGCAAAATTTAGCTACGGAAACCAGCATAGATATCATATGCCTAACGGAAACACATACAAGTGCGAAAAAGGCTGTGAAAACTGCATCGAGAATACTGAAATAGCATTGCTGGACTACAACATATACAGAGCAGATAGTGGCTAGACGAGGAAGAGGGTGTTGTATCTACGTGAAAAACACTTATACATGTGAAGTGAGGGTAAATAAATCAAACAGCACAGTTGAAGTTATTATATTAGAAGTAAAAGAACTGAACCTAACCATTGTGAACATCTACAGACCACCAAACACCACAAAAAGTGAATTCCAATTTACTACAAATGAAATAGAAAACATTAAAATTATGATACTTGAAACTCGCAACAAATATTCTAATTTTCGGAGATTTTAATTTCCCATTCATATAATGGAAGAAAAATGACGAAGTTATATATGTGGAGAAGTTTCATGGCAACATTACTAAAGATGACAGAACCCAAGCAACAATGCTATTAGATATTATGGAACGTTACGCCCTTACCCAGGAAATCGGTGAAGCCACGAGAAAGGAGAACGTTTTGGATTTAATCTGGACAAATAACAACGAGATAATAATAAATAAAAAAGTAACGCGCACAAAGTTCTCCGACCATAACCTCATCGATATACAATTGAAGTTAGCACCCAGAGGTCCGAAAACGCATCCTAGAGAGGCAGATGGAATATTTGAAGGCTTAAACATAAATTCAAAGAAAGTAAATTGGGAAAACGTAAATAAAAATTTAAAGGAGGTAAATTGGGAATTGCTACATGAGAAGACTCCACAAGAAATACTATGTATAATAGAGACGGAAACCAAACCTATAATACTGAAACATATTCCAGAGAGACAGGAAAAAAAACGTAGCAAGGTCGAGAGGAAAATCAGGACTCTATTCAGGCAACGAAGACAAACCGTAGAACATCTCCACAGATGCATAACTGATGCAAAGAGACTCAAACTAGAGAGGAAACTTGGCGAAATAGAAATGGACCGAAAGCAAACATTCATACATAAGACAAACGAGGAGGAAAACAAGGTAGCCAGAAAACAAAAAATAACCCAAAATACTTCTACACTTTTGCGAAAAGGAAAAATGCAGTGTAAGGAGAGTATTGGACCGTTGATAGACGGGGAGGCCGAATACACAAATGACCCGAAAGAAATAAGTGAACTGCTTAGGGAACAATTTAAATCTGTGTTTAGCACCCCTAAGTCCGAGATGGAAGTGGAAAACCCAGACGAGTTTTTCGACATTGATACAGATCAACCAAGAACAAATCCCGGCACAAACCTATTAATGGACTTCGAGTTCACGGAAGGAGATGTAACTACGGCCTTATCACAGATGCGAGACAATTCAGCGCCAGGGCCAGACACATGGAGTGCCACATTTCTGAAGAAATGCAAAGAGAGTATTGCAAAACCGCTATACCTTACTATGGAGGAAATCACTCGACACAGGACAAATTCCACTCCCCCTTAAAGAACGCGAACATTGCCCCCCTATTTAAAGGTGGTAACAGCAATGCCCAAAAATTATCGGCCAGTGGCTCTCACCTCACACCTTGTAAAGTGTTTTGAACACATAATTAGAGGCACAACTACCTACTACCTACAAGAAAAAGACATACAACCAAAATCAACATGGCTTCAGGGCGGGTAGATCATGCCTGTCACAGCTACTAGACCACCAGGAGAAAATATTAGGAACATTGTGTCGACAAAACATTGATGTAGTATATACTGACTTTGGTAAAGCCTTCGATAAATGTGACCATGGAATCATAGTACACAAACTTAAGGATACAGGAATTACTGGAAAGCTAGGAAGGTGGATATTTAATTTCTTGGACGCAAAGAACGCAAAGAGTGGTGGTAAACGGAGATAAATGGGAAGTCTCGGAAGTCGTGAGCGCTGTTCCACAAGGAACAGTATTAGCTCCCTTGCTGTTCATAATAATGATTGCAGATATTGATGCAGATATTAAGGACAGTATTGTATCATGCTTCGCAGATGACACAAAGATATGTAAGGAAATATTGAACGAAGATGACATAAGAAAACTACAAAACGACATTGAAACATTATTCCAGCGGGCAGAAGACAACAATATGAAGTTCAACGAAGAAAAATTCCAAATTCTAAGATATGGTAATAAAAAAGAGCTACAGAAAAAAGGGTACAGAACTCCGCAAGCCAAAGAGATAACACCAAATCCACAAGTCAGGGATCTTGGAGTAATAATGTCGTCGGATGCAGAATTCAGAGAGCACTATAAAATCAAAATCACAACGGCTAAGGAAAAATAATGGGAATCATCTGGAGGAGCGTCCGCAGCAGAAAAGCAAACATCATGCTCAAATTATGGAAGAGTCAGTCCTACCAATAATTGAGTATTGCTCAGTACTCACATGCCCACACAGAAAAAGAGACATTGCGAGCATTGAAGCTATACAAAGGACTTTTACGTCTAAGATATAAGAAACGGAAGGTGAAGACTACTGGTCTCGACTACAATCCCTGGAACTCTACTCTCTTGAAAGAAGGCGCGAGCGGTACACAATAATATACATATGGAAAATACTTGAGGGCTCTGTCCCTTACCTCAGAAATGAAACAGAAACAAACTGGAATGAGAGAAGAGGCAGATTTTGTACGGTCCCAGCTGCGGTGGGACAAGGGGCCATGAAAACGAGGATGGAAAATACCCTCGGTATACGGGGCCCAAAGCTTTCCAATGTCCTTCCAAAAGAAGTGAGGAATCTCCAGCACACCGCCGACCTGACTAACTTCAAGAATCAGCTGGACAGATTCTTGTACAAAGTCCCTGACCAGCCATTCGTGGCTGGCTACGAGGGCAGGAGGAGATCAGAGAGCAATTCCCTCCTTCACCAAGTCCCGCAAATGAGGCGGGATGCTGCAGAGGGGTCGACAGGTCGATCCTGAACCGTCGTTCAAACTCAACAAAAGTAAACTCAACAAAAGTATATATATATATATATATATATTAAACAATGGGATATTCGCGAAGTGGGAAATCCTCCATTGGCACTCTTTTATCAAACACGAGGAATCCGTGATGACCCCAACCGAAGTCTTCATTCCAAACAAAAATTTCTAGTCCGTAACGAAACTTCTTCATCTGTTTGCGCGCCAAACTGCAAACCTATGAAATGTTGGGTGCAAAGTTCAGAGAGGACGAATTGCCGTTAATAATTCCCTCCTGAGTTCAAGGAATAAATATGTGTGCCGTTATCAGACGAACAGCCAGCCAAAGTTAACTTCTTCCTTTCAGCCGGAAAAAATTGAATGATCGACTACAAATTTAATAACAGTTATACAGATTTCGTGTAGACTGTATTTGAGATATTTTAAGGGGACATGCTAAATCCGCGAAAATACTCGTAGGATATCTGCGGAGGGGTGGTTCGGTACCACCCCATTATCGCGAATATCTCAGTCTATATATATATATATATATATATATATATATATATATATATATATATATATATATATATAGGGTGAACCAAATGTAGGTGGACAGTAAATGATAACGTTTATTTTGAGAATACATATTTAATTTTTTTGTATACTATAATACAAAATAAAATTTAAATAAATTTAGTTATAATATTTAATATAATAAAACACAAACACCATAGTTATAATGAACACCATAGTTATAATATAATATAACACAAACCGTGTTCAACCTACTGTCCACCTACTTTTGGTTCACCGTGTATATAAGCAAACAACCACAAGGAAAAGGAAACACAAAGTCCGAGCGCTTTCGTGATATATTCACATTCTGTGCCTCTAATTATGTGTTCAAAACACTTTACAAGGTTTCCTATGTCCTATTTTCTGTTCCTCCTTGATAATGTGAATATATCACGAAAGCGCTCGGACTTTGTGTTTCCTTTTCCTTGTGGTTGTTTGCTTATTAATAAGGTCACGTGTTATTTTGTGATTCTAGTGCATATATAATATATATATATACTATATAATATATATATATATATATAATAGTATTTCGTAGAAATCTTTTATTTATATTATATGAATAAGTTTTTAAGTTTATTGATAATAGTAAAAATTTTGACCTGAAACACGACTGAAGCGCCGCAATCAATCAATACTTTCCAACTAGGTTTTTATGGGTAACTTTAGAAATTCATCCCCCGATTTAAAATAGGTTAATATTTTCACGTTTATCTGATAAGAATTAAATGAAATAGAAGATTTTTATAAGTTACTTCGATGAAGAGAAAGTTAAAAGGAATATCACCAAATTAATTAGATTTTCCTCCATCAAACACACTCGGGAGGGGGGGGGGGGGGGGGCTAGTTAATTTCACCCACGAAGGGTGTTCGATTAAAAAATCTTCGGGTTTTTTTTTTGTTTTTTTTTTTCGTTACTCGTTTTTAAGTATTTTAAGGATTGTTCCTTTTTATTCTGTGAAAAAAGATTTTTTGTTTGTGGAACTGCGTCATATCATTATATTCACTTTATAATATGACGCAGTCCCAGAAATAATATCTTATTTACATAATAACGAGGAACGTTCTTTAAAACATTTAAAAATTAAAGAAATTTTACTTCAAACAAAATAAAACATTTTATTTTGTATATTTTTAACGCAGAAGAAACCATTTTTCTGAGTACGATGTTTGCAGTTAGGCTCTCTCTCTCTCTCTCTCTCTCTCTCTCTCTCTCTCTCTCTCTCCCTCCAACACTGCAACTGCACTATCTTACTGTAGCTAATACCAGTTTATTCATTCTAAATTGATCTCGGCCGCAAAAGTTTTATAAGATGAAATATAGAAGAATATAACATCACTACTATTTTTGTCTACTAAATGTTTACACACACACACACACACACACACAAAGTATTACTTCACATTTTTGTGTTTGATCTAATTTCCTGTTCTGGTCGTTTCGTGAAATTGAGATTGATTGAAGTGAATCGCTTCGAACCTAACTTTGTATAATTAAGTCCGGAATTTGCTTCTCGCGATGGCCAACAGTAATTGAAATGAATGATGATCGAGACAGCGTCCCATGCATCACTGGGACGAGAGATTTGCGCGATGTTAGGCAGTCCTCCGCGCTTTTAAATTCATCCTATTTTATTTCATTTCGCGTAAACAGATTGTCCTTCGTTTTAAATTGGAAGGAAAAACCACTATGTTTGTGTTCGTTCGGTTTTTTTTTTTTTTTTTTTGCTCGCTCGTTAACTATTCATCGTTTTTAAGCTTTTAAAAACTTTAAAATACCTTCATTGTTCGTGTTATCACGGAAATGTTTAATATATGCCATATATTATATATATATATATATATATAATATATATATATATATATATATATATATATTACGTGCTAGTTGCCAGTACAATACATGTTAGTAGGTTATTTAAATAAATGATTGCTTGAAGCTTGAGGTCACCACTTGAGCTTTCGGTCAAAATAAATACCAAAAATTAATAAAATAGAAGTAATAGAATTAATAGGACGTTTCAATTAATATTTTGTAGTGACTGGCGTTATAATGCTTGATGAATTGCTTGGTAAGAAAAATGCACGAATTACTAATTAATGTTGAAAACAAGAATGATAAATGCATAGTAATTAATTAATGATTAACGGAAAGTAATTTTGCGCGAATATATGAATTCTGATTAATTTAAGTTGAACAATTAATATGCACCCGAGAGGGTCGGACTTTGATTGTTTCTGGCATGGTGCGTAGTGCCACTGCCAGCTCGACTGAGGATCGCTTCTGTGGGAGTCTCGACTGGAGGTGCGATGGAACGACATCTTGGTCGCGGCTCTGTGTCGATGGAACAATGGGATTCTTGTAAAGGCAAGAGGAGTCGCTGCAGAAGTTGTTGAAGAAGGCAAACGGAGGATTTTTGAAAGTGTCTGACGACGTCGCTACAATTGCGTTCTCTCTCTCTCTCATATATATATATATATATATATATATATATATTATATATATATATATATATATATATATATACATATACAGGGTGGGCCGAAAGTCTGGATCCATAGGAAAATATTTATTTTAATACATAAATTACAACAAATGGTAAATACTTAAAATGAATATCAACCTTAACTCGTAAATGCGTATCCGTGATACTGTACAGTGGTTCGTACTCCAGTATAAACAACAAATTATAACAAATGCTCAAATTGGCGGCCTCTGACATCGAGACACTTAGAGATGGAATTTATGATTTTTAATAATTCTTCGAATTGACGTTCTCGAGATGCGTGTTTCATTTGATAATCTTCTTGTTAACTTTACTGGACTATTCGTTAAAGTTTCACATACCATTGCAGAGGTATTTTCATCAGTTGCAGTTTTTGGACGACCAGAACGCCGTCGATCATGTACACTTCCTGTTTCTTAAATTCTTTGAAACGTTTAAACAACTTGCCAACAGTCGCATGTGTTACTGGATGCTTATCAGGATGATTTCTATTGAATTCGGTAGCAACTTCTCTGTGTGTAGCGCCCTGTCTTGCGTACATGAGCACAAGTTCTACCCGGTCTTCTGTCTGTTAGATTCGAAGCCATTTCTGGGCTGAAATAAAAAGTATTTGAGTATTTATACTGGAGTACGAACTACTGTACAGTATCACGGATACGCATTTACGAGTTAAAGTTGATATTCATTTTAAGTATTTACCATTTGTTGTAATTTATGTATTAAAATAAATATTTTCCTATGGATCCAGACTTTCGGCCCACCCTGTATATATACACACACTACTGTGCAAAAGTCTTAGGTACCCTTGTACAGTTGCGGTTATTCCTTTTTTTTAATAATTATGGTGAATATTTCAACATGTTCGTATTGTTTTATTATAAACATAAATTATAATGTATAGCCATTGTCAATAATCTCAGTTATTAGGCAGTTTAACGAAGCAAACGGATGTTTCATCAAAACGTGCTACTGCTGGAGATAGAACGGAATTTAACACAAAGCTTCTAGGTATTATTTTACAAGATATTCTAAGCTCATTCAGTAACACTTTGTAAAGAGAGCTTCTATTTTATGTTTTTGTAATTGTTTAATGCTCCTAACTAAATGAAATTTAATTTCTTTTAATAAAATTTCTTAATTGTTAATTTTATCTTTCCAGATAAAGGCATAAAATTTTACATTGGTTAAGCAATGGCTAAAATATCCATTGCAACTCGATACCGGGTGGTATTATTGCACGAGCAGGGTCAATCTCAATCAGAAATATCGCGACAAACTGGGGTATCAAGCTGCGGTATCAAGATGTGTTATTCAGAAAAAAAATTGGTTAACGTCGAAAAGCTGGTATACATCTTGCACGATAAACAAAACCTCAAGCTTCGAAAACAAATACAAAGACAAAGAGAGGCAAAGTTGAAGATCGAAAACGCAGTGGAAGGCCAAGGAAACTTTCTAAAAACGATGAGACACACCTTAAGCTAACATCTCTCAGAAATAGACGAAAATCCAGTGCAGAACTTTCGGCAGAACTTGCCCAGACCTCAGGATTACAAGTCCACTCACCCACCTTATCCACGGTGAGGAGATCACTCATCAGAAATGGTCTTAAAAATGGTCGACTGGCAAAAAAAAAAACCATTTCTCAGGAAAGGAAACAAGTCAAAGAGGTTCAAATATGGTCAAAAGCACAAGAATTGGAATGTTGACCAGTGGAAAAGGGTCCTCTGGAGTGACGAGTCAAAATTTGAAATTTTTGGCACAAAGAGAAGAGAGTATGTGAGAAGAAGAAACGGAGAACAATTCAAGGAAATGTGTTTGCAACCGGCAACTAAGCATGGCGGAGGATCTATTCAAGTTTGGGGCCGCATTTCAGCAAATGATGTTGGGGGGTCTTATCAAAATTGATGGAATACTGAATGCAGAAAGATAGACAGATCTTAATTCATCATGCTGTGTCATCAGTTCGGAGATTAATTGGGCAAAATTTTATTTTTCAGCACGACAATGACCCTAAGCATACTGACAGTGTAGTCAAAACCTATTTGGAGGATAAAAAAGAACGTGGAGACTCGCAACTGATGGAGTGGCCTCCCCAGAGACGATTTAAATATTATTGAGGATGTTTGGGAATATTTAGACAGAAAGGAGCAAGAAAAGCAGCAAAAATTGAGAGAAGAGCTATGGCAGGTCCTTTTAGATGCATGGAACAACATTCTAGCTGATTTCTTACAAAAACTCCAAGATAGCATTCCAAATCGAATCGCAGCAGTTTTGTGGGAAAAGCGCGATCATACGAAATACTGACTTTCGACAATTGTATGTAACTTTTCAGTACTTATGGTGATGGTTTTCTAATAAATGATAAATCTTGAAGATAACACGTGTATTTTAACCTTTTGAAATTGAGAAAATTTATTAATACAAAATTTTTCCAGACCTGCCTAAGACTTTTGCACAGTAGTATATATATGCGTAAATCACCGGGGCCGGTGCAATTCTAAGTGTTCGACTATACGATCCCTAATTATTGATTCCAGTAGCTTACCTACAACAGACGTTAAACTGATCGGCCTATAATTTCCAGCCGCACCTTTATCGCCTTTCTTAAAGATAAGTGTTACATTTGCTAACTTGAAATTATCTGGTACGCACCCCTCAGAAATAGACGCATTAAAAATCTTTGTTAGCGGCACAACAATGCTTTCTTTTAATTCTTTTAGTTGTATGGGATATATGGAATCCGGCCCCGGTGATTTACACATTTTCATTTTATCAATATAGCGCATTACCGCCCCTTGACTAACCACAATATTATCCAAAATATTACCATTATCAAAAGGTATTATGTCTGTGACCGTAGGGATATTCGTTACATCTTCTATAGTAAAAACTGACGTAAAAAATTCGTTTAACAAGGTAGCCATTTCCTTGTTTTCAGAAACTAACTCTTCGTTAACATTTTTCAACGGCCCCCAAGAACTTTTTACTGGATTTCTATTGTTCACGTATTGAAAGAATCGTTTGGAGTTTTCTTTACCGTCACGAGCTATGGAGATTTGAAATTCGCGCTTGGACTTTTTTATTACACTTTTCGCTTCACGCCTTAGAGATATGTAGTTGTTTCGTAACCACAAATTGTCTTTATCGCACTTATGTAGCCTAAAATCACTATCTCTACTCTTTATAATGTCTCCTACTTTAGAAGTAAACCACAAGGGCTTGTTTACTTTCCCTCTCTTAATTTTGTACGGTACACATTCCTCAGTTATAGTCCTAAATACTGTTTCAAACGATTCTCACATTAGCTTTGCGTTGGAGATCCCCATTACATTTTCCCAATTGACGTGTGACAATTTATTTCGAAATTTACAAAAGTCTGCGTGCTGGAAGTTGGGAATTTTAGTCGAGTTAGCTGGTTTCGAGTGACTTACTGAGAGGAGAAACTCTACCATATTGTGATCGCTATTGCTTAACGGTTCTATTACTTGAAGATCAGTGATTAGCCTATCGTCCGTAGTTATTACTAAATCTTAAATACTGTCCAACTTCGTACGTTCCCCAACCTTTTGAATAAGAACTATCCTCGAGAAAATTAACTAAATGATTACCTTCCGCGTCTCCCTGCATTGTATCGTAATTCACGTTGGCGCAATTAAAGTCACCCATAACTAAAGCCTGCTCACTACCTATTATTCGCTTTAGTTCACGATATAATGCTTCGTCCGTGTCAGCTGTTTGATTAAGGGGCCTATAT
The DNA here is from genome assembly GCA_023014485.1 of Bathynomus jamesi. Classification (NCBI taxonomy): domain Eukaryota; kingdom Metazoa; phylum Arthropoda; class Malacostraca; order Isopoda; family Cirolanidae; genus Bathynomus; species Bathynomus jamesi. Next base: position 39,795 of record JAJOZX010003962.1, read on the forward strand.
ATAACCGCAACAAGTTTGAAATCGTTCAATTTAAGTTCTGCTATAGTCGAATCTATCGGTTCTGGAATTGTGTGCTTTACTTCTATAACGTTCGCAATATTATCTTTGATATTCAACATAACACCGCCTCCTCGCCTACCTCTTCTGTTTTTAACAAAAAGTCTATAACCTCTAATTTGATACTCCCCTACAAAGTCACGTGTTTCAGTGCTAAGCCACGATTCATTTATCGCAATTACATCATAGTCTTTACAAGCAATTAAAGAAAAAATTCATTTATTTTATTTCGTAGGCTACGAGCATTTAAGGATAGAACCTTCAAATTGTTTGTAATTGTGACACCTTCGCGAGCGCAGGGGAAATTTGTGGAAATATATATATATATATATATATATATATATATATATATATATATATGCACTAAAATCACAAAATAACACGTGACCTTATTAATAAGCAAACAACCACAGGGAAAAGGAAACACGAAGTCCGAGCGCTTTCGTGATATATTCACATTATCAAGGAGGAACATAAAATAGACGGAGATTACAAAGTAAATGAGTTAAATAGACAAGCAAAAAAAATTCACAATCGGCACCTCAAATTAAAGGCCTTAAAGCCCTCTAAAGATTTTTTCAATTGATAACATAATCTGTAGGCTGCTAAATTACTAAATATAAAAGAAGTATATTGATGAAATTAGACAAAAAACCAATACAGAGAACAAAAATTATTATAATGGTTATTAACACTAATATTTAATTAAAGCAGGAAATTAAGTGGCAAGAATTTAATGAAAACAAAGGGAATGGTGCCATCGTCTTACAGAATCTTACACAATTTCTACAAACAGTCTGGAAAAATTGTTTTCCCAAAATCAACCCAGTTGAAAAGTCCTAAGGCTGAAATGTGAATATATCACGAAAACGCTCGGACTTCGTGTTTCCTTTTCCCTGTGGTTGTTTGCTTATATATATATATGCAGTAAAATCACAAAATAACACGTGATCTTATTAATAAGCAAACAACCACAGGGAAAAAGGAAAAAGAAACACGAATTCCGAGCGCATTCGTGATATATTCACATTTCAGCCTTAGGACTATATTTTAATACTTTTCTCAAGTTCGTATCGAAGGCCATCACCAAAAGTCAACCTTGCGGTAGTTTAGAGTGCTCGTACGAATTCCTTAATTGCCATAGAACGTCAGGAGTTTATCTTAGAGCACTTAACGACGTCTGATACTCTGAATTCAGCACCGGCAGCAGGAGAATATTTTCTTTTCTTGCATCTGCATTGAAACATCACAAGAATGTCTTTGTATTTGTTTTCGAAGCTTGATTTTGTTTATCGTACAAGATGTACACCAGCTTTTCGACGCTAACCAATTTTTTTTCTGACGCCTGAGTCCGTGTTTTACCACTAATGTTTGGCACTAAAATAGCCTTTGAGGAGAACATCGTGAGAATTCTGACAAAATTTTAACGACTTTTTGTGCTTTGACACACTTATCGTTGACGTTTCAAATTAGTCCGTCTTCGATTCTCGCCCTCCCCCCTACAGTAACTATTATCCTTGGCCTAGGCCTACTTGACTTAGCCTACTGCGGTCTGATAATACCAGACACTCGCGCTTTACAGTCTAATTTACAAATTCACTCCGCCCGCGATCAGTGCGTTGCTATTATTGTATTTGGATTTGTAGAACTTTATGTAGTGTTTTATTGCAGCTTTATTCATTCCATATATAAAGTTCTCTGCGCCTTTTATATACTTGGTCATTCAATCACTTACTTTTCCCTACTTACATTCAGTGACTTCATTTTATAGGCGAACTCGCTTAAGTTTTCAATACGACTCTGTAACTCCGTTTTCTTTAAGTGAGCACCACAGAACTCGAGTCTCCTGACAGTATTAGCGATAACTTTTATTATTGCGCAACTTAATATAACTGTTTATTTCATTTTTCCTCATGTTGTTATCGCTGACAATAATTTTTTTTTAATTTCATATCATTTTGTATAAGTGCCGTATTTTTATCAAGTACTACATTTTCGTTGTTCATCCAAATCTTGTATTTACGTTATTTGTCAATTGAATTAAAAAAAAGTAAGAATTTTATTAATCAACTTTATTTTTTACAATCATTTTGGTGACGTCAAACAAGCAAACAATTCTTTAATTATATAATTACATTAATTATAGGGACAACAGTCAACGGGCCACTATATATATGTGGAAAAGGTTTTCCACAGGAAATAAAAACCCACTCTAATAGACAGAGTTTATTTCCACAACAGTTTCGATGCCCACTGGCATCCTCCTCGGGTGGGCATCGAAACTGTTGTGGAAATAAACTCTGTCTATTAGAGTGGGTTTTTATTTTCATATTTTGACCTTCACGTAGAAAAAAAAAAGTTTTTTGCATTTCCACAGGAAGTAAATTTTTGCTAAAATTTAAGGATATTATTCTGTTTGGGTAAGTTAAAGTATTAATCTTTTAAATTTTTAATATTGCATAACTTATCTCATGCCCACAGTAGATGACTGGCAGCCCTTCTTAACTCTAACGACTCCAGAGTTTATAGGCTATTCTAAGGAAATTTTAAAAATACACACCTGTGACAAAGTACCAAAAAAAGAGTCAAAATTTCAAAATTAGTAGTACTATATATATATATATATATATATACAGAGCTGGGCACTTGCGGCATATTTTGCGGTACTGCGGTATTGCGGTACTACCAAACTACCAAACCGGTACCAAACCGGTACGCGGAAATTTGAATGCGGTAGCGGTACTGCGGTACTTTCAGCGATCCTTTGCGGTACTGCGTTATGCGGTCCCGGTTTGGTAGTACCGCAGTACCGCAGTACCGCAAAATATGCCGCAAGTGCCCAGCTCTGTATATATATACTGTATATATATCTTATAAACATGCTATATTCCTTCTCACTCTATATGGCATGTCCAAATAATCTAAGCCTGCACACCTGTACATTTCGACACATTTACTACTTTAGCAGTTTGATAAATTAGCCTATTATTTTAGCTTTCCTATATATAGCTAATTCAATTTCAGTACCCATGGTATTCATATTCCTCAACCAAGATAAGAAAAAATGTTGATATAAAAACATATCCAACCATAAAGCATTTGTCTAACTTCTATAAAATTCACAGCAGAAAAGACATATGCAAATGTGTGTAAATTGTGTATGTTAATAATGTTATATTGTAATATAAATTGTATATATGAAATGTTTAAAAAAACTCATAAAAAACACCACACATACAATCACAACCGAAAACAGACTACAATTTGGTGTTTACATGAATACTATATTATATCAATCCTATAACATAAGTAGGCCTATTTAAAAAAAATAGATTTTATGCCATTTCCTATTTGTCAACGATTCTTTAGTCCAATTTAGCAGCTTAAAATGAATACCAAATTCATTTAATTTGTACAAGAAGCTAGCATGTGAAACTTTGTCAAAAGCCTTATTAAAATTCAAATAAATTATATCTTAACAGACTTGATATTTTGATTGATTTTAAACCATTTTAATATTTAAATATCACATTTAAAAATAGGTTAATTATAAAAAAAATTATGAGAGAAAAAATATTTTGATGAGAGTAAAATCTGTAAAAACTTTTGAAATAAAGGCAAAATGGCAATATTTTGCACAATGCTATATAGTAAATCATTTTAACGGCATTCCCACCAACGTACAATACGCAAGAAGCAAAATATTACACGGCAAAAACCCGTAAAGCCGCGCGTGTATGAAACGAGAAGTAATAAATTATATTGAAGTATTAAAATATTTTAGGTACATTCCTGTTATCCCGGACCCCAGTCTTTTTGTCAGATTCGTACGCCACTTAAGTACCCAAAAATTTAATAATACACAAAATAATTTTTGAAGATGCACAAAAAAATTTAATAATGCACATTTTGTGTATTAATACAGGCTAAAATAGCCTATGCCAGAGATGCCAAATCTATAATCTTAAATGGAGACTCCTAAATCCTAAGTGTCCTTTTCGGCTAATATAAATCACATAAAGAAGTATAGAACCAAAATTATATAAATTCTTTTGCTAATATCATCATTAGACTAGGCTTTGCAACCTTAATAATCTTTTGTAAATATAACACCAGGGAGCTCTCCTGCAGGGCAAACACTTTGAGAGGAATTTCAGTCGTGCCTCGCCCCTTTGGGTAGCCGGTCGCTCTGCCGGTTGGTCTATAGCTTTTTGATGAATGCATAGTTCGTGCCTCGCCTTTTTGGCGGCCAGTCCACTCACTTGGGTTTCTTTAAATAACTCTCTAAGCAAGTGCAGTGATAAAACATTGAATTTTATTTTACTTTTCTTTGTAACAGAAATCTAATCTCTTGAAGTGAACTATCCTTATGAAATAAAACTGAAAAAGGTAACACGTCATTTTTATCCTTCCACGTGAGATTTATAAACATTCCATTCTCTCAACGGATTGAAGGAGAGGACGCTATATACGAAGGTATAAAATGTTTTCGAAACTCGCAGTCAGATCTTGCGTTTAATCTCTTTTTAAAGAAGAACCGTGGATGTCAGCAGTATAAACTTCAATGTCGGTGCAACGAAGCAACATACTGAGTTACCTAAAGGAGATGGTGTAAGGAACAACCATTATCCGACACTTATTTATTTATTTATTTACATATTTATATTTACATATTTATGTTTACATATTTATGTATTCCCTCTTTCTCTCTTGCAGACTTGTTTTTGCTGGTCATAGTGATTTTATGTCTTCTCGTGCTGATCATGCTTGGTTTTAGTGTCTTCATATACAGGTAAGTGTCTCTGTATAACCCGTTAAACTTCAAACTAAAAGGAATTTGTAATATGAAACTTGTGTTTCGAAATCTCGATAATATATTCCCTGTAAGACCTGTGGTAATGCCGGGGTATGTACAGGTATTTACATACAGGGTATCCGCAATATTCTGTTACCTAATTTTTTTTTCACCTCGGTGCATTCACCCACAAGTGAAATATGGGTTATAATGACGACTGTAATTGTATGTTAGTTATTTGTATTCACAAGTGTACATATTTCCACCTTTTGTTCAGAGGATCGATGCGAAAACCATCATTCTCATGACAGAAAAATACTCCCCCCCCCCCCCCCCACCATGTTCGGCGTGACATCTTCCTCAACATGGATGGAGGGATTTGGCGAAACGCATCACTGACTGCTTGTTTATCTCCTCTGCTGTGTGATATCTGTTTTGCAACTTTTACCTTCGCATATAATGTATTGAGAAAAAGCATTGGAGTAACGGGATATTGTGGATACCTTGTAATTTTGATGAGGCTATTCGTGCATACAGAGGGTTGACAAAAGTAAATAGACACCACGATGACTTTACATCAGTGGTGCACAAACGTTTTTGATGTGAGGGCCAAGCGAAGAAAATAACTAAATGTATTAGCCTACTTACTTTCCATCTAAGTCATAAATTGGGTCACTTTTATATTCTAACTTTTTCATTGAATTGAAAAGACCCGTGGGGCCACTGAAAAGACCCGTGGGGGACACATTTGGCCCGCGGGCCAGGGTTTGTGCATCACTGCTTTACATAATGCAAAGGCGAAAACATCACCATTCTAAATATATTGATTCAATAAATCAGTTATTATTTATTGATTCTTATTATCAAATCAAAAACTATGGAAATAACAGACGGTGTCTATTTACTTTGGGAATCCTCCGTATACCGGTACCTGACGCAGAATGAAAAACCGGTATAGATAAATCTCATAAAATATGTAAAAACTGAAGGTTTTTCTTGTTGATATTCGCTAAAATTGAATTTCGTTTCGCACTGCGAAGTTTGGTTCGTATTTATTGGCGATTGAGACGAATATTAAGAGGATAAAGGAGAAAAATTTCGCTAACAATCACTCATTTGAAGAGAATTGCACCCTTATGAGTTATGATTCGAAAGCTTAAAAAAATGGGGCGGTTCCTATATTTGCAGTATATAAAATTTGATGACGATATTCTGTAGTTAGGAAAGTTCTGTGTATGTATATGTATATATATATATATATATATATATATATATATATATGTGTGTGTGTATATATATATATATATATATATATGTATGTATATATATATATATATATATATGTATATATATATATATATATATATATATATATATATATATATATATATATATATATACAGGGTGGGCGGAAAGTAGCTCCCTATTTTGGATTGGTAAAAAATACGTATATTATCCATTTATTTCAGAAGAAATAATATGAAAAGGTAGGCATACATGGTAGGTTTTCTCTAAAATTCAAGGTGGGCTCCAACTCTTTCCACCAGCTTCTGGAGCCGCCCAGGAATGGCGTCCACTGACTTTAGCAGGAACTCCGGCGGGATGGAGGACATGACTTCCCGAATTCGATCCTCCAGTTCTTCCAATGTCCTCGGTTTGGTGCGGTAGACTTCTTCCTTTACCCACCCCCAAAGAAAGAAGTCGCACGGTTACCGCTGAAAAACGGCAGAATCGGTTCAGTGTAACGGTGTGGTGTGGTATGACCTCAGATCAGGTTGTGGGCCCGTTCCTTCTGCGCAACACCATGAATGCTGAGCGGTACCTTGCTATGTTGCGAAACGAGGTCTGGCCGGTTGTCAGCACATGGGAGAACATCGACGATCTGATATTTATGCAAGATGGCGCCCCTCCGCACTTCGCTCTTGTTGTCGTGAGTGGCTGGATGCCCACTTCCCTGGGCGTTGGATGGGTCGTCGTGTCCACATCAATGGCCAGCCAGGAGCCCGACTTGACACCGTGCGACTTCTTTCTTTGGGGGTGGGTAAAGGAAGAAGTCTACCGCACCAAACCGAGGACATTGGAAAAACTGGAGGACCGAATTCGGGAAGTCATGTCCCATCCATCCCGCCGGAGTTCCTGCTAAAGTCAGTGGACGCCATTCCTGGGCGGCTCCAGAAGCTGGTGGAAAGAGTTGGAGCCCACATTGAATTTTAGAGAAAACCTACCATGTATGCTACCTTTTCATATTATTTCTTCTGAAATAAATGGAAAATATACGTATTTTTTTACCAATCCAAAATAGGGAGCTACTTTCCGCCCACCCTGTATATATATATATATTATATATTACTTTTGGTTACTTTTGGTGAGTTTGAACGACGGTTCAGGATCGACCTGCGGTCGACCCCTCTGCGGCATTCCGCCTCATTTGCGGGACTTGGTGAAGGAGGGAATTGCTCTCTGATTGCCTCCTGCCCTCGTAGCCAGCCACGAATGGCTGGTCAGGGACTTTGCACAAGAATCTATCCAGCTCGTTCTTGAAGTTATTCAGGTCGGTGTGCTGGAGATTCCTCACTTCTTTTGGAAGGACATTGAAAAGCTTTGGGCCCCGTATACCGAGGGTATTTTCCACCCTCGTTTTCATGGCCCCTTGTCCCACAGCAGCTGGGACCGTACAAAATCTGCCTCTTCTCTCATTCCAGTTTGTTTCTATTTCATTTCTGAGGTTAAGGACAGAGCTCTCAAGTATTTTCCATATGTATATTATTGTGTACCAATCGTGCCTTGTTTCAAGAGAGTAGAGTTCCAGGGATTGTAGTCGAGACCAGTAGTCTTCACCTTCCGTTTCCTCTAT
>JAJOZX010003962.1:52500-320000 GCA_023014485.1 Bathynomus jamesi
TCTCGCAATACCTGACTGCAACACCACGAACTTGTTTTCTCCCAAAAGCAGAGTCCAAACCTGGACGACGGATTCTTTTCTTTGTGGCTGGACCATTTTGTTTTGAAGCGAAAGGACATCCATTTCTAAATGACGTCTTTCCAAATGAAATAGGTTGGCAAGTTCCGTCGTTTTTTGCCCACTAGAAATGTCAAAATGCAAAATCTTTCATGAACTCAAAAGCCATTCGCCACATGCGTCGATTGGCGAGCGTGTTGGATACCCCTGATGTAAAATAACACGCGACTCGAGTCGTCACGACTTCAGTCGTCAGTCGCAAGACGATCCTGTGTGCGGCCAGCCTAAGTTAACAATTTTACAATTTTAGAATCTTTTTATAAAATATACCAACTAAAAGCCATTCACTTAATGAGCCATTCCTCTTCCACTGAATTATATGCAGTAAACCACGCATACAACCAACCAATTTTTCGTTTCAATGGTTTCTTCTCGCTGTTCCTCATTCATAGCTTAATACTGAATACCTGATTTGGCGGATCACAATGGCAGTTTTGTATGTTTGAGTATTTTCTATTTTAATTTTATTTTAATTGTAATTTTTTGAGTTTTTTCTTTGTATTAACTACTGAAGATGGAAATTAAAATTTCTGAAAAGTGTGGCGCGGCTTAATAAATGTATATTTATGTGGTTGTGTGCTTGTTCATCTCGAGGCTGAGATTCAATTGGAATAAGTTCGTTATTGATATATATGGTGTGTGTGTATATATATATATATATATATATATATATCTATATATATATATATATATATATATATAATTATATTATAAAATGATAGAGAAAAGTAACTTGTATTAAAAATGTATCGTCAATAGGTGTCGTGCGTATGTATCGTGTTGCTTTATTCATTGTGAGGTTAAGTATTGTATCTATTGTATACACACGTCAATGTCATTATCATGGGTTATGACGTCATATACCATTTCCAGACGACATCTACTTTAAGTCGTCTCCGCTGCTCTGAAAATTTTAAATTTAAATTTTAACTCTGGTTTTGGAATATAATACATACCTTTTTACATATTTGACATTTGAAATATTTAAATTTCAATTCAAGGAAAATATTTACACTAAAATATTCTAAAAATGAATATATTTTAAAAAAAAAATAATATGTACGAGTGTATAACTATATGTATATATATATATATATATATATATATATATATTATATATATATATATATATATATATATATAATATATGTTGACATTTAAGTAACTTGTTATACTTCCAGAATATATTTCTCGGATTTAAACTTAGTTAAAACAATGAAAGAAACTCGTTGTAAAGAAGTATTTAGAGAAATTTTTGCATGGATTAATTCATCGGAGACTTTAAACTCGGCTTTTTCCCCCTATATATATATATATATATATAATTAAAATATTTAATTATTATGTAATATGTTTAAAATTAAGGGGTCAATCCCAGAATAGGCACCTGATGTACCTCAATCCCAGATGAAGCACCTGCGTTCAACCTCAATCCCAGAATAGGCACCTTGCAAGGAATTAAATAAAAAAAACCTGATGATTACAAAATTTATTGTTTATACAAAGTTTATTACAAATGTAATAAAGGCAAAGTTATAAAAGGTTTAAAGTGGTTTATGAATAAAGAAAAATTTTAGATATTATAAATTCCTGCAATATGAGCCCGAATGTTTCTGAATCCATCTGAAGCAAATCTATCTTGCCACATAAATTGATATAGGTTAGGTTAGGTTAGAGTTGATTTATTCAAATATTGATAAAAACAATGAAATTATATCTCTAAAAACTGTTTATATTTTTTTCTCCTCAATCCCAGATTAAGCAACCTGTGTTTTGCCTCAATCCCAGATTAAGCACCTAAAAATGATTTCAGGTGCCTATTCTGGGATTGATCCAAATTAAGTTAGTCTTGCCTTAAAAACTGTTCATTTTATTTATCACATCGAAAAAACTAAAAATTAGAAAGATAATTCCGTGTCCAACCAGTGAAAGTAAATTTTATGTCCGGGTTAAGCCACACTTAGCCAAGTCGTTCTAGGTTGGTTACTTATTTTCACGATAATTGTATGATTGTGCGTTGTGCTGGAGTGGAAAATGTGTTAATATACTTGAAAGAGCTTAACCAAATAAAGCATTTGGTGATGATAAACGCCAGCCTTTTTCCGCAGCTGATGAAGCACTCTGAATTAAGTGTAAAATAATTAGGAATGGCTATCACGTAACTACGATAGGTAGGAATTCAGTTCTAGTTTTGGCCACGTATGAAATATTAGCTCATATTTGCTGGGTATGCATATTAATCTTTAAAATTAAAAAATACCAAAACCTTTAGTAAATATCTTTTCCATTTATAAAAAAACTTTATGCCTGCAAGGTTTTATTTTTTCCATTTTCGTGGAGGAATTCAGAAATTGGATGTAATTTTAAAGTTATGAGGAAAAACTTGTTTTATTGCTTGTACCTTTGATGTTATTGTGGGCTTAACTTTGCTATCTTATGTGATCGCTATTATTATCATCATCGATCAATGAGCGCAACACACACGAGTTGCCAATGTTTTTAAATATGTAATAACTTTTTTTTATTACTAACCATTCTAATCACACACACACACACACACACACACACACACACACACACAAAATAAAATAATAATAAACAAAAATCATATAAGAATTTACAAATACGCCTCCGCTAATTTTTGACATTTTCGACCTTCATTTGTTTTCTCGCAAAGCAAAGGGAAAAAAAAACCGATCGTATTTAAAAGAAAAGCCTTAACCTAATCTCTTGTAACATTAAAAATCAAAATTCTTTTTCCTTTTTCTGTTTCAATTCCACGTCCAAAACAGCGATTTTTTTTCTTTGAGATCGGTAACTAATTAGGAAAAAAAATTCCGATTTTTTTTTTTTTTTTTTTTTAAATATTAAAATATTTTGAAATTTAGAAATGGAATTGAATATATGATAATATATTCCATTATACGATCCACATCTATGGTCGCATTTGCATGTAGACTTTTACATATATTTTATTATCAGGTCATCCCATAAGTAATGTCGTTTTTTACGATAGATTAAGTTTAAACTAGTCCTACTCGGTTTAAGCATAAATTTTCCGAAGTTTATATCTAAGAGGAGATCTATCGTGTTTCGCTACATACTTTACAGACCTTGACCAGTGAAGACGTGTGTTTTGCTTTATGTGAACCCCTCATAAACATGGCGGTATCAGAAGAGCATATCAGGCATATAATGCTTTACGAGTTCAAAAAAGGGAATAGTGCTACTGAAGCAATGCGAAACATTCAGGACGTTTATGGCAACGATATTCTGCATGTGAGGAAATGTCAAAGATGGTTTCAAAAGTTTAGGAATGGTGACTGCTGTTTGACAGATGCAGCACGCTTTGGACGCCCTGCTGAGTTTGATGATGACCTGCTGTTAGCCGCACTTGAAGAAGACTGTTCAACAACTGTCGAAGAATTGGCCCATAAACTCAATTCATCCCCGTCCACCATCCATCGACATTTGTAACAACTCGGGAAAGTGCCTAAGTTAGGAAAATGGGTGCCACATGAATTGTCGGTCGACAGTCTGAGGGTGCGGGTAAACATTAGCACAGCTCTTCATTCCCGTGAACTCCAAGATCCGCTTTTGCACCGTTTAGTGACTGGTGATGAAAAGTGGATACTGTACCAGAATGTTAACCGCCGTCGATAGTGGGTTTGTGCCGGAGAACCAGCGACACCACAGCAAAAACCAAATCTTCACCCTCGGAAGATGTTGCTTAGTGTTTTGTGGGATAAAGGTGGTGTAATACACTTTGAAACCTTACCACACACCCAAACAATCACCGCTCAAGTCTACTGTCAACAACTGGATCGATTGAACACTGCACTAAAAGAAAAGAGACCTTCTTTGGTTAATCGGAAAGGAATCGTGTTCCACCACGACAACGCACGTCCTCATGCCGCTCGGATCACTTCTGCAAAAATTGAGGAGCTTGGGTGGGAAAAATTTCCACATCCTCCATATTCTCCAGACCTTGCGCCTTTAGATTACCATCTCTTCAGGAGTCTGCAAAACTATCTTGACGAGAAACAGTATACTTCTTTAGATGACTTGCATACCAGTCTTTGTACGTTTTTTGCCTGAAAACCGCCTGAATTTTATAAACATGGCATTGAAAAGCTTGTAAGACGTTGGCAGTGTCATTGATTCCGATGGAAAATATATACTAGATTAAAAAGTTTCAGTTGAGTTTTTTTTTGTCCTTCAAATTCCGATCTAAAAAACGACATTACTTATGGGATGACCTGATAGATAATAAATAAAAGAGTTGTTTGATGAAATTGGAAATAAATATTGTGAAGCATTTTTTAAAAGGAAAAATACGTAGTCTTTAACTAAACCCACAAAGGGATTAGGAACAAAGAAATTTAGATGATTTATTATTTGAAGTATTTTCGAAAGATGTTTGTTTATATGTTTTATACGTTCATAGCTAATAATAATAATAATAATAATAATACGTTAATGCAAGCATATCTAAAATCTCATTTGCCATCTTCATGGAGTGTGTGCGATGGTTGAAATTAAGACTCGAGTTACTTAACTACTTCACTCGATCGCATGAACAATATCAATAAAGTATTACCTCATACTTCAGAGATCCAGTGTTACCTTTCGCTACAAGGTTTTTAGTATACCTCTTGTGGTACGTCAGGTTAGACCAACGTCTCCATTTACGCGCCTCCCAAACCGCCTCCATTCCTCGTTTCTCGTAAATTCTGGTGCCACATTTGTCAACTCCACGTTTATTCACACATTTACAAATTACTTCTTGACGTCTTTTAAGCGGTTTTCCTCTACTTCTAACATGTACTTAATTTTATGCAGGAAGGAGGAGGCCAAGAGCAATGCCCGCAAAAGCGTCCCTCTCCCCCCCCCCCCTCCCATAGAAGAAGAAGAAGAAGAAGAAGAGCCAAAATCAATGTTCAGGGTTTTCGAGATGCCTGGACACTCTGCGTTTGAAAGATTGGAGGTTATAGACAGTGGGAAAGATGGATTGAGGAAGATTGTTCCAGAGTTTACTGGTTGAACAAATGAAAGATTGAAAATACGATTAACCCTCGCGTTAGAGAGTTGGGCAGAGAAGAAATGAGGATGTGTCGAAAGTCTGGTATTGCATGCTCTCCTTAAAGGAGTACTAACTATTATGTATCTTTTTCTTAATTTTATTATTATTCATTTTCCCCACATGACCTTACTAAATTATTATCATTCTATTCTTATCTCCGAGTCCAATGATTTGTTTACTTCACACTTTTCCGGACATCCTCATTTCTCATATGATCAAACCATTTTACACCAATCGTGTTTCTTAAATTGTTCATCTCAAGTGCCCTCATTTTTGACAGTGAACTGTCGTGATGATAGCGACTCATATTTATACATCATTACTGGCACGAAATTTCCTTGATGTGAGTTTCTTGCTGTATCTACGCTTAAACATTTCTTTCCTTTCATGCTCCTATCGTACCCATGACTTTTATCGTACCCATGACTTTTATCGTACTCATGACTTTTATCGTACCCATGATACAATACGTACTTTCTCCTCTTTCAACCATAAAAACCTCCCTTTCATTTATATTCACTTTCAAAAATCTTTCACGTACACTACCAAAATTTGTCACTAATCTCTCTATTTCATTCTCTGATTCACTCGGAAGCTTCGCATCATCAGCATACATCAGATGTGACAGATGTCACTCAATCTTCAAAATCCTATTTACGCTTCTCTTTTTCGCTCTTATAACATGAATAAAACATAAATAAATTCTTATTTTCGAAGTCCAATACACGAAACGTGTTCTAAACTTACGGAAACATTTCTTTTCGTTCGATTTCAGGTTATTTCTTGGTCCACATTTTTTTTTTTTTTTTTTCAAATTTTTTTTAAGTGGAAAATTTGTAAATTTTAAAAGTTAAGCCAAACTTTTATTATATTTGCGGAAACATTTTTTTTCAAATGAAAGGTTCATTGCGATTGTGAATCGAATGATTTTATATTTTTTACTTCAAACTTTACTTTAGATTCGTCCATCAATTCGGATAGAAAATTCTCCACCCGTTTTCTTTGAGCAATTTTTTTTTTTTTAATGGTAGACTTCAAAAATGTTGTGGAAGTTAGCATTACCAAGTTATAAAATTAACTTAAAGATAAATTTTATTTATAAGGTAATAGAAAAATGTTTGTTCGAGATATTTGTGACGATACCAAGTAGTTGATATAAGATCAGGATAAATATGTTATTAGTTAGTTTATAAACGGTGCTTATCTAGTGTACCTACGATTTCTACGTGTCCATAGCATAATGCAGGAGTATCTTATAATAATAATTTATATTCTCCTCTTTCCCGTAAACTTTCCTTGACTACTTTTCTAGGGGTCAAGGTATTTTTTCAACCTTTATCCTAACCCGCCTCTGTTGGGGAGGGAGCTGTGGGTGAGGAGAGAGCTTTATGATTTTCTATCCAGTTTTCTACTACTGCTAGAATAAGTAAAAAATTAACTAGTTTAATAACAGGAACCTCCCCGAGTGAACCAAAGGTTTTTGCAGCTTCCTCTTGTCCTTGTAACTCTCTCTCTCTCTCTCTCTCTCTCTCTCTCTCTCTCTCTCTCTCTCTCTCTCTCTCTCTCTCTTTCATATATAAATATAATTATAAAAAGGAAGCCTGGCAGTTTGACGCTTTTTCTTTTGAAGGCTTAATGAATACTAGAGTCTTATTCAGAATACAAAGTGAAGCCTGTTCTATTCATTAATTGAAGGCTTGTAAAATTAATTTGAAACAATAAAACTTCCTCATTGCAAGATCCAATCATTGCCTAATATATATATATCGACATTTTTGGAATATGGTAAAGTAAGACTGCTGTTGTATGTGGAAAAGAGTAGAAATCAAACAATGTAATTCACACGCATTTCTTGGCTGCTTCTTCATATTTTTACTGAGAACATTTATGAAAGAGAGATTAAAGGGATACTCCTCCTTTCGCTTTAATATATTTTTTTTTAAGTCCTGAATTAAATAAGGAAATTATGAAGGGAATTTATAGAAATCGTCTCAAATTGTCATTTCCTCATCTTGTTCTGCCTCCTTAAAAAAAGTACTTTTCCTTCGTTACACAATGAACGCTAATTATAATTGGTGTTTAATAAAAAAGGGAACACGATTTAGTATTTCTGCACGGTTAAATCCCTGTGAAATCTTCTGTAATCATTTAATTATTGAATAAGTGTGTGTGTGTGTGTGTGTGTGCTACCGTAAGAAATCGCGACAATTTTCAGGATACACACAGTTCATCTTCATACGAACATTCGTGTCGCGACGTTAGCGGTGTCGAAGTAGTTATGTACCCCGACCAAAATACTTGGAGTGGCCAAACTGGATTGCGCTTGTTTGTACGTCCTTCCTTCTGTCTGTCTGTTCGTCACACTTTCGTGTCCGGGCTATAACTTTTGAACCATTCAACAGAAATAAACGAGATTTCATACAATTGGATAATTACAAGACGAAGTGTCATGAGTAGGACTCCTACATTAAAGATCAAGATCACAAATAAAGGTCCAATGTCAAATGGAGATTCTTCATGACCGGACTGTAACTTTTGAGCCGTTGAACATGAATGAATGAAACTTCACACACGTGTCTTGAGTAAGAATGAGGTTACTGCATCAAAGGTCAAGGTTAAATAGAGGTCCGTATCGCGACTTTTGAACCACTCAACATAAATTGATGAAATTTCACATATGGATCATTACAAAACGCTGTTTTGTGCAATACTCAGGTCCCTGCAGTAAAGGTTAAAGGTCAAATGAAGTTCCATGCCATAACGTTATTGATAAGATTTCACGCACATATGGTTGGTCATAAGACGATGTGTTTTGAACAAGACTAAGGTCGTTGCATTGAAGGTCAAGGTCACAAATAGAGTTCAAAGGTCAAATGGAAGTCCATGTCATAACTTTTGAACCGTCCTCTATAAACTGATGAAACTTCACACGTGGATCATTATAAGACGGTGTGTTCTGAGCAAGACTTGGGTCCCCGCATTAAAGGTCAAAGGTCGAATGGAGGTCTTCGCCATAATTTTTAAATACTCGTCAAAAATGGAATTTTTCACACATATATGTATATATAAATGATCATAGGACGATTTGTATTGAAGAATCAGGTTTTTACATCAAAGGTCAAAGTCACAATTATAGGAGACAATATCATTCAAACATATAGTTCTTGTCTGACTTATTTTTTATTTGAAGTCATTAAATATGAAAAAGGAATATAATGAAACTTATGCTGCGCTAGGTTAGGTTAGGTTAGGTTAAACTAATTAGGTTTAAATTAGGTTAAATATCGCCATCTACAGTTGAAAATGTGAGAACATGGCGGTTTCATAAAATATTTAAAGTGTGTGTGTGTGCGCGCGCGCGCGCAACTCTTTTAAACTATATATATATATATATATATATACAGATTTTTTTGGCGTGGGAGGCATTAAAGAGAAATAATAATTAAATCTATTGTAAATTTCAAGTAAAATATTAAAGTCTTGAAATGAATTTTCCACGTGGTTGCTGTTGCAAGAAAGGAGCCTTTGTTGTCTATGATGGGATTTTTTGATGGGGGTTGGAGGAGTGGGACCCTACAAGAGGGTAACGTCAACTATCTGTTAGTTTTGCGTGATTTTCGTGGTTTTCGTTAGTGTATTAAATATCTCATCTACTATTATAGCCTGCGGAAATTTTGAAAATTGTGGCGTATTTTTTGTAATTTAAGTTTTTCAGATCAGATTGGGAGTCTTTTTTTTTGGTGTGTGTGGTGTGTGTGTGTGTGTGTGAGAGAGAGAGAGAGTTACAAGGAGTTACAAGGAAAAGAAGTACCTCAAAAGGCCTTGCGGCCCATACCGAGGAGGTACCAATGGCACCGGGTAAAAGTTTATTTTTCTTTCAACTATCCTAGCAGTAGTAGAAAACTGGATAGAAAAGTAGAAGGCTCTCTCCCCACCCTCCGCTCCCTCCCTGCCAGAGGCAGGTACGGAAAAAGGTTGAAGAAAATACCTTGACCCTGGAAAAGTAGCCAAGGAAATTTTACAAGAAAGTGGAGAATATATAAATAGCTCTATATTTAGCTTGCTCACAGAGACACCGAGCAAGCGAACTCCTGCAGAGTTTTCTGAGGTTTTAATCTTAAACTATGAGTGTGTTCAGTACTTTGTCTAGCCTATTTTTAAACAGATTTACACTTTGACTGGAAACAACCTCTGAGGAAGTTGGTTCCAGATATTAACTATTTTATAGGAAAAGAAATTTCCGCAGACTGAGGTCCTAAATGTCTTTACACACTCAAATAGTGTGCAAGATTTCGTCTAACCTTTTCTTGAACTGATCCACAGAGGAACTGTTCACAACTTCCGAAGGTAACCTGTTCCATGTGTGTCAGATCTTATACGTAAAGTAATTCCCACACACACTAGTCCTAAACCGTTTCAAATCCAACTTCCAACCATTGTTGCGAGTTGGGTTATCATTTAAACTAAACATACTTCTAAAATCGACATCGTTGAACCCTCGTAAGAGCTTGAAAACCTCGATCAGTTGACCGCGCAGCCTCCGAGTTTCAAGCGAAAACAAGTTCAGGGCGCGTAACCATCGATTGTAGCCCATATGCCTAACGGAAGGGATTAACTTTGTGGCCCTCGCCTGCACTCGCTCCAGCCTCTCAATATCTTTCCTGAGGGTGGGCGACCAGAACTGCACAGCATACTCCAGGTACGGCCGAACAAGGGAATTGTACAGTGAGAGCACAATC
Organism: Bathynomus jamesi; assembly: GCA_023014485.1. Taxonomy (NCBI): domain Eukaryota; kingdom Metazoa; phylum Arthropoda; class Malacostraca; order Isopoda; family Cirolanidae; genus Bathynomus; species Bathynomus jamesi. The sequence goes on from JAJOZX010003962.1 coordinate 62,440, forward strand.
TCCTTGTTCCGAAACTGAAATTGCCTCCTGATATAACCCAATAGTTTCTGGGCTTTCTTTTCCACCTCTACACACTGTTTCGTAAACTTAAGGTCGCTGCTAATTAGCACACCCAAGTCCTTTTCTAAATCAGTCACCTCGATATTACTGCCCAACATCGAGTAGTCCGACTTGGGATTGGCGTAGCCAATGTGCATCACTTTGCATTTACCCAAGTTAAACGGCATTTGCCATTTTTCGGACCACTCTCCTATCCTACCTAGGTCCGCACGCAGTTCCTCGATCGCTTCGGGCGTCCCAACATTGGCCCCAAGCTTGGTGTCATCAGCGAATTTGGCGATCCGACTGACGATGCCACCGTCGATATCATTTATGTAAATGGTAAACAACAGTGGCCCCAAAACGGAACCCTGAGGAACCCCACTAGTGACCGAGGCCCAACCCGAACTAGCCCCTTTAATTACCACCCTCTGCCGCCTATTCCTCAGCCAGTTTTCAATCCACCTACCTATTTCCCCACCGATACCCAGCGCGCGCACTTTCGCCATTAGCCGGCGGTGAGGTACCTTATCAAACGCTTTCTGAAAGTCGAGATAAAGTATATCAATCGCCCTACTCTTATCGTACTCACTCAACATGACGTGGAAAAACTCGAGCAAGTTGGTGAGACACGACCTATGCCGTCTAAACCCATGTTGGGAGTCCCCAAGCAGCTTGTAGGAATCCAAATGGTCAACGATTCTATCAGCTATTATCCTTTCTAATAATTTACCTACAACTGAAGTGAGACTAATAGGACGATAGTTCCCTGGACTTTCGTGATCCCCTTTCTTAAAGATAGGGGTCACGTTGGCCTCCCTCCAGTCACCAGGCACCTGGCCCATCACCAACGATTTGTTGAAGACTGTAGCCAGGTGGGGAGCCACCTGGTCGCGCACTTCTCGCAAAACACTGGGGAGAAACTGGTCTGGCCCAGGAGCCTTAAACGCGCTCAGTTTGTCTATTCTATGAGCAACGACTGTCGCGGTACATCTAACACTATCCAGGCCAGCACCTTCGTGCCTCACAGCTGGCTCGGGGATGACGCGGGTATCCTCCCTGGTGAACACTCCCGCAAAGTACTCATTAAGCACATTAGCGATGTCCGCGTCGGAGGTCCGCAGAACGCCGCTTCCGTCCTTTAAAGGACCTATCATGCTTCTAATGGGCTTTCTACTATTAACATAACTGAAGAACTCCTTAGGGTTCCCCTTGCAGAGGCTTGCCACCCGTAGTTCTTCGTTACGTTTCGCTAGCCTAACCTTCGCCTTCACTTCCCTACACAGGCGGACATACGCTTCAGTGTTCTCGTGAGAACGATTGGCCTTCGCCCTCCTATACGCTACTTTCCTATTTCGGATAGCCGAAGCGATGCCACGATTGAACCACTTAGGCTGCGTTGAAGCAGGGGTGACCGGTTTTGAGGGTATGGCAGCAGACTGCAGCACCATAAACTCATCCCGGAATGCACTCCACACTCCTTCAACATCGCCGCCAACCTCTAACCCCATCTCTGCTACGCTATCCCTGAGGCTAACAAAGTTCGCCCGCCGGAGATCGAGCTTACTGCCTCTCGAGTTACTACGCTTCACCCGAGGGACGCACACACGGAACCTAATAAGACCGTGATCACTCCCGCCCAACGATTCGTCAACGGTGAGGCCAGTGACGAGGTTGTCTTCGGTCGTGAATACTAAGTCTAGAACGCTTTCGCCTCGTGTAGGCTCGTTGACCCACTGAGTGAGGAAGTTCTCATCAGCAAAGTCAACTAGCCTCCTCCCTTCAGCATCGGCAGTCCTGTTTTCCCACTTTATGCCGCGACAGTTGAAGTCTCCTAAAACTACACACACCCTATCCCCAAGCAGGCTACTGAGTTCGGTGTACAGGGCTGTATCGTCCTCGAGTAGGAGATGCGGAGGTCTGTACACCAAGATTAACCTATAGTTCGTCCCTCCCACGTTCAGATCGACGCCAAGCAGCTCCCGTTCCGACCGGAACTGGCAGTCAACCGGACTCAACGTGTCTCTGACGTATATTAGTACTCCACCCCCCTCCCCACGGGTGCGGTCTTTGCGAAACATTCTATACCCGGGAATTTCGAACTCCCCAACGTAGTCCCTACGATCAGTATGAATCCAGGACTCGGTGATAGCAACGATATCCTGGTATTCTGATGCTAAGAGCGCCCGTAGCTCGCAAAACTTGTTCCTAATTGACCTAGCATTAAAAAGCATTGCACGGAGGGAGCCTTCCCTATTCTGACCGCCCCCTAGCACGACCCGTTTCCCGAACAGCCAGGGCTGTCGGGAGTTGAAGAGCCCCTCACTAACGAGGGGGCAACTTCCGCAGGAGACTGAGGCCCCTCCAACGTAGGAGGAGGGTCACACACCTGTACTTCGACGCACCCTTCAGTCGAAGGTATGTCCGCCACCGGCTCATCCTCATCTCTCCCCGGTGGGGGCCCATCATCTCTCCCCGGACTCGACCTCACCATTCTGTATAGGTGCCGGTCGAGCAGCGCGCCTAGCACACCTTTACCCTTGTTATTGAGGTGGACACCATCCCTCTGGTAAAGGTCCCACCTACCCGAAAATGCATCGAAGGGGTCAATAAACTTCACGCCCAGCGGAACGCACAAGTCTTGTACCCTCTCGTTGATGCCAATGACCTTACTGAGCGCGTGGTCACTGACATTCATTCGCGGTAAAATACCCATTAACATTACCCTGTCTGTCTTCAGTTTTAGATCATCCGCAAGAGACATGATCTCGGTGATGATCCCTTCAGTAAGACCTACCCCACCGCCTTTGAGGAGAGAGAGAGAGAGAGAGAGAGAGAGAGAGATTTTTTCTCACTAAACATCTCCATTCGACGACCTTCTAACTTTTCGAAAGATTCCATTTTAATTTCTAAAAATTTTTATTTGGGGGCTATTTTGATAGTGGTTGGGAATTGGGCGTGTAATTTGGAATATAATAAACAGGGGCATGCATCGGTTTTGATTGATTGATTCTCCTAATGTCATGGGAATTATTATTAAGAGGCGATTTAAACACATTACAAAGGAAGTTCATTCGTCAACCGTTTTGTATAAGAAATTCTAGTATTTCCACATTATCCATTAGAATTTTACAAAATGGAACAACAATTGTACAGTATATATATATATATATATATATATATATGGTTGAGATCAAGTATGGTGGCTTTACTTTATATATATATATATATATATATATATATAGGCTACGTCGTGGCCAATGTCTTAACACCGCTTCCCGGAGATCAGCGAAGTTAAGCGACATTGGGTCTGGGTAGTAGTTGGATGGGAGACCGTCTTCTGCGCCCAGATTAGTAGTATAGCCGCCAAAGGGGAGAGTGCAGGAATGTTGCAAAGGGGGGGGGTTGTTGCAAATGGGAAGGGGGGTTGCAAAGGGGGGTGGGGGGAAAACTTGGAGGCGGCGTTATCCCCCAAGAGAAAGGAGGAGGAGAGAAAGGAGGAGAGGTGTTCACCTGGCAGGAGCCAAGTGCACACTAAGACTTCCAGCCGGGCTGGCGTTGTTTTATAGGCTCCTAATCAGCCAGAATCAGCCAGAATCAGCCAGTTGGCTGAGCCAAGGTGAGAGAGAGACGCCTGAAGGAGAGAGAGCTGAAGAAGAGAGAGATGCCTGTAGGAGGGAGAGACGCCTGAAGGAGAGAGGATAGGTACACATGCAGGAGTACACATGCTGGAGGTACACACATACGCACACATGCAGGAGTACACATGCAGTAGGTACACATGCTGGAGGTACACACATACGCACACATGCAGGAGTACACATGCTGGATGTACACATGCAGTACACATGCTGGAGGCAAACATGCAGGAGAGAGAGAGACACCTGAAGGAGGAAGATACATGCAGGAGAGAGAGAGAGAGAGAGAGAGACCTGAAGGAGGGAGAGAGACACCTGAAGGACAGAGTGGAGTTCTCCCCCAATTTATTTTCGTTTCCCTAACCTAAGAGGCCACTAAGGGGTTTACCAAAGGGCCAGAAATAGAAGGAGCAGAGCTCCTTACTCGGCCGGAGCCGAGGGGGGAATGGTTCTTCACCAGCTTCGCGATCTTTTATAATCCTCTATTCTGGCTGAGTTGCCAGATAGCGCAAGGTATTCCAGATAGCGCCATGTGTCCCATTAATCGTGTAACACATATATGACGGCTGTTATTCCAAATGTACTTGTATATATAATAAACTAATGAACCATATAAATACCACAATATATATTTATATTGTTATTCAAGATTCAACCGTATAAAATAACACAAGCGCCTCTTTCATTACGCGTTAATAGAATTAGTAAAGTTACCCAATAAATAAATCGTTAGACAGAAAACGAATTTTTATAAGGGATACCCAACTAATTATGCACCAATCAATAAATAATAGCAAACGTGAATAAAGAGTTCCAATTCAATGGGTAACTATATCGACATAAGCTTATTATTGTAACGTTTGCTCCCAATATAAATTTTCCTAAATAACAGTAAAACCAATTAATTTAATTATGAAACTTCATTTAAATAATTTACGATACAATTCCACCAAACGAGATGAAAACTTATGAAACATATAGCCTCATTCCTGCGACGAAAAAATGAAAAAATGACGAAAAATAAAGAAATTATTCATTTGGAATTGCCCAAGCCACTATAGCGGGGTCTGTTCTTTTAACATCTTATTTCTGTCCAAAAGTTACCCAAAACATAATCCGATAGTGTATAACGTTGCAGTACTCGCTTGAAGAAAGGAGAGGTTGCAAACTCTACTTGAATAAATGTAATTACCTAAACTACACGCGAAGGAGTTTAAATAGATCCAGCAAATAAGCCTTTGAACAATGATTTCATGTTTCAGAAAGATTTACGCGTTAATAGAATTAGTAAAGTTACCCAATAAAAAATCGTTAGACAGAAATGATTTTTATAAGGGATACCCAAATAATTATCCACCATTCAATAAATAATAGCAAACGTGAATAAAGAGTTCCAATTCAATGGGTAACTATATCGACATAAGCTTATTATTGTAACGTTTGCTCCCAATATAAATTTTCCTAAATAACAGTAAAACCAATTAATTTAATTATGAAACTTCATTTAAATAATTTACGATACAATTCCACCAAACGAGATGAAAACTTATGAAACATATAGCCTCATTCCTGCGACGAAAATGAAAAAATGACGAAAAATAAAGAAATTATTCATTTGGAATTGCCCAAGCCACTATAGCGGGGTCGGACGGAGATTATCTGTTCTTTTAAACATCTTTTTCTGCTTATTAAATAACTTTTTAGACACTTGATTTTTATTATAAATATTTAAGTCACGATTAACAGTGGAAAAACGTCCGGAAAAGAAAATTATGAAACATCTCCTCCCAGACCACTCTTGATAGATATATATATATATATATATTATATATATATATATATATATAATAAACAACTCATGCACGCACACACACACACACACGCACACACACACACACACACGATGAAAGGCAGAAGCTAAATCAGTTCGAATCGTGTCTCTAGGGACACGATTCGAATGAAAGGTCTCTAGGGACCTTTTCGGGTCGAGGGATTATCCTTCTACAAGCTATTCGAGCAGAAATCACCACTGACTTCAGATATTAATATTGTCATTGTTATTACTTCTACAATGAAAATATTTACGCGTAATTGTACGGTGTCATATAGAAATATAATGATATATATATATATATATATATATATATATATAAATTGAATTACCGTGGTACACCATGTTTGGCAAACGCTTTAGTGGTGCAAGCCTCATTTACTGATGCATATTATATCTATCGGGCAAATAACTTTTAATTCAGTCACTGATTGACCCTCTAATACCGCAACAGCACAAATTATTGAGTAGAATGTTGTGTTCTATTACATCAAACAACTTACTCATACCACTGCCATAATTTTCTTTTATCATAACTCAGCCGAGCAACTACGTTAAGCGACGTTGGATCTGAGTGGTAGTTGGATGGGTCATCCACCGCAGCAGATAATTTACATTCGATAAATGTAATGAAATAATTAAATAAAATATGCATTTATTTTTATATCACGGATGGAGTCGATGTAGACAATGCAGGTCCTGAGCTTAAATTATCTAAAACCATAACAATACAAATTATTTCAATAGAATATTATGGTCTATTACATTATTACACCTTGCCCAGATCCATTACCAATAACCTCAATTTAGTAATAATAACAATTATCTCTCATACACTAATATATATATATATATATATATAGAAAGAGCGAGAGTTTTGTTCAAATAAAGGATTCAATTTATAATGAAAAGGTACGACTTGGGATGTCATTCGATTACTGAGAGTTATTAGCAATGAAGTTCAGTAGAGATTACCCCATAGGACACGTAGGGTGCCCATTTATCTGCCAACCACTTTATTTTATTATGTGTAATGACTACCTTAGACCTACAGTTTAACGTTGAAACCGAATGTTATTTTTAAAATATAATTATGATATATTTCTTTATACCCTCTCGATTACATTAGTGACTAATGATGCGGGAAATTGAGTAAATGGAAATATTATTTTCTCGAAAACTATGGGTGATAGAAAACTTCTGAAACCATATTTGGATTCAATATCAAAAGTTCTATACGAATCACCAAATAATTTTCAAAGGAGAATAAGAGCATTAATTCTATTAGTGAAAATATAAAGATGCAATTACTCGTCCGTACCCGTTATAGCGGAATGGCACACGTCATAGCTCCACCCAGCTACATCGGCAGCCAATCACGACGAACATCTGGTCTTTTGGGCGGAGCTTGAACTATCTGTGAAGTGTAAAAGGCTCTTTATTTCAAGAAATCGATTCGGGACAATGCTCTTTTTACAATATCAATGCCCAAGTCTTCTTCATTTGACCAATAATGTCCTTCAGAGGGCAATCGATGGTATCCTGTGAATAACAGTATTCCAAAAAATTGCTTTCATTTCATCCATGGACAGAGTAATACAGCACTGAATAGAAGCTAATTATAAAAGAAAATGGGCTTTTGGTACAACTTGCATAATTATGATAGAGTCCTAGTCCAAACGTATTTGTCACGCAGTTTACAAATTAGTTGACAAATTTATGAAAAAAGTGTGTGGAAACCATTCATGTGCAAAAAGTCTTAGTTTGATAAAATATGGTAAATGTGGTACACAGTAGCTCTTTAGTTAATTTCAAGAAAAATTTAGACACTTTCATGAGTGAAAGAGATAGTTTGTAGATTGTATATCGTGTATATCCTTAGTTTCAGTTTTGTAGGCTCTTTTGGTGGATGTAAATAGTTGTATATTAATTAGCTAGTTTGAGGGTCTTCCGGAACGCTTCTTGTGGGCATTCTGAACAGTTCCATCGGCTTCAAACTTATCTCTAATTCGAGTGATGGTAAGTCGCGTTGGTGGATCTGTTTGTCTCGTCATGATATACATTAATATAGTGATAAAAATACTTAAGATTGTCCATGATCACGAGATTCACATTTTCAGTCGTAGGGTATGAGTAATCGACATGGTGTAGCATGACGTAATGCCGCTTGTCACACCACCCATCCGCAAGACTCATTATCCATACCTGCTGCTTCTCTTCTGCACGCGTTGTTTCTTTTACTTTAGACTTTATAAAGTTTAGATCTGCAGCATACTTCAGCACATCGTCAGTGCAACGAAAGCCTTCAATGGTCTCACCAGAACATCCGTAGAGTATTGTACATCTTGGAACTTCACACAATCCAATGTGGTTTTAAAAGAGGCATAGGAGGGGTGGAATAGGAAGTTTTTCGGTATCCACCACATCCTGGCACTTTGCTGAATACCATTTCATAAACGTTGTACAAACAATATTAAAGGTAGCCATTTGAATACACGTCTGATCTCTCGGTCTTACTGCAGTCGACTGATCACGCAGGGAATCACAGATAGCAACATGACTCACGGTCTTACAGTGGGCGGAGCTTAGAATTTTCGCCTGTGCACACACAAAGGAGAAAGTGAAACGCTAATTGAAACATGAGTTATTTAATAAACGTGATATTCAGTTAACACAAGAAATAACAGAAAACACAAGAAAAAACAAATGCTTAGATTTGGTGATCACAAACAACAGAAACCTAATACTTTAAAGAAAGCATTCTATTAAATACTTTTAGCCTATGTTCACGAATTAATACCGGTTTTAAAATACATTCGACAAGAAGACCGGCTGGACTGATTTTATAGAAACTCAAGGATTCCAAGTTGATCACGAGAGAAGTTATGTAGTCATCTTCCATGCTGCAAAATCTCGTCGTTAGCCTGCCTGCTCAGAGCACCGACAAGAGGTAAAATCGAATCCACATCAACACAAAATTTTAGTCGCTAAAATAACAGCCTGAGTATTGTTCATGTTCTAAATTATCTTTGATTCGTTTTGATAAAATTGAGTAAACTGCAGCCTTTGTTTCCTGATCAGAAACTCTCCGTCTTTTTCTGGTATGGTGCAAGGCTTCGTTGCAACCATATTCACTGCACGAGTCTACTTCACAGTCGTTGCCTTCTAATCTAGATTTACACTCTTCACTAATGCATTCGATGGGTGAATAATCATCTTGGTTGATATTATTGACACCACATTCGAGAGGGCTCACTGGGGTAACGGACACTTCAGGTAATGGCGCGGACGCTTGAGGTGGGTCGGGGACAATCTCCTCAGGTTGCCCTTGTGGCGGGGCAAATATTGTGTGGGGGTAATTATGTGTTGCTTCTAAGTAAACAAAACGGGCCTTATGTAACACAGTGGCAATTAATATAGTCATTGATGTGTCTGTTGTTAACTTATTTATTACACGTGTTTGTAAATATATATATATATAGCTTGAATATTTATTTTATTAAATAAATCATGTTTCAACCAACGTATCACTTTCTCCTTTGTGTGTGTGTGTGTGTGTGTGTACAGGTGAAAGAACAGCAACGTGATTCATGTTACTTCCTGGAAATTCCCTGTGTGGAGCTTGATAACGACGTCAGAACGACATTGTATAAAGGCAGGCGAAACTTTCACTTTAACTCATTACAAGATTGGAAATAGAGGATAGAGTCGTGTTAGTTAGCTCTCTGTGCCTTGACCAATTCCTAGGTGGTGAACATGATATCTGACGTTCCAAACGGGTTTGAAGCATACAAGTTGATAAATATATCGCTCGGTAAAATTGCATCCAGACGTTCCAGAAGAGCTGGTGCATCTTTGCATAAATCATTATTAATTGCCACTGTGTTACATAAGGCCCGTTTTGTTTACTTAGAAGCAACACATAATTACCCCCACACAATATTTGCCCCGCCACAAGGGCAACCTGAGGAGATTGTCCCCGACCCACCTCAAGCGTCCGCGCCATTACCTGAAGTGTCCGTTACCCCAGTGAGCCCTCTCGAATGTGGTGTCAATAATATCAACCAAGATGATTATTCACCCATCGAATGCATTAGTGAAGAGTGTAAATCTAGATTAGAAGGCAACGACTGTGAAGTAGACTCGTGCAGTGAATATGGTTGCAACGAAGCCTTGCACCATACCAGAAAAAGACGGAGAGTTTCTGATCAGGAAACAAAGGCTGCAGTTTACTCAATTTTATCAAAACGAATCAAAGATAATTTAGAACATGAACAATACTCAGGCTGTTATTTTAGCGACTAAAATTTTGTGTTGATGTGGATTCGATTTTACCTCTTGTCGGTGCTCTGAGCAGGCAGGCTAACGACGAGATTTTGCAGCATGGAAGATGACTACATAACTTCTCTCGTGATCAACTTGGAATCCTTGAATTTCTATAAAATCAGTCCAGCCGGTCTTCTTGTCGAATCTATTTTAAAACCGGTATTAATTCGTGAACATAGGCTAAAAGTATTTAATAGAATGCTTTCTTTAAAGTATTAGGTTTCTGTTGTTTGTGATCACCAAATCTAAGCATTTGTTTTTTCTTGTGTTTTCTGTTATTTCTTGTGTTAACTGAATATCACGTTTATTAAATAACTCATGTTTCAATTAGCGTTTCACTTTCTCCTTTGTGTGTGCACAGGCGAAAATTCTAAGCTCCGCCCACTGTAAGACCGTGAGTCATGTTGCTATCTGTGATTCCCTGCGTGATCAGTCGACTGCAGTAAGACCGAGAGATCAGACGTGTATTCAGAAGAAAAATCAGACGTGTATTCAAATGGCTACCTTTAATATTGTTTGTACAACGTTTATGAAATGGTATTCAGCAAAGTGCCAGGATGTGGTGGATACCGAAAAACTTCCTATTCCCCCCCTCCTATGCCTCTTTTAAAACCACATTGGATTGTGTGAAGTTCCAAGATGTACAAATACTCTACGGATGTTCTGGTGAGACCATTGAAGGCTTTCGTTGCACTGACGATGTGCTGAAGTATGCTGCAGATCTAAACTTTATAAAGTCTAAAGTAAAAGAAACAACGCGTGCAGAAGAGAAGCAGCAGGTATGGATAATGAGTCTTGCGGATGGGTGGTGTGACAAGCCGCATTACGTCATGCTACACCATGTCGATTACTCATACCCTACGACTGAAAATGTGAATCTCGTGATCATGGACAATCTTAAGTATTTTTATCACTATATTAATGTATATCATGACGAGGTTCGTAGTGAGGTTGTGGCTAGTGTCCTGCGTGAGTTTTTAACAGACTTTAGAGATGAGTATCGTTTGACGGGCAGAAAGGAAAAATATGAGCATATGTTCCTCTCAAATAATGCGCCGGTGTATGAAGATGTTTAGTAAAACATTATAAAATATGCCTAGTTCGTGAAAATTATCCTGAAGAACTATTTCTTTATATAACGCGCAGTTGTCGTAACGATTTAGAAGATTATTTCAATTGCCGCTATGTTGAGTGAAGACGTGTTCACGATTGAAAAGCTCGGGTCGGTAGAAATAAACCCTCGATTGGAAAAGCGTGTTTATAAACTTGTGTTTAATAATGTAACTAACGATGAACTCTTTGTGCGTGCTTTTGATTGTATTCTAGACGTATTTAAAGATGACTTACCATCCGGTTGTAAAGTGGGAACAAAAATACTACTGAACGATATGAAAGCCCTTCATATCGAGTACAGGTTTCTTTAGGTTTCTGTTGTTTGTGATCACCAAATCTAAGCATTTGTTTTTTCTTGTGTTTTCTGTTATTTCTTGTGTTAACTGAATATCTCGTTTATTAAACTCATGTTTCAATTAGCGTTTCACTTTCTCCTTTGTGTGTGCACAGGCGAAAATTCTAAGCTCCGCCCACTGTAAGACCGTGAGTCATGCTACTATCTGTGATTCCCTGCGTGGTCAGTCGACTGCAGTAAGACCGAGAGATCAGACGTGTATTCAGAAGAAAAATCAGACGTGTATTCAATGGCTACCTTTAATATTGCTTGTACAACGTTTATGAAATGGTATTCAGCAAAGTGCCAGGATGTGGTGGATACCGAAAAACTTCCTATTCCCCCTCCTATGCCTCTTTTAAAACCACATTGGATTGTGTGAAGTTCCAAGATGTACAAATACTCTACGGATGTTCTGGTGAGACCATTGAAGGCTTTCGTTGCACTGACGATGTGCTGAAGTATGCTGCAGAGCTAAACTTTATAAAGTCTCACATATACCGTAAAGTAAAAGAAACAACGCGTGCAGAAGAGAAGCAGCAGGTATGGATAATGAGTCTTGCGGATGGGTGGTGTGACAAGCGGCATTACGTCATGCTACACCATGTCGATTACTCATACCCTACGACTGAAAATGTGAATCTCGTGATCATGGACAATCTTAAGTATTTTTATCACTATATTAATGTATATCATGACGAGACAAACAGATCCACCAACGCGACTTACCATCACTCGAATTAGAGATAAGTTTGAAGCCGATGGAACTGTTCAGAATGCCCACAAGAAGCGTTCCGGAAGACCCTCAAACTAGCTAATTAATATACAACTATTTACATCCACCAAAAGAGCCTACAAAACTGAAACTAAGGATATACACGATATACAATCTACAAACTATCTCTTTCACTCATGAAAGTGTCTAAATTTTTCTTGAAATTAACTAAAGAGCTACTGTGTACCACATTTACCATATTTTATCAAACTAAGACTTTTGCACATGAATGGTTTCCACACACTTTTTTCATAAATTTGTCAACTAATTTGTAAACTGCGTGACAAATACGTTTGGACTAGGACTCTATCATAATTATGCAAGTTGTACCAAAAGCCCATTTTCTTTTATAATTAGCTTCTATTCAGTGCTGTATTACTGTGTCCATGGATGAAATGAAAGCAATTTTTTGGAATACTGTTATTCACAGGATACCATCGATTGCCCTCTGAAGGACATTATTGGTCAAATGAAGAAGACTTGGGCATTGATATTGTAAAAAGAGCATTGTCCCGAATCGATTTCTTGAAATAAAGAGCCTTTTACACTTCACAGATAGTTCAAGCTCCGCCCAAAAGACCAGATGTTCGTCGTGATTGGCTGCCGATGTAGCTGGGTGGAGCTATGACGTGTGCCATTCCGCTATAACGGGTACGGACGAGTAATTGCATCTTTATATTTTCACTAATAGAATTAATGCTCTTATTCTCCTTTGAAAATTATTTGGTGATTCGTATAGAACTTTTGATATTGAATCCAAATATGGTTTCAGAAGTTTTCTATCACCCATAGTTTTCGAGAAAATAATATTTCCATTTACTCAATTTCCCGCATCATTAGTCACTAATGTAATCGAGAGGGTATAAAGAAATATATCATAATTATATTTTAAAAATAACATTCGGTTTCAACGTTAAACTGTAGGTCTAAGGTGGTCATTACACATAATAAAATAAAGTGGTTGGCAGATAAATGGGCACCCTACGTGTCCTATGGGGTAATCTCTACTGAACTTCATTGCTAATAACTCTCAGTAATCGAATGACATCCCAAGTCGTACCTTTTCATTATAAATTGAATCCTTTATTTGAACAAAACTCTCGCTCTCTTCTATATATATATATATATATATATATATATATAGTGTATGAGAGATAATTGTTATTATTACTAAATTGAGGTTATTGGTAATGGATCTGGGCAAGGTGTAATAATGTAATAGACCATAATATTCTATTGAAATAATTTGTATTGTTATGGTTTTAGATAATTTAAGCTCAGGACCTGCATTGTCTACATCGACTCCATCCGTGATATAAAAATAAATGCATATTTTATTTAATTATTTCATTACATTTATCGAATGTAAATTATCTGCTGCGGTGGATGACTCCCCATCCAACTACCACTCAGATCCAACGTCGCTTAACGTAGTTGCTCGGCTGAGTTATGATAAAAGAAAATTATGGCAGTGGGTATGAGTAAGTTGTTTGATGTAATAGAACACAACATTCTACTCAATAATTTGTGCTGTTGCGGTATTAGAGGGTCAATCAGTGACTGAATTAAAAGTTATTTGCCCGATAGATATAATATGCATCAGTAAATGAGGCTTGCACCACTAAAGCGTTTGCCAAACATGGTGTGCCACGGTAAATTCAATTTATATAGATATGAGTAAGGTGTTTGATGTAATAGAACACAACATTCTACTCAATAATTTGTATTGTTGCGGTATTAGAGGGTCAATCAGTGACTGAATTAAAAGTTATTTGCCCGATAGATATAATATGCATCAGTAAATGAGGCTTGCACCACTAAAGCGTTTGCCAAACATGGTGTACCACGGTAAATTCAATTTATATATATATATATATATATATATATATATATATATCATTATATTTCTATATGACACCATACAAATTACGCGTAAATATTTTCATTGTAGAAGTAATAACAATGACAATATTAATATCTGAAGTCAGTGGTGATTTCTGCTCGAATAGCTTGTAGAAGGATAATCCCTCGACCCGAAAAAGGTCCCTAGAGACCTTTTTCGTTCGAATCGTGTCCCTAGAGACACGATTCGAACTGATTTAGCTTCTGCCTTTCATCGTGTGTGTGTGTGTGTGCATGAGTTGTTTATTATATATATATATATATATATATATATATATATATAATATATATATCAAGAGTGGTCTGGGAGGAGATGTTTCATAATTTTCTTTTCCTGACGTTTTTCCCACTGTTAATCGTGACTTAAATATTTATAATAAAAATCAAGTGTCTAAAAAGTTATTTAATAAGCAGAAATAAGATGTTTAAAAGAACAGATAATCTCCGTCCGACCCCGCTATAGTGGCTTGGGCAATTCCAAATGAATAATTTCTTTATTTTTCGTCATTTTTTCATTTTTTCGTCGCAGGAATGAGGCTATATGTTTCATAAGTTTTCATCTCGTTTGGTGGAATTGTATCGTAAATTATTTAAATGAAGTTTCATAATTAAATTAATTGGTTTTACTGTTATTTAGGAAAATTTATATTGGGAGCAAACGTTACAATAATAAGCTTATGTCGATATAGTTACCCATTGAATTGGAACTCTTTATTCACGTTTGCTATTATTTATTGATTGGTGCATAATTAGTTGGGTATCCCTTATAAAAATTCGTTTTCTGTCTAACGATTTATTTATTGGGTAACTTTACTAATTCTATTAACGCGTAATGAAAGAGGCGCTTGTGTTATTTTATACGGTTGAATCTTGAATAACAATATAAATATATATTGTGGTATTTTATATGGTTCATTAGTTTATTATATATACAAGTACATTTGGAATAACAGCCGTCATATATGTGTTACACGATTAATGGGACACATGGCGCTATCTGGAATACCTTGCGCTATCTGGCAACTCAGCCAGAATAGAGGATTATAAAAGATCGCGAAGCTGGTGAAGAACCATTCCCCCCTCGGCTCCGGCCGAGTAAGGAGCTCTGCTCCTTCTATTTCTGGCCCTTTGGTAAACCCCTTAGTGGCCTCTTAGGTTAGGGAAACGAAAATAAATTGGGGGAGAACTCCACTCTGTCCTTCAGGTGTCTCTCTCCCTCCTTCAGGTCTCTCTCTCTCTCCTGCATGTATCTTCCTCCTTCAGGTGTCTCTCTCTCTCTCCTGCATGTTTGCCTCCAGCATGTGTACTCCTGCATGTGTGCGTATGTGTGTACCTCCAGCATGTGTACCTACTGCATGTGTACTCCTGCATGTGTGCGTATGTGTGTACCTCCAGCATGTGTACTCCTGCATGTGTACCTATCCTCTCTCCTTCAGGCGTCTCTCCCTCCTACAGGCATCTCTCTCTTCTTCAGCTCTCTCCTTCAGCTGTCTCTCTCTCTCTCCTTCAGGCGTCTCTCTCTCACCTTGGCTCAGCCAACTGGCTGATTCTGGCTGATTCTGGCTGATTAGGAGCCTATAAAACAACGCCAGCCCGGCTGGAAGTCTTAGTGTGCACTTGGCTCCTGCCAGGTGAACACCTCTCCTCCTTTCTCTCCTCCTCCTCCTTTCTCTTGGGGGATAACGCCGCCTCCAAGTTTTCCCCCACCCCCCTTTGCAACAACCCCCCTTTGCAACAACCCCTCTTCCCCCTTTGCAACAACCCCTCTTCCCCCCTTTGCAACAACCCCCTTCCCCCCTTTACAACAACCCCCACCCCCTTTGCAACATTACATAATAACCTGCAACATTCCTGCACTCTCCCCTTTTGCGGCTATACTACTCAGATTATGTAGCGACCCGTGGTTCGGATCCCACGTAAAGCTGTAGGTCCCCTCCGTCATATGACCTTAGATGCTGCGAAGGAGGTTAAACGAGCTTTCAAATGTGGTATTTTGTTACATGAAAACTTACGAGCAATTAATCAATATTGAAAGAAATTGTATTTAATGGTGACATCACGTCTTAATTAAAATAATTGTTTATGTTCACAAAAATATTGATATTCTTGGTTAGAATGTTTTTTCTGTTATTTGTATTTATACATTTTATCCCATTTTCCTTCAAAAATGTAATTTGACTCGTGAAACCTGCACCTGAACATTGTTTGGTAACATTGTGCCCTTCTCTTACGGATATCTCTGTATAATGGGTCTTGCAAAGGAAATATCGTACGAAAATAGGCTCAAGATTAATTAATACCTTCTTGATGAAGAACTACAGAGACAAATAGCCAATAAAGTGGGAGTTTCATTCTCCACGGCGAGCAAAACCATCTCTCGTTATTCGCAAAATGGAAGTGTAATGAACAAAGTAAGCCGACGGCGAAAAAGGAAGACCTCGGAAAAAGAAGAAAAATACATGATTTTATTGACCAAATGCAACAAAGAATATTAGCTTTCGAATAGCTGCTGAAGTCAATGCATCACGCAATAGTAGCACTTCTACTTTAACATCGAAGAGACGTTTGAGGGAGGTTAGTTTAATGGGCCGGGTTGTTACCAGAAAACCGCTTTTGCGACGAAGAAATAGAGCCAAAGGTTTGAAATTGGCATAAAATTACAAAGAATGGCCGCTCCAAGACTGGCAAAAGCGGCTTTCTAGTAGCAACGCAACCCATTAAACCAACCTCCCTCGGACATGTATTTGCTGTTGAAGTAAAAATGCTGCCGTTGCGTGACGCATTCACTTCAGCAGCTATTCGAACGCTAATATTCTTTCTGTTGCATTTGGTCAATAAAATCATGTATTTTTCTTCTTTTTCCGAGGTCTTCCTTTTTCGCCGTCGGCTTACTTTGTTCATTACACTTCCATTTTGCAAATAACGAGAGATGGTTTTGCTCGCCGTGGAGAATGAAACTCCCACTTTATTGGCTATTTGTCTCTGTAGTTTTTCATGAAGGTATTAATTAATCTTGAGCCTATTTTCGTACGATATTTCCTTTGCAAGACCCATTATACAGAGATATCCGTAAGAGAAGGGCACAATGTTACCAAACAATGTTCAGGTGCAGGTTTCACGAGTCAAATTACATTTTTGAAAGAAAATGGGATAAAATGTATAAATACAAATAACAGAAAAATATTCTAGCCAATAATATCAATATTTCTGTGAACATAAACAATTATTTTAATCAAAACGTGATGTCACCATCAAATACAATTTCTTTCAGTATTGATTAATTGCTTGTAAGTTTTCATGTAACAAAATACCACATTTGAACGCTCCTTAATTGGACAGACATATCATTTTACTTCCTGTAACGTATAAAAAGAATTAAAAGAATTCTATTATTATTACATAATCAGCATTTTAAAACGTGTTTCCATAGTTTTGAACCCAGTATATATATATATATATCGACATTTTTTTTTTATTGACAAAGAAAAGGTTAGTCACCCTAAAACAAATTACCTGGCAGCCGCTTTTGGCCCGTCAACAGAGGAAGAACACTCCCCTAGAAGAAACACTAAAACTAGAGACACCTCCCGAAATAGTAGCATTGTCTCCACAATATCGTCAGAAAACAATACAAATAGCTTCCGTTTTGTTGAAGATCAGTAGGAACACTTCGACTCCCTGAGCACGGAGGGAAAGACCATCGTCAAACTCCTAACGGGAATCCTAAGTAGTGATTCATTTAACGATGCCTTCAAAAGGAGGAGGACGAACCCAAAAAGTGGATCTTGTGGAACAGAAACAAAACGATCAACATTCGAAGCTGGAACATCTCCAAGATAAACACACAAACACGATGGTTATCAGTAGTCCCACTCTCCTCGCCGAAGTCCAGGACGAAGCCAGCAAGAGGATAATTATTGGGACTCTTCAGACCCACCTCAGCTATTCTGGGAGCCATGATATGATTACTGAAGCAACCAGGTTTGGGTGGACAAATCAAACCTCAAAAATGGCCGATTAAATTTCATATATAAAAAGCCGACGTAAAGAATAAAACTGTATCAGAGTGTATACGAAGAAAGCCTCGTGTTTATGTGAACGGATACCTTACAAAATCTAAGCAAACTCTGTTTAAAAAGAGTCCTAAAATTAAAAAAAGTTCACCCAAATTACTTCCATTCATGTTACGTGCGCAATGGTGTTATTTACGTGAAAAAAATGCGCATCTAAATAACTATTTCCGCGAAGTAAAAGATCACCCCCTTATTTAACTCAGGTAATTCTTACCACAGAATCCTATACTTATTTCCCTTTATCTTATACAAAATCATATGAAGAACCCATTAAAAGTATACTACTAGTGCTGTTATTGTCATTATTTCAGTATTAATATTAATATTATTGCTAACTACTCGGATAACTACAATTAATAATTATTATTGCTCTTAGCAGTGCAATTACCAGTATTATTGTTATTATTATTATTATTATTATTATTATTATTATTATTATTATTAGTGGTAATAGTAGTAGTGGTAGTATTGCTGTACATTATTATTATTGCCTCTATTATTATTATTAATTTACATATGTACTTCGTAATCCATTAATCACCCCTTATCTCATACTAGTCAACAATATGAACTCTTAGTATTATGATGTATTAGCACGACGATTATTATTATTATTATTTTATTGTTAATAGTAGTAGTAGTACTACATAATTTCAGGTAACTAAAAAGGGTGATCCAGAGAAATGGGACCCAAAAGAAACCCCTGTAACTCTTAAAGTATAAGTCCTTTTATAAAATCATACGCATCATTCGAAAGAGGATAGTTACAAGTTTGTACAGGATTGTATAGGTTTTGACAATACAAGACAAGATAAGATACAAAACAAAATAAAAGTGTTAGTTAAAACTAACCCTTCAAGATGACTGCATGGACTGTGGAACAGCTGCGTTTCATAACTGAGCAATATTATGAGCATGGAAGAAGTGTAGTTTCAGCTCAAAGATCTTTCAAGACAAATTTTCAGATGTCAAAATCACCTTCTAAGAGCTGAAACTACACTTCTTCCATGCTCATAATATTGCTCAGTTATGAAACGCAGCTGTTCCACAGTCCATGCAGTCATCTTGAAGGGTTAGTTTTAACTAACACTTTTATTTTGTTTTGTATCTTATCTTGTCTTGTCTTGTCAAAACCTATACAATCCTGTACAAACTTGTAACTATCCTCTTTCGAATGATGCGTATGATTTTATAAAAGGACTTATACTTTAAGAGTTACAGGGGTTTCTTTTGGGTCCCATTTCTCTGGATCACCCTTTATAACTATTGGATTAATATCAGTATGTTATTAGTAGTAATTATTAGTAGTGCGGCAGTAATATTATCTAATTCAGATAACTGTAACTATTAATTTCTTCTATAATATTGATTTTTCTTTTTTTTTTTTGTTTTATTATGATCAGTCCTCTTTTCATCCAGTTGTTACTACCATTGCTGTATCCTTTGCCCTGTGTAGTGCGTTTATTACCCCAATAAACAATATGGCATGTAAGAAAAAAAAGTCTGTAAACGGGCCTCCCATATTGTGTCTCATTCATAATTTCTTTTTGGAGTCCCATTATTCATTAATTTTAAGATACATCATTTATACTATATTTATTACACCTGATTATTAACAGTCAAAGATTGTAAAAATTGTTCTCTCTCAATTTGTTTATTAACATATTTTTTTTATCTTATATTCTTTTAAATTCCGAGTTTTAATAATGCTTATTAATAAATCGGTGTAACAGTCACTAAATTTCTTTAGAAGGAATATGAGATGGAGGTTCATAAATGTGGCCTCTTCTCGGTTCGCAGTCTTATACGGATTTTCCCTCATTTAAAAATCTAAGAATTCTTCCCCTCTTTATTTATTAAAAATAAAGAAAAAAACAACAAACGTGTGTGTGTGTGTGTGTGTGTGTGTGTGTATTTGTTCTCCCGCCTTACTACTCAGAAAGAAATTGTATCCTCTCCTCGTGTATATGATGCCAATGAGCTTCTCTCATAAATTGTTACTCTTATCTCTCCTTCGTATACTACTTAAGCGTGTTTTTCTTTCTTTCAAATTTTATTGTTTTATACATGCTCTCATTCACCCAGATCCACTTTCTATCGCACATTCTTACAATTCCAACACTTGCCCATCCCCTTGCCCGACTGATTTTATCGGTACCAATTTAATTGATAAAGATTCGAAATACCCATTTATTAACGACCACAACTCAAAACCGACTGATGGTTACTTATCAGTGTTGAACCTTAATATTAGAAGCCTTGCCAAGCATGATGACCTCAAAGATACATTATCTTTAATTAAAAAAGATTTCCATGTAATTACACTCACGGAAACCTTCATGCAGAACCCGTATAAACATCTTTTTTCTTTAGAGGGCTATACATCTTTTGACACTTTCTGCACAGAAAGAAGAGGCGGCAGCATTCATATTTACATAAAAATACCATAAAATGCACAAAAATTTATCCACTCTGTTCAGTAGAACCCCACATTGAAACATTTATGGTAAATCTTACCCTTAACAAAACCTCTCTCAACATACTGGCAACATACAGATTAGCTAACGATAGCAGCGCAAATAACTACATTACCTTACGGGATCAAATTAGACATCAATCCCTGAAAAGCTCGCGCTCTTTCATCCTCGGGGACTTTAATATATACTTAATGAAAATAGGACAGACTGCATTGCCAAATCATTATGGGACACAATGATCAGCCAGGGATATAAGACCTACGTAACAAGGCCAACACGCCTCCATACTGACTTTACCAAATCTTCTCTTGGTTAGATAGAGACCTAGAATACACACATGACAGGGATACTCCTTGCAGGCATAACTGACCACCTCTCAAATTAAGTCACAATCAAAACAATGACAAACTAAAGAACACAAACGTTAAATTCAGAAAAACAAGGCATATTAATTAGCTTAATAAATTCAAAACGAAATTAGACGAAACAGATTTCGAGTTCATTGACAACCCGCATACAGATATAAACACCAAATTTGAAAAGTTTCAGAAAACACTATGGCATGCTTTGAATGAATTCTGCCCCATCATTGAAAAAATATTCCTACTGTTTGAATCAATAATCCCTTGTTGATTCCAGGTCTAAAGACATCTATTAAACAAAAACAAAAACTATATAAAAATATGAAGGAAAATCTACTCCCATAGGAATTTTACACTCACTATCGAAACAGACTTAATCATTAATACAGTACACAAAGCTAAAGCTAATTATTATAAACATAAATTCAAAGAATACATACAAAAGTGATTTCAAGCAATACTGGAACCTCATTAACAAAGCGATTAATAAAAAACTAACAAAACCCTCTACCCCCAAAAAGCTATTAGTAAATAATGAGCCCATTACGGACAAAATAGATATTTTAAATACTTTCATAGATTTTTTCACCAAAGTGGGAGCCAACCTCTCTTCCAATATCCAAGCCACGTTGCGGTCTTTCGATACATAACTAGGCCCCCGTTACCACACACTTTCTTCCTGTCCCCAACTACGACACACGATCTAATGACAACCATAAAACAAAAAAATGAAAGTTGTACGCTAGACACAATCCCAAACAGAATTTGCAGAGTGCGCAAACTTAATTGTTCAAGTTTCAAAAACTCATAAACCTATCCATTCAAAATGGTAGCCTACCAGACTGCCAAAAAAGGCTAGAATATTTAAGTCGAACTACATACCCATTTCTATGTCCCCAACCATCAGTAAACTGAACGAGTAATATAAATTTAAATAATAAAATTCATATCCAAATACAAAATCATACGCAAACAACAGTTTCACTTTCTAAATAAACGCACGACTTAATGACGCAGTAACCGCAATATTAGAAAAACTTTAAAAGAATCTCAACGACAAAAAAACTTCAAATAATCTTGATCAAGCTAAGGTCTTTGACACAGTACCTCATGGCATACTCTTAAAAAAACTCGAACATTACGGCTTCAGGGGACTATTGTTAAGATGGCTCAACTCAAACTTGTCTAACAGGACACAATTTATTGACTCTCTTACCTCAAAGACAAGACGCATCTTCCACGAAGTACCCAAAGGGAGCATTCTGGCACCCATCCTGTTCCTCCTTTATGTAAATGACTTCCACAGGTCACTAGATAACTCTTCCTGTTACCAATATGCAGATGATACTCTAATCATAACCTCGCATAAAGACTTAGTACTACTCCAAACAACCACTAACAATACACTCCAAAGTGTTTACGTGTGACTCAGTACCCGCAAACTGTCCTTAAATATTAGAAAGAGAACAGCCTATGTAGTCATAACCAAAAAAAATTGTTGCCCTCTTTAAACCTACACATAAATTCAATCCCTATTCAACGCGTGGCCTGGGCCAAACTTCTAGGAATTACCATCGATTCAAACCTCTCATTCAAGCACACGTCCTCTGAAGCTGTATGTTCCGAGTTTTTTTAAGAGTATGTCATGAGATCCTGTGTCAAAGGCCTTAGCTATATCAATTAAGATGATTATTTAATTTTTTTTTTGTCGTTAAGATTGCTATAAAGTTCCTCTAATATTGCGATTATTGCGTCATTAGTCGTGCTTTTACTTAAAAAGCCAAAATGTTATTTGTGTGTGATTTGTATTTGAATATGAATTTTATTATTTGATTATAAATTACTCTCTCGTATAAGTTTGCGCGCTCTTTTTAAATTTTGTTTGGGATTGTCTGGGGTACAACTTTTATTTTTTAATTGTTTTATGGCTGTCAATAATAATAATAATAAGAAGAAGAATGACGGCAACAATAAGCATTTTAAATTTAATGGTTATAATTACCGTTGTACGTAAATTCCACCCCAGTAAATTCCACCCCCGAAAAATCCACTCAGTAAATTGCACCCCAGTAAATTGCACCCCCAAAAAATCCACCCATGGTAAATTCCACCCATGGTAAATTCCACCCATGGTAAATTCCACGCAAAGGGTTATCAAAAAAGTTTACAGTTTATTAAAGTTTATTAAAAAGTTTATGCAAAATAAAAAAAATGGTAAAATATATAGGTTAGGTCAACTGTACACCCTTGATGATTGGTTAGGTTTAGTTGTGATATTTTCGTTAAAACTAACGAAAATCAAGCTACCTCAAAAACAAGTGATTTTCTATAGAAACGATGGTCAAAATCATTCGAATCACCTAAAAACACACCACAAAAACACTGTCCAGTGACTATCAAAAATTGACCTTAGAAAATAACAAAGTTATAATTGTTAAAATTCTTAAATTTTTTGGTGGAATTTACTATGGGTGTAATTTACTATGGGTGTAATTTACTATGGGTGTAATTTACTATGGGTGTAATTTACTATGGGTGAATTTACTATGGGTGGAATTTACTATGGGTGGAATTTACTATGGGTGGAATTTACTATGGGTGGAATTTTCGGGGGTGGAATTTACTGGGTGGAATTTACATGGAACCATAATTACGTTATGAATATAAAGTTTTGAGTGAAGTCAAAAACACAGATTTTGAAATTCATCGATTTAGGACTGAATAGTAAGTCTATCCCATATTATACATCTACGTTCGCCATACCCAGCCCAGAGATTGGGACCTATACTCATTTCGTCGACAAGACCAAATGATCGACACACTATAAAACTAACCTAAATTAATCTGAGCTAACAATAACTTGTCGATAGAATGTCAAGTCGATCAGATGTCATAGGGCCGGAAGGATGAGGACTGCGCACGATCTGAGAGTTTACGTGGCTTTTATGAGGATTATTCTTTTTTGGGTATGGGGTGAATTTTGGCAATTTTCCAAGAACAGGGAAGCGCGGAAGAATAGAGACAAAATAGTAAATGTTGCAAGATAAGGAAATTCAAGTTAACATTTTTTCAAGACGACCTGCGGAATCTCGTTGGAACCCAAAGCCCTATTTATTTTAAGTGTATAAAAGATGCATTTAACCTTTTTGGTTTTTATTTTTAAGTCTCAAATAGGAGCTCTCGTGTACAGAAAAAAAACCTTCGATCGTCTTCATAGAGGGTAGAAGCGAACATTTGAGAAAGATACTGTAGTTGACCTTTCCCTTAGAGCTGAAAATTTTTGAACCACCAGGTAGTCATAACGGTGGGTTCAAGGAGTAACTGTTGAAGTGTGAGTTAAAAGCTTTTAAAGTGAACCAGAATATTTTGTTATAGTATGAAGTGCTTAAAAATTTGTTGATGTTTTTGTTGAGGAAGTTCGATTTTGTTTATTTGATTATTTCAGAAAATTTGGTGTCTTGTGTTTTGAAAGTAATTTAAAGTTTGAAGGATTCTGGAGGTGGTGTACATTTTGAATACTATTTCTGTTTACAAACAGCTTCATAAGTGATTTAACTATTGAGGAGAGTTTACTTTTGGTGGGGAAGGTTCAATGGGGTTTAAGTTCAATAATGCCCACGTTCACGATTTCAGCAGTTGTAGGCAGTTATCAGAAAAGCGAAACGGAGAAAGAGGAGTAAAAGTTACGGAGACCATCTCAGTCCGCCGTATCGTAGCGCAATTTGTGGTAGCAGAGACAATGCAGTGGTCAGATGAACCATGAGGAGAGGAGACATTAATAGTATAAGTGTTGGGACAGGTTGTGAGAAATACGTGGGCGTTGGAGCCAGAAATCCATGTTGGTTGGTTGACAGGTTGGGTAAAATTGTGCTCTCCATCAATACCAACTGGATCGGGACGGAAACCGAACACCAATCACTCTACATTGCATAGATTAAAATCCTCCAGCACCATGACTTCGGCTGTAGGATCGGAAATATTTCTCTCTAGGAAATCTGCTAAATGGTGGAAGAGATTGGGCATCAGTGGAGCATAAGAGAGAGATAGAAACAGCAGAAGTACATAATATGGAAGTAAGCGTCTGTAAAAGGAGAAGAAAATTTGGAGATAACGTTAAAAGCTGCGCCACATCCAGTATAGGAAGATACACCACACTTTGATCCGAGATTAATATATATATATATACATATATATATATATATATAATATATATATATATATATATATATATATACATACAGGGTGTCCCATAAGCAATGTTCTCTCTAAAGTGTGCGCGTGTGCGCGCGCACACGCATTGTGAAACCCGCGCACACAGCAGAATAAAATGCGCACAGGCTCAAGCGTATCATGAGTCACGACAGTAAATGAAGTAATTTAAAAAATATACCGTCACACAAGGTCTGACCATTTGCATCAACATACTCTATAGTCGCTCTTTTAAGCATTAACCCCTTCCGCCCGACTTCGCCGACGTCCGCGCAATTACGCAATACGGATTTTTTTTACTCTATGTATTTGCATTTTTTTTCTTTTATACATTAACGCATTGAATATAAACTTTTTCTTTCTTATTTTTGCATAAAAACGAATAGTAATTATCTCATAATTCCTATTTTGTGAATGGATAAAATCATGTATTAATCTTGATAGTCTATTTTAAATTGCTAAATGATAACTAAAATAAGTCATTTTCAATTAATGTTATTTTTATTTTATTTCTTTATTTTGTTGAATTTTATTTTACTATTTTTTATTTTATTAATATTTTTAGAATGGATAAAATGTTTTCTTTTTTAAGAATATATAATATCGTAAACAGTTTTTTAATATCCCTTTAATAGTACCGTAATGATCAAGCTGTCACCTTATGGAAATAATATTTATTAATTATTTAATATTTATATGTATTTAATTTTGAAGATAATAGCGCTCAAAAAAGTTTGCACAATTTTTCACCATGAATCTAAATGTATGCACAACGAAAATTTCTTGCGCACATGGACTAAAGAAAATTAGAGGGAACATTGCCCATAAGTCCGGCATCATAGGAGAAATTCATATTTTTCTATTTCTACAAACCATAATTCATATTTTTCTTATGCTCGGGATGCCAATTTCCCAATCCCATCCACCATTCTGTTCAGTGACGTGGCTGTTTTTTATGGAAATGGTGAGGTAAATCGACAGAACACCTACTATTGGTCTCAAAACAACCCTCACTGGTATACCTCTTCAAAGGAACAAGGTGCATCTCGGGTGATGGTATGGTGTGGCATTTGGAAGGATCGCATCATCTTTTTCGATGAACATGTCACTGGAGGCACCTACCTACGTATGCTCAAGGAAGAAGCATTTCCCAGTGTCTTGAACGAAGAAGGAAATTTCCCTACATGGTTCCAGCAAGACGGCGCTCCTGCACATTACAGCACCCAAGTAAGGGAATACCTGTACCAACAATTCCCTGGTCATTGGATAGGACGTCGAAGGCTTGTGGAATGGCCAGCTAGAAGCCCGGATCTCACGCCACTAGATTTTTATCTCTGGGGCCACTTGAAAGCGCTGGTATACGCAGAGAAAATTAGGAGTGTTGAACATTTGCGGCAGCGCATTATTGGGGCATGTAACACCATTACTCCTGACATCATTCACCGTGTGCTTGCTGACTGGGTATCACGTCTGAATTTGTGTATTGAAAACAATGGTGGACATATTGAGCACGTTCTGTAAATAAAAGCTTTTGTTTTGCCTTTTTTTATTAATTTTCCTATGATGCCGGACTTATGGGACACCCTGTATATATATATATATATATATATATATATATATATAATCGACGCATTCATAATTTAAGTGGAAGTATGAAGAGTTAAATATCTTTTTACATAGAGCATCATTTCGCCCAAACGCCCATTTCAGGGCACGAGCAGCTCGCAGCAACATTGCCAAGCAAATTCGGGTGGGGGTGGGGGGTGGGTCGAAGTTCTGACAAGGGTTTCGTGCATGGTTCATCACCATTGAAAGCAACAATGTTCCGTGTTAGTCTAGTCCAAAGAACATCCATATCCGTATTCAGTTGATTGCAATTTTCGTTAATTTGTATTTCATACACCTCTGGTTATTATCAGTCCTAGTGCATGACTCTTCAGGAGCAAGATGCACCGCAAGTTTGTGTTTTCTCTCCAAGGTAGCACAAATTTACCTGTTTCAATCACAGTCACACTCGTACTACCTTATATACCTCGTTAACCTCGTTGCAGTTCCGTGCGTTGGTCTCGCCTCTTGGCCTGTTTGGTGGAGAAGCGAGTAGCTCTCTTGCGCTCTCCACTACACATAGCCAGGGACACCCGGCTCATCTGGTACCGTCCTGATATATATATATATATATATTAGTGGTGGACCGGATATCAGTTTTTCAACATCTGCGAATGCGGATCTTTAATTTCAATATCCGTGGATGCGGATGCGGATATTTAGTTAATCTATCAATATAATATAGAATTATGATATATAACATAATTTTTCAAATTTCGTGATATTACTATTATGGCAGGCAATGCATAAGAATTAAAATTAATATTAATGTTTTCATTATGATAAAAATAACTTTTTCAAGAGTTTCAGCCACAGAAAATTGAATGAAACAAGTTTCATTCAATTTTCTGTTATCAGGTATTTATATTTTGAGGTTTTATATTTGTTTGTTCATTAATAATTAATACTTTACATGAAATGTGCATGACTGGGCCTTATAAGCTACTTTATAAGCTAATTTAATTGTAAATTGCATAATTTATTAGAGGTAATATCCGCATAACATCCGCAGTCAGAAGTGCGGATGCGGATGTTAAAAATGATGCGGGTGCGGATATCCGGTTCACCACTAATATATATATATATATATATATGTGTTGTGTGTGTGTACCTGGGGATTTAAAAGGAGAAGAAATAGATGAATGATGATATTAAGTTTTAATTCAGAGAAGCAAATCCGGTGAAGTAGATTGAAGATAAATGTGTACAGAATCTAGACTGATGCTTAGTCTCCTTTCATTGTAAAAATAATTGGATAATGGTGTTTCGTGGCTATTTGACCCAATGAGTAATAGTTTGAATGGTATACTGACGGTCGAATGACCCCTGAGGAGCCAACCCAGACGTCATAAATTTTGAAAATGATGAGAAACGCAAACAAAAAACAAGAATGACATGAATGAGAGTGATTTAAAAAGTGAATATGCAAAAGAGTAATGTTATGTTGAGTCCCGTAGGATGATTGTAAAAAGTGAGGTTTGTCCATTAGTAGGGTTGGCAGTGCTCCGGCTCCAGAGCCAGGAATCAGAGCGGAGCAGACCAATTGTTTAAATTCTGCTCCGGAGCGGAGCTGGAGCTGGGATTGTGAAGCCAGAGCAGAGTTGGAGCCAGACTTATCGGAGCATTCCGGAACTTGGAGCTGGAGCTGAAGCCTGGAGCTTCTCCACTTATAGTAGAGTGAATGTCAGCAAATTCAGGGGATGGGAGTCGATCATTAGCGATTGGTGTTTTGGACGGTTTGACGTTGAATGGTTTTTTTTGAGCATGTAAAACACTAGTTGCAAACAAACCTGACCGCTGATGTTGAACGTACGAATGTGTGTATAGTATTTTTTAATCGTAATATAGTGTTCTGGCCGTACCAGTTTGACGTACCTATTTTTAAATAACAGATTAGAATGTCATAAAAAGCAGGTACTTTTGAGCACCTTACAAACATTATTCTGACCAACTAAAATTCAAACTATATAAACGCTGCAAGCACTTAGTACTTACTTAGAATATAAAGGAGCAACTTAGGATATACAGCTGGAGTTTGTGGAGCACCTCTGGAGCTGGAACTGGGTTAGTGGAGCAGCTCCTGAGTTGGAGCTGGGAGTCACTCTCAGCTCTGGAGCCGGCCTGGAGCAGGAGCCCAGTCACTGGAGCCAGCAAATTCGGAGCGCTGCCAACCCTACCTAGTAGCCTCGAATACAGAATACGGAAAATAAGACGGGCATTCGAAGCATGGGAGAGAAGGTGGAATCTGGGCATTCCACAAAATTCCCTCAGTTTCGACGGCATCTCCGCAACCTACTGATTATGAATGGTAATTAATTCTCAAAAATATACCTGTGTATTCACCTAATATCGATTTTCCTTTCACAGTCCGCTTCCTGTTCAGCCCCTTTCCTCATCTTTTATTTGCCCTCCCCCCCTCTCCTCCCTTCGTGATCCCCACCTTTCATAATACCCCATAATAGTTTTGCAAAATTGCACATAAATAATAATGAAAATGCAATACGTCTTGCTGTAAACTGACGTACGTAGATTGTTCTAATTTTACTTTCATGTTCTGGGTCTTCATTCAAATAGGCACATACTGTATGTAGTGGATGTGTGTTTGTTTACAGTATATTAATGTAACGCATCTTTTGCATAACATGGAAGTTACATCCAACATCACTTGCAGTCATCATGAAGTCAGATCAATATTTAATTTATATTGAAAAGTGTCGTCAATGGCTAAAAATTGAAATGCAAGAATGACATCTTTTGAAATTATTGATTGACTGGTCTTTACATCATCGAAGTATGATGTAGCTTTAAGAACAGCTATAGCATATATATATATATATATATATATATATATATATATATATATATATATAATATATATACACGCGTGGTATTCAGCAATATATCTGCAGTTCTTTATATGTAGTATAATTGTGAATTGATTTAATACGAAACTATTATATACTATTATGACACACTAATCAATAATAACATTAATAAACCTATATTGAACTCGTGAGAAGTATATACACATGAAATGTTTTGAGAATGGCTACGGCGTACACATACATATACACGCAATGTCATAACACCACTTCCCGTTCATGAGCGAGGTTAAGTGACAATGGGTCGGATAGTAGTTGGATAGGAGACCGTTCTTTGCGTCCAGACTATGTAGCGATATGTGGTTCGGATTTCAAGTAAAGCTGTAGGTCCCTTTGTCATATGACCTTAGATGTTGCGAAGGAGGTTAAACAACCCCATCATTATTATATTGTGTGTGTGTGTGTGAATAAATTAATGTATATTAACCTATAACACACACACACACACACACACACACACACACACACACGTCAAGCAACAAACTGTGAAGACCCGAAAACCGTTCCGGACAAAAGTGTCAATTTTCCATACCTATTTACTTATCTTATGTCTGTCTTGTCACCTACGTTGGAATTTTGGAGTTATTTTCGCCGTTTCGACCGAATTTGTAATTAACTTTGTTTCGGTTTCCTATCATCACTAAAGCTTAGTTATTAATTAAAACCCCCTTTTTGGAAATGTACTTTATATATATATATATATATATATATATATATATTATATATATATATATATATAATTAAGGCCCTGCGAAGCTTCGAGATTCGATTTGATTTCGAATCGGGAGAGTAGATTCGATTTGATTCGTTAGCTTGGGCTCCGATTCGATATTTCCGAATCTCCATTAAGTCCAGTAAACAACATCAGTGATGTTTTGAAGAACATTTTCGTAAATAAACACTTTTCTTTTTACTTAGATTATAATTCAGTCTACATGCTGAGACCAGTCTTTTGTGCAATAACACTTTTATCACACTTTAATACCATTGTTCCTCGTCATGAGCAAATACTTAATACATTTTTTTTAGAAGGATTTACTTTGTCCTTTGTTCTCAAAAAGATTAATTAATTTTATGCTTATTACTAATTGTGTGTAGAAACACATAATCTATACATGTATAAGTTGATTCGATTCGAGATTCGATTCGATTTGAATTGTTTGGGATGATTTGATTCGGATTCGATTTGATTGAAAAAACAGTGATTCAGAGGACCCAATATATATATATATATATATATATATGTATGTATGTATGTATGTATAATATATATATATATATATATATATTATATATATATATATATATATATATATATATATATATCAGGGTTGGCAGAAAACCCACTTTTTTGAAAAAGCCCACCCCAGGTGGGTTTTTTCGGGTTTTTTACCTAAAACCCGAAAAAAACCGGGTAAAATTGGGTTTTTTCATGTCCATTTTTTTGTCATCTGCTGGCTTTAATATCATATATGGTAGTTCATATTAGACCTACCTATTCTTATTTTTATAATAATACTGTACTGTACCGTACACTATTAATATAACATTTGTCTTGTTTTTAGCAAAAAGGTTGCCTTCCAGGCAATTAAGCATAAAAAGTTATTATTTTCTCAGATTGAGCTTCACAACAAAATTTGGAAAACATGGACCAATTTGAACTAAATTTGGTGTGGTAAATTATCCTATTTGTTAGGCTATACTTCCTATGGAAGACAGGCCCCTGTGTCTTCTGCTGGAAGTAGATGAATTACAGCTCCCAAAGGGAACTTAATTCAGCTAGTTATATCTATTTAATTCATATTACTGAATATTTTTTCTCTTATTTCACAGTTAAATAAAACAAACTGGCAACAGCATATTTATCTTTACTGCTAGCCTACAGAATTAGTCTGTTTGAAGTTATAACTGCATTAAATAATGCCAAAGACCTTTGGATCAGGAAGAAAATCAGGGCATGAATGGAGTGAAGTCAATATTATTGATGGGACTAGTAAAGTTAGATGCAAACATTGCAATAATGAAATAAGTAATAAAATAGAGCGAATAAAAATGCATTTAATGAAATGTTTGAAACACATGGAATCAAGAAACAAGACTGACAATACTGCCAGTACATCATCTTCATACTGCCATGACATAGACCTCTCAGATGATCCAGACTCATCCTCACCACCACTGACACAATTACAGATGAAAAAAAGAAAAATTCAAAAGAAAGTAAGCGATTTTGGCATGACAACAACAACTTTGCAGAAAAATGTCATTGATAACAAAATAGCCAAATTCTTTTATGCAAATAATATTCCATTTCTATGTGCAGTCTAAGTATTTTATTGAAATGATAGATACTCTAAGACCAGGCTACACTCCACCTTCCCGTCGAAATTTGTCTGGTCCACTTTTAAATACAATCCATGAAGAAGTTGATTTATCCACAAATTACTAAGCTGCCCACCAAGTTCAGCCTCGATTGAAAGAGTGTTCTCCACATTTGGCCTTGTCTGAACCAAATTACACAATAGATTAGGCCTTGAAAAAACTGTAAACCTTGTAAAAATTAACAGGCAATTGAGGATGACTGACCCATCTGATTGGAAAAGTGATGAAGAATAGTTAGCCATTCAGTAGATGTATATTCAAATTTCAAACAATATATAGTTTCATTTGTTCAACTTACTGTACACAATTACAATGTTCAATATAACCACATATAATAAGTCAATATTTTTCTATGTATATACCAGTATGTATTTCATGCTGGAAATTTTGGAAAACATTTATTGATTTTTGTATGGATTTATCTAGTAAACTTTTGAACTTTGACTTTTACATTACATGGGAGGGAGAAGAAAAGTCTGATGCCCATGAAACTCCCCTCCCTATGAAAAGCAAAAGTTGGGGATGCTGAGATGCTTGGACACTTAAAACTTATTAGGATTGTTTAACCTCCTTCGCAACATGCTATATATAGAGTTACATGACAGAGGAGGGGACCTACAGCTTAACATGGGTTCTGAACCATGGGTCGCTGACTGACTTCCACCCACCACAATCCTGGAGTACCATACCACCCTGATTGGCTGATGTCTACACTCTATAACCTGCTACCTCACCCAAAGAGTTATACCTGTAGGTCTATTTGTTGACTCATGTTTGCTTGCTTTGCATGTAAATCATTATAGGCGCCTATATGACAATTTTTAAAAATAATTGCATATGCACTTAAGTTTCATGAAAAAACCCACAAGTGGGTAAAATAGTGGGTTTTTCAAGTGGGCTTTTTTGAAAAACCCCGGGTGGGTTTTTTCGGGCTGGGCCCACTAGTGCCAACCCTGATATATATACATACTATGTATATATATATATATACATATATATATATATATATACATATATATATATATATACATATATATATATATATATACTATGTATATATATATATACTATGTATATATATATATATATATACTATGTATATATATATATTATATATGTGTGTGTGTGTGTGTGTGGTGTGTGTGTGTGTGTGTACACAAAAGAAATTAATTCGTTTGCGTTACATAAAGCAGAAACACTGAAGTAACCGCCAAAGGGATTACGAGCGGAGAGGATTTGCAGAAAAGGACAAGAAAGAAAGGAACACGTGAATTAAAAACTCAAAGAAATAGCAAAGAACCAAAGGGGAGACTCCAATACAGATATCAGCTGATAATGAAATGAAAGTAATATCGGACAGACCATTATTCAACTAAACTAAGATCAAGGACAAAAGAACCAATTAAGAATGTGGAGGAAACTGTTCGATATGCAGATATTATGCAAGGGATAAATGTAGATATTGAGGCGGACACTGTATCTATGCGCACCCAACCCTGCATAATTTCTACTAGAAAAATGAACTTTGGAAATTTGGAGGTAAATGCAAATTCTATCGCCTAATTATCTACAAAAATTATACAAGATATGGACTCTGCAGGTACAGAATAAAGTGTATTTATCATCGTAACGAACTTTAAGGACGAGCACCCTAAAAATAATGCCATGCCAAAACACTAAACAAATCGGGAACTAATTTTTTCGATATCTCCGACACCACAAAAATACTAAATATCCAAAACGTAGAAAGGAGAATCAGCACAGATAAGAACTCCCGAGTCGAACAGACATCAGGCAAACAGAAACTACAAAAGAACGGTACCTACTGTATCAAAACAGTTAAGTAGTATGGTTGCATTTAGTGAGCAGTGGGTAAGGGGGTAGGGGTGCCAGTGACAAGGGGGTTGAAGGGGAGGGGAGTGTCATAAAAAAGGGGAGTGCCATTAGAACAATTTTAATCCCGGATAAGATCTCATAATCCTTGATAAGCTCTTTTAATCCCTGATAAAATCTTAATCCTTTAATGGTTTGTGATAAAAAAAAGGGAAAAATTAAATAAAAATAGTGTGACTTCACACTATGAACTTTAGCGGTCACCGTTTTAATAGCAAAATTTTTTTAAAGACAAAAGGTTTAGAGCCCATCTCATGCAGCACGATGATGTAATAACAATATAAATATAAGATATAGGCCACCGGCAACACTGAGGCACATGATAATAGTAATACTGATAATAAAGAAAAATAATGATGTTCACCGTTGAACGACCCTGAACGTTTCTATGCCCCATCACCGACGGCCGCAGCCGAAAGTTTTGTTTTTTAACACTAAATACACATTATACTGTACACTTTAAATATATAGAAATTTGAGACTTAAGTTTAACGTACAACCATACACTGTCAACTCTTAAACCAAACAGAAGCAACCAATTTTACTTGCCACCTCCAGCCATTCAAGTCCACAGAAACCCCGCTAGCCAGGTATTCATATCCCCAGAGACCACGCTAGCCAGTTATTCAAATCCCCAGGGACCCGCCAGCCAACCCAATCATGTCCACAGAGAACCGTCAACGGAAATTCAAGAGTGTTTACATATATTATTCAACAATAAATATTAAATTATAAACCATGGATAACTTTTAATTCTGTGCATTAAACCTTGGAATCGCTTTTTTACTTGTAGATATATATACCTTACAACCTTACAAAGGTTCCGCGCGATGATTCCTCATTTCGCGAAGGTCAAGCTTGTCGCCCCTTTTCTCGAGTCGGCCTGGTGAAGTAGTGAGTTGGTTTCTTGTGCTCTCCACCTCCCATAGCCAGGTACGCCCGTCTCATTGGGGATTGTTCTGAGCCAGGCGTCTAATCTTCTTTTGAAGATGTCCACTGCAACTCCCTTCGTGTTTCTTAGGTCTTTGGGCAGCTGATTAAACAGTTTTGGTCCTCTCTCAACAAAACTATTTTCTTTCAGGGTTAAGGATGTTCCCTGTCTCCCTTTTAATTTGGGAACACGACACAGTCTTCCTTTTCTACTTTGCACCGTTGTTTTGGGTTACAGGGTTCAAACTAAGATTAGGGACTAGTTTCTCCATTATTTTCCAAGTGTAAATAATGGTGTATTTCTCTCTTGTCCTTTGCAGTGAACATTGGTCTAGTTCGTGTAACCTTTCCCAGTAATTTAGTTCTTTGCACCCCTTGACCTTGGTTGTGAAGCTTCTCTGAATCCCTTCCAGCTGTCTAATGTCTTTTTTTATATGGGGATGTTAGGACCGAGCAGTATTCCAATTTGAGTATGATCAGGGTTTTCAGTAGAGGAATCATTACATTCCTATCCCTTCTTTTAAAGGTTTTCAATATCTGCCCCGTTATTCTCTTTGTTCTGTTTACTGCTACTTTATTTTGTGTTTCAAATTTCGCATCATCAGTCATTACAACCCCTAAATCTTTTGCTCTAGAATTTCTCTGAATTTTCTGTCCATTTGGGGTATAATATTCCATGGATTTTAGGTCTTCTCTTTTACCGTACCGTAACAGCTGAAATTTCTCAGTGTTAAACTTCATATTGTTGTCTTCCGTCCACTTCTAGATTCTGTTCATGTCGGTTTGTAGAGATCTATATCTTCTGGGTTTCTTATTTTTCTACTGATCTTTGTGTCATCCGCAAAGGATGTTGCTGTGCTGTCTCTGGTAACGTCCTCATCTATGTCAGTTACATGATTATGAAGAGTAGTGGAGCTAATACTGTTCCTTGTAGTACTGAGTTGAGGACCTCTGATTCTGATGAAGATACTCCTTGTACTGTAACGACTTGCCGCCGTTCACTAAGGAAATTATATATCCATTTCCCTACTTTTCCTGTTATTCCCATATATTTCAGTTTATGTATTATAATTCCATGGTCACACTTGTCGAACGCTTTGGCAAAGTCTGTGTATAGTACATCATAGTTTTCATTACTTTCAAGTGCATCAATTATGTTGTTGTAGTGTTCCATTAGTTGTGATAGGCATGATCTGCCTGACCGAAATCCATGTTGGTTATCATTTAATTTTTTCTGAGTTTCCAAAAAGTCATAGATTTTCTGTCTGACTATTCTTTCAAATATTTTAGTGAGATGAGATGTAAGTGACACTGGCGTATAGTTTTTAGCCTCGGATCGCTCTCTTCCTTTATATATTGGGACTATGCTCGCGCTGTTCAGGATGCCCGGTATTTCTCCCGTGTCCAGTGATCGTCTCCATCTCCAATATAGGGGCTCAGCGATTGCATTCTTGCAGTTTTTGATCGGTGTGGCATTCCTGCCGCTGAGTGTGTTTTAGTTTCTCTATGGCTTGTGTAATATCATCCGTCGTAAAGTCGAAGTCCGTTATACTTTCCCCTTGTAGTTCTTCTTCAGAGAACGCGTTTCTATCGCATATCAATTTGTCAGTTTTGGGGATACTGAAAGATGATTCGTACTGA
Source organism: Bathynomus jamesi (assembly GCA_023014485.1). NCBI lineage: Eukaryota > Metazoa > Arthropoda > Malacostraca > Isopoda > Cirolanidae > Bathynomus > Bathynomus jamesi. The sequence goes on from JAJOZX010003962.1 coordinate 98,852, forward strand.
GTTCTTAATATTTCAGATACTTCTGTTAAATCATCAGATAAAGCACTGTTCTCGTTTTTTAAGGTCCAATAGTCGCATGGTTTTTCGACTTTCTTTTTGCGAAATTCTAGAAGTACTTTGAGTTAGCCTTTATCGCTTCTATAGCGTCGTCGTCGTCTTTTTCTGTATGCTTCTCACTTAGTTCCTGTATGACGTCATCGATACTTTGCAGTTTATCATTTAATATTTTTTGATGTTATCTTTACAATTACTTAATTTTGCAGTCACTCTTTTTCTCTTTCGGAACAATGCCCTCTTTTGTCTCTCGAACCTGCTTCTCTTTCCTCTTTGTTGTATTTTTGGGACATGTTTTGCCACAATGTCTAACGTCTTCTCCTCTAAAGTCGTTAGCATCTCCTCCGTTGTCTTGGCCTCGAAAATGGTTTTCCAATCTATTACTTCCATGCTGGATGTAACATCTCAGTTTATGGCTTTGGAGTGAAAATTTCGAATTTGTGCGTGTTCTTTTGCGTGTTCTGTTGTTCGTGTTCTTTCCTTTCCTGTTGCCTTTATATTAGTTATTATTTCAATGATGTTGTGGTCCGATATCATAGTTGGGGATATTTCTACATTATCAATTTGCAAAGCTGGGCACAAACCGTTAATCCGTTAATCGTTAATTAACGAAGTTAACTTTTTCGTTAACGATTTAACTTTTAAGTTAACTTTGAAAATCATTATCGGACTAATTAACTTCCGTTACATTTAACTTCCGTTAACTCAAGTCCGTTAACCCAAAAAATTCATAAAAAACGTTTAAAAGTTTCTATTATTTTCAGTGCTGAGCAGGTGCGCAATTAATCCGCCACTGTTAATAGTGATGAACGAATTTCCATTTCCGCAGTGCAAAATCAGGCGATATATTTGTTTCCGTCGCCACAATTTGTGTCTTACCAAATATGGTAGTTATTTATGGCATTGGTTTGAGCAAAACATGGTCGACTGTAAAATCAGGCGGAAAGATTTGCCATTTGAGTTGAATGTTTCAACTTCTTTCAAGAAACATCACGAGCATTTTAAGGCACTTTCAATAATATATATGTAACAATTACAACAAATAACTACATTCGTTTCATTTGCAGTCTGTCTCTTGCGCAACATGTTTGTGCTAGTGAATATTTAAAAATAATCGTTGTCAAGTAAGTCATGTATATTTATAATATGTCTGTGAGTACAAGAGGTTTCGGCCCCTCCTGGAGGATGACGAATGCCAGCTGGCTGCTGCCTTCCATCCCAGGTTTCGCCTCATCTGGTTGGACAAGTATGACAACACCAAGGTCGCCAGGGTGAGGAAAAGCATGGAGGGTACAGTCGAGGAGGCCATGAAGCAGCAGTCCAACGAAGTGGGCAGCAACAGTGGCAGCAGCAACAACGAGGAGGAGGAGGAGGATGACTTCTTCAGTGCTGTCATCCAGACAAAAGAGAGCAGCAGAAGCCACAGGTCACTCAAGGGCAAGGCCCAGAACTTGGTCAAGACCTGGCTGGAGACCAACTCCAAGGACTTGCTGACAGATGCTGCCTTCTTGGGTGAGCAAGTGTTGGTGGACTTGTTCATCAAGTTCAACACAGCCATCCCCTCCAGTGCTGCAGTGGAGCGTTTGTTCTCTATGGGCAAGGACATCCTGAGGGCCAAGAGATCATCCCTGTCTGATGAAAACTTTGATATGCTAATTTTCATGAAGGGCAACATGCATCTCATGGACAAAATGGAGAACGAGAAGAAGAGGGAAAATTAAATTATATATATTGTGTTTTTCATTTTTTGTATAATAAAAGTTAACGTTAACGGTTTATCGGTAACTTCCGTTACATGTTTAACGAATTAACGGATTAACGGTTAACGAAGTTAACTTTTTGGTTAACGGATTAGCGGTTAACGAAGTTAACTTTTTGGTTAACGGTGCCCACCACTGTCAATTAGGTTGCTGTTGTTTGTGAATACCAAATCTAGGCAGTTCTTTTTCTTTTTTCTGTTATTTCTTGCGTTAACATAAATTCATCAGCTAGAGCTAGTAGCATTTTTACCTGCTCCTGGTCTTCTCGTGTGCACCCCATTGTCCTGGTGTATACATATACTTTTTCCTATCCTTTTATATTTCATGAATGGGAAATTAAAATCACCACAGAGAAAAATATTTGAGGTTGAGAGTGTAGATCTTTTACCCAGTTTCTTACTCTGTAATGGAATCTGAAAATTTTGAGGTTGGCGTGTTTCGGGCTCTGTACATTACAATTAGTACCATATTTAATTTTTCAACTTTTGCTGCTACACATTCTACGTAGCTGTTTAAGGTACTTATAGTCATTTCTGCCATATGCCTTTCGCGTGTGTAAATAGCACATCCTCCTTTACGTCTCACTGTTCTGTCGGCTCGGAGGATGTTATAGTTGTCAATTTGTATTTCTTTTTTGACAACACAGTACTCACAATTTTCACAGTTCGCCTGGCAGTCTTTTAGATGAGTTTCCGTGAGGCATGCAAAGTCTGCTCTGGCTTCTTGCATGAGTCCTTTCAGGTATAAAACTTTGTCCGGGGAATGATTTGATTTAAGGCCCTGAATGTTATCTAGGATTATTTTTATTTTTCTCTATCGTTTTCGCATGAAAGTGGTTCCGATTCGTTTTCCAATGGAGGTACCGGTTTCGTTATACATATATATTAGCCCCTCCCGAAAAGAAATTCTGGCTACGCCCCTGTATATATATATATATATATATATATATATATATATATATGCGCCTCGGTGGTGTAATGGTTAGCGTCGCTGACTACAAGTTCATCGGCCCCGGGATCGAGACCCGGTGACGGCAGGTGGCGCGCAGCAAAACCCAGCTGTTCATCCTTCCACACAATAAAAAAAATTTGGTTGGTAGATAAATGGATACCCTGGGGAGCCTAATGATTAAGACACTGGGCTGCTGGTGGGGCGTGGTTCGGATTCCACGTTAAATTGTAGGTCTAAGGTGGGGTGACGAGCTTAACCTTCGTAAGAATGAACATTTCGGGCGGAAGCAAAACCAAGGTTCTACTGCTTTATTCTAGAAAAAAGGTACCGGAACACACACTCGTGTGTATATATATATATATATATATATAAAGGGTGTCCCAGAAGTCTTGGAGGGGTTTTACTTGGCTATAACGTTTTTGTTTGGGGACCAAATAAAAAAAGGTTTGTAACACTTGAAAATATATTTATTGCAATTTTACTTACAAATTTAATATCTTGTGAAAATCTTCATTTTCATTGCGTAAATCTAAAATCGCATTAGCGTACGTTATCCGACTCTGTTGATCTTGTGGTTTGATTTCTTGAGCAATTTGAATTTTGTACGGGTGAAGATTGATATCCTCTCTTAAAATTCGATGTAAGGAACTTCTTGGAATGTTTAATTCCTGGTTGCGTCGTCGGACTGACGTGGATTTTCCTCAACGCTTTCACGAACCATCTCAATCCTATTTGGACTTCGGCTTGTCGGAGGACGCCCAGTCTGTGGTTCGTTTCCCTGACCCTTTCCCATACGAAATTTAGCGACGTACCGTCGAATAGCTCGATCAGAAGGAGCAGAACGTGTGTTGAAGTTTAATCTAAACGCTTTTTGAGCGGCAACGATGGAAGAGTTGTTTGTCAAATAAAGTTCCACAATAGCCACTCTTTGTTGCACTGTCCAGGATTCCATTTTCATTAATCGCAGCAAGGGTACTTTAATTGAAAAAAAAAATTAATAAAAAAAGAAAAAAGTTATAACCAAATAAAACCCCTCCAAGACTTGTGGGACACACTGAGCGATAGGCTCGACCTCTAACAAAATGGAACTTGGATCAGAATTAACGTAAAGCAAGGATTTAATTTTGTTTGATGAGGAAAATGCGCTGATAAAGAGGAAGTCAGCAGTTTTTCTCCATCCTATTCGAAATATTTGGAATCGTAGAGATGGTAAAAAGTTCTAATTACAGTTGAATCGCTGAATTAGAGCTGAAACCGCCGGCCTAGCTTAACTTTGACTATCAAGCGCAGGCTGAGTTTTAACGAGAAAACTCGTTTTAAGAGATTCGCGCATGAAAAGAATGAAATAATATTTCACTCTAAATGCGTCGTGAAAATAAATAGGGCTTAAGGTTGTTATATACGTAGCTGTAATTAAGAGAAATCGAGTAGGAACAGCCAAAGTTGACTTAAATGTAAGAGAAGAGTTATTGACACCTACTTGAAATCTCAAGAGAAACTGAAAAGCGGACGAAGACTCCGCCTGAGGAACGCGAAAGTTTTGCTGCGGGGGCTTTATCTGGCCCGTGGAATTCAAATCGACACGATATGATAAGTAAATTGTGACAGGGAGGGGCTCTATCGAGGTTGAAATGTGTGCGTCTTCATGTAAGAATTTGTACATTATTTATCTTTGGCACTTTGATGCGGAAAGAGAGCAAAAATGGATAGAAAGTTTAACGATAGAATTTGTGCCGATGGTAAAAGGACGTATATGAAAGGATAGGCATTTGATTTTGTAGAATTATGTTATTGAATGTTACTTTTGTCAAATAATATTTGAAAAGTTACACTTTGAAGGTTGCTCCAACAATAAAACACAATACTTTTTATTAGAAGAAGTGATTTCTGTGTATCACCTTTTTGTTTATTCTGGATGTCATTTCATTGAAAGGTACCGGTACACGGTACCGGTGTGTTAATATTTATATTTCCAAACTAAATTATGCCTCGTAAATATTCCAAACTACACAGTTCATGACATTCTCCGCAAACGTCTGTACAAAGGGAACAAAGTGGATGTGATACATCAGTTATTGGATGATGACTATTCTGTACGAGTGAGAGCCTGTGACTTTTTCAGTCAATATATTGAAGAGAATGACTTCCAGTTTGATCTTTTTTCTCGATGAAGCTCCCTTTTATGGTAAAGCCAATAGATGTAACTGTAGAATTTGGGCTGTGGATAAATCGGGTAAAAACACATTAACGTGAACGGAATTCACCAGAAGTTAACGTTTGGTGTGCTATGTCACGTGACAATGATTGGTCCATTTTTTTTTGGCGATCGTACCGTGACTGGAGCGAACTCTCTTTATATGCTGCAGACACGTTTTCTCTCCCAACTAAGAGCTATTACAGTTGACATGAGGAGAGTAAACTTTCAATAAGCTGGATCGAATCCCGGCTATGCCGTTTCTGTTCGCATTTTTAAGATGTAACCTTTTAGCTATTTTAGGTTTTTATCTGTAGGAGTATGTTAAAACGCTCGTGCATCGTGACAAACTTGGGGGGTCAAGCAGAACTCCGTCAAGGAATCAGAGAGGTTATTGGCCCCATTCCACAAGCGCATCTTACTTTAATGTAGTTTGAACCTCGCATACGCAAAATAGCAACAGATGATGGTGAACTTGTGAAAATATTTTAAACCTTGACAATTTAAAAATGTAAACAAGAAAATGAACAAATTATTTTTGCACCATTATTTCACTGACAACTTGCATGTAATTTTTAGCCCATTTTTTTAAATCACTGACGAACATAATGGAATTATATCATTACGTCAGTAATAATGGAATTATATAAATTACATCAATAATAATGGAATTACATCAGTAATAATGGAATTACATCAATAATAATGGAATTACATCAATTACATCAATGATAATGGAATTACATCAATACTGAATGGTTAAAATTTAATGCAGAAAAAGTTCTCGACAAAGTATTATTTATTGCTTATTCGAATTATTTATTTTTCTTTATTTCTCAACTCTTTTTTCCCTCTTGTATTTTTTTTCAATTTTGGCTTATTTTCTTTATCATTTCATTTGTTTTTAAGTGTCTCAAAGTATTTTTTTGAAAGAAGAACACTTTTGGTTTTGTTGTTTTTGTAACACGTTTGTTTCAGTGTCTTCTGTTGTGAATGAGAGTTGTTGGACTGTTTCAAATACGGTTGTAATTAATGTCGTGTTGCAATTTAAATTTGATTCCGCCCATACACCCATTTCAGGGTACGAGCAGCTTGCAGCAGCATTCCCAAACAAACAGAGCGTCAGTATATTGACGGTCCCCTGTACGTAGTTCATCATATATATATATATATATATATATATATATATACACACATATATATATATATACACACTATGAGGCATTTAACATCAGGGAAACGTATGAAAAAATGCTTGCCTGCATGGACGCAATAGCATATATTGAAAGTATAATCAAATTCCGTAAGTAAAGTCTATTTTAAATTCTGTTTTTGACGGATTTTTTGGTTTTAAACCCTTTGAGACGTTTGATGCACAGCTCGTAAAATTGCAAAAATGTGTGATCTTCATAAATGTAGTCTTTAGTCATAAAATCGTTGATATGAATATTTTTATTTTAAATTATGTGGTTTGCTTGCGAATCAGCGTTTCTTTTACAAAATGTCAATCAGCTATCTCCAATTTCCTTACAATAGAATATATATACAGTCAGGAAACGTAGACAGAGGGGAGGCTACGGAGGCTTCAGCCCCCCCCCCCCAGAAATAAAATTGTAGGTTTGCTATTTCTATGCATTTTTTTTTTATATAAGTAAATTATAAGTAAGTACACCATGCCAAGTACCTTCAGCGCGTTAATTACACTGTTCAACAACATTATTTTTTTTAGGTGATAGTAGTTGTTTCCTTTGCATTTTTCATCTCTGATTACGAAAATGATAATGAAATTTTGTATCACGTCAGGTTTTCGAGAAATTTGGGGCTCAGTCTTCACCAAATTTGTATATAGATAATGAATTGAACAAATTATTAAAACTGCAACTACCCCAAAGCTGAGAGTATCTCAGCAGAAAATGTTTTCGCTAATGTAGGATGATGTAATTCCTGACACGTTCATACCTGTCGTAACATGTCAATTTCCCTTCTGATTTGTCACAGAAGGCTACTTGCAGATATGAGTTATGCCGCAAGCTGCTTCATAGTGCGGATCAGTTCATGTGCAACGAAATTTGATTTTATAGTGTTTTTTCTATTTACCTAATCATTTAATTGTGCGTGTGTTACACAAAATAGCGCCTTGAAGAAAAAAAAAGGATAATTTGAAATGTCGCGTAATTGTGTGAACAATCCTAACAGTTTCTGTTACTTGTGCGGTGATTACCTGATAAAAGATCACAAAGAACATTATTACCTTAATTAAAAAAAGCTTGTGTGCTCTACTTCGGCTGCAAAATCGGGTGAAGATAAAGTTTGGCTCCCCATATATGCTGTGCGCGTTGTGCTGTGACCTTCAGGGGTTGGTTAAAAGGGACGAGTACCTATATGCCGTTTGCAGTCCCTATGATTTGGAAAGAGCAAAACAGATCACTTCAAAGATTGTTATTTTTGTTTAACTAATGTCAGTGATTTTTCCTCGAAAAATAAGAAGAAAATTGAATACCCGAGTCTGCCTTCCGCAATGTGACCAGTAGTACATTGTAAAACTCTACCAGTTCCTAAACCCCCTTGGATCGTGGAGTTTAGTTGAACTTGATGATGAACCTGCTGAAAATGAACCTATGGAATTGAAAATCAAGCAGAATTTTTAGGGTCCAGATTACAAGGATACCAGCATAGCCGTTTTTCGCAAACGCCAAAAATATCTAAAAATTCTTTTCTGTGACTGGTGGTCTTTCTTTTTGTAATGACATTGATAGTTTGATGATGACTCAAGGACACGAGCATAAACCTTTAGAATGACGACTTTTCATCGATTCATTAAAACTTAGTTTGAAGGCTCTCCTGTTGCATACTGGAAATATCTATTTTTCAGTTTTCTATTCTGTCCATATGAAAGTCTTATGAAAATGTGGAATTTTTTCTGAATAAAAATAAATTCAAAAGATATGACTAGCATATATGTGGTGATCTCAAACTCATTGGGCTGTTTCTTGGTTTACAGCTTCGATATACAAAATATTGCTGTTTTCTTTGTGAACGAGACAGCAGAGCAAAGAATTCTCATTATACTGTTAAGAACTGGCCACCTCGTCAGTCTTTCACGCCTGGACAAAAAATGTTGCGTGCCATAAATTGGTAGATCCTGAAAAAGTTTATTTGCCACCTTTTCACACCAAACTAGGATTAATGACAAATTTTGTTAAGACAATGGACAGAGCGGGAGATGGATTCCAGTAGTTGAAACAAAAATTTCATCTGATTAGCGATGCCAAAATAAAAGAGGGAATTTTCGTTGGTCCACAAATAAATGAGTTAAAGAAAGATGGTGCCTTTGATGAAGTCCTGAATGAATCTGAAAAAGCAGCTTGGAATGCTTTTAAAGCAGTGACTCAGAATTTCTTAGGCAACAAAAAATCGCCAACTATGCAGAATTGGTTGATGAACTTCTCCACGCTTACAGATCATTGGGATGTAATATGAATTTAAAAATTCATTTTTTGTATTCGCACTTGGAGTTTTTCACGCCAAACCTGAGAGAGGTCAGCGATGAGTATGGAGAGTGGTTTCATCAGGACATTTTTGCAATGGAGAAACAATATCAAGGCAAGTGGAGTCCAAACATGCTGGCTGATTACTGCTAGACGCTAATAAGGGAAGCCTGATGTCACTCGCAAGCAAAAATCATCAAGAAAAACACTTTAAGTAAAAAACCATTTTAATATTGTCTTTGTGTATTGATTATTGTATTATTTTCGAATATAAAAGTGATTTTCTCAAAAAACTGACGTGACAGCAAAATTTCATGGTCATTTTCATAATCAGCGTGGAAAAATCTAAAGGAATCACCAGATTTCATTTGAGAAAAAAAGGGAAAGTTCAAATTCGTTGAACATCGTTATTGTAATACATTTATGAATGTGTTTTTACTCATTTACACACTTTTAATATACTGTACAGGGTGTCCATAAATGATTACCCTGATTAAAGCATGCTATAACTTTTAAATAAACACTCTTATTCAAACACAGTTTTAATCATAAGTAGATAAACATACAAAGTTTTGATACATAGTCAATGAACTTAATAAGCTTTCACATGTGCAACCCCAGTGGAACGTAAAATGTCTAAACGGTATTCACACTCACGCCACACATTTTCCAACATTTACCTTGTAGGCGTGTAACTTCAAACGTTTGTGTAACACCTTGTGCACCGTAGACTTCGGTATCTTTAGTTGGTATGAAGCTTGTCTCACCGATTTCCTTGGTGATCGTGTGAAAGCAGTTTGAATGTTTTCCACCGTCCCATCGGAAACTGATGGTCTACCACTGCTCTTTCCCTTTTCCACGTTTCCAGTTTCCAAGAATTTTTCATCCACGACTTAATTAACTTCACATCAGGTGGATTCTTTCCATACTTTGTTCTGAACCTTCGCTGAACACTGACAGGAGATTTTGTTTCTGCAAGCCACACAACACATTGTGCCTTCTCTGTCACAGACGCCATCTTAGCTGAACAGCTACTACAGCGCTCCTAGCGGCGAATGCGGTAGACGAAACACACCAGCACAGAAACTCTATGCGTGTACGAGATCACCTGTAAAAAGAAAACGGATGGAAGATTCGTCATTAAAACATGAGAACATACTGTTTTTAGGGTAAACATTTATGGGCACCCTGTATATGTTATATTCTTCCGTGTTGTGTTCCGTATAACAGATCGTACCGTCGATGATGATGACCTGAAGAAGTCATCGCAATATCTTACCTCCTCAGGCGTGTTCAGTAGAGTATGATAATTAAGGGCTCGTTAGGGACAAGGAAACTCGTGGGCAAATATTCTACTTTACTTGAATTTATAGTGATAAGGTTGGAATCAATTTAAGCAAGTACTGAGTCGTTTGTGACAACTTTGAATTTATAAGGTCCTTAATTCTAGTTTTATAAACTAAGTTTCTCAGTGTCGATATACACGGACTTCTTACCGTCGTCTAATTAAGCCCAAGACTTCTTAATACCGTCTGAGTCCTGTATGGATTACTTTCTCGGCTTTAATTCAGAGACCAGCGGCTAACTCGGCTTATTCGAATCTGTCTTTCACAACGCTATACAGATTGGGCTTTCCTGCCCCTATCCGGAGATCCGTAAATAACCGTCGCGTGCCGGAATCTGAATCTCAGGCCGCTGAGCCCTTCTTTTATATTAGAAGGAACGGAAGCCCTCCCACGTGACTCAATCCATTGTGTCACAAAGGCACAATTATGAAGAGTCTGGCTGCGTCACCAGGGCGAGGTGCTTATGTCACTAGCGCGTGACTTCCGTTCGGAAGGAAGTACTGAATGAATAATATAATCCTCGAAATAATTTAAACCCTTTGTGTTGCCAGACCGCGGCTCTAGATTGTTATCAGTCTCTCCTTTTTCTCGAACGTCTTATATATAATGAAATATAGTATAACATATACTCGTGTGTATATATATATATATATCACCTTACCTTACAAAGGTTCAGCGCAATGATTCCTCATTTCACGAAGGTCAAGCTTGTCGCCCCTCCTCTCGAGTTGGCCTGGTGAAGTAGTGAGTTTGTTTCTTGTGTTCCACCTCACATAGCCATGTACGCCAGGCTCATCGGGGATTGTTCTGAGCCAGGCGTCTAATCTTTTTTGAAGATGTCCACTGCAACTCCCTTCGTGTTTCTTAGGTCTTTGGGCAGCTGATTAAACAGTTTTGGTCCTCTCATAACAAAACTATTTTCTTTCAGGGTTAAGGATGTTCCCTGTCTTCCCTTTAATTTGGGAACACGACACAGTCTACCTTTTCTACTTTCTACCGTTGTTTGGGGAGTTATAGGTTTCAGAGTAAGATTAGGGACTAGTTTCTCCATTATTTTCCAAGTGTAAATAATGGTGTATCTCTCTCCTCATTTCCAGTGATTGTAGGTCTAGTTCGCGTAACCTTTCCCAGTAATTTAGTTCTTTGCACCCCTTGATCTTGGCTGTGAAGCTTCTCTGAATCCCTTCCAGCTGTCTAATGTCCTCTTTTTTATATGGGGATGTTAGGACCGAGCAGTATTCCAATTTGGGTATGATCAGGGTTTTCAGTAGAGGAATCATTACATTCCTATCCCTTCGTTTAAAGGTTCTTAATATCTGCCCCGTTATTTTCTTTGCTCTGTTTACTGCTATCTTATTTTGTGTTTCAAATTCATATCATCAGTCATTACAACCCCTAAATCTTTTACTCTAGAATTTCTCTGAATTTCCTGTCCATTTGGGGTATAATATTTCATGGATTTTAGGTCTTCTCTTTTTCCGTACCATAACAGCTGAAATTTCTCAGTGTTAAACTTCATATTGTTGTCTTCCGTCCACTTGTAGATTCTATTCATGTCGGTTTGTAGAGATCCTATATCTTCTGGGTTTCTTATTTTTCTACTGATCCTTGTATCATCCGCGAAGGATGTTACTGTGCTGTCTCTGGTAACTTCTTCATCTATTTCAGTTAGCATGATTAAAATGATTATGAAGAGTAGTGGAGATAATACTGTTCCTTGTGGTACTGAGATGAGGACTCTGATTCTGATGAAGATACTCCTTGTACTGTAACGACTTGCCACCACTCACTAATGAAATTATATATCCATTTCCCTACTTTTCTTGTTATTCCCATATATTTCAGTTTATGTATTATGATTCCATGGTCACATTTGTCGAACGTTTTGGCAAAGTCTGTGTATAGTACATCATAGTTTTCATTACTTTCAAGTACATCAATAATGTTGTTGTAGTACCTGACCGAAACCCATGTTGGTTATCATTGAATTTTTTCTGAGTTTCCAAAAATTCATAGATTTTCTGTCTGACTATTCTTTCAAATATTTTAGTGAGATATGTAAGCGACACTGGCCTATAGTTTTTGGCCTCGGATCAATCTCCTCCTTCATATATTGGGACTATGCTCGCGCTCTTCAGGATGCCCTATATTTTTCCCGTGTCTAGTGATCGTCTCCATATCCAATATAAGGGCTCAGCGATTGCATTCTTGTAGTTTTTGATCAGTGTGGCATTCCATTTATCCGGTCCTGCCGCTGAGTGTGTTTTTAGTTTCCCTATGGCTTGTGTAATATCATCCGTCGTAAAGTCGAAGTCCGTCATACTTTCCCCTTGTAGTTCTTCTTCAAAGAACGTGTTTCTATCACATATCAATTTGTCATTTTTGAGATACTGAAAGATGATTCGTACTGAGCTCTTAATATTTCAGATACTTCTGTTAGATCATCAGATAAAGCACTGTTCTCGTTTTTAAAGGTCCGATAGTCACATGGTTTTTCGACTTTCTTTTTGCGAAATTATAGAAGTACTTTGAGTTAGCCTTTATCGCTTCTATAGCGTCGTCGTCGTCTTTTTCTGTAGGCTTCTCAATTAGTTCCTGTATGACGTCATCGATACTTTGCAGTTTATTATTTAATATTTTTCTGTTATCTTTACAGTTACTTAATTTTGCAGTCACTCTTTTTCTCTTTCGGAACAATGCCCTCTTTTGTCTCTCGAACCTGCTTCTCTTTCCTCTTCGTTGTATATATGGGACATGTTTTTCCACAATTTCTAACGTCTTCTCCTCTAAAGTCATAGCATCTCCTCCGTTGTCTTGGCTTCGAAAATGGTTTTCCAATCTATTACTTCCATGTTGGATGTAACATCATCTCAGTTTATAGCTTTGGAGTGAAAATTAAAAATTTCAAATTTGTACGTGTTCTTTTGCATGTTTTATTGTGCGTGTTCTTTCTTTTCCTGTTGCCTTTATATTAGTTATTTCAATGATGTTGTGGTCCGATATCATAGTTGGGGATATTTCTACATTATCAGTTAGGTTGCTGTTGTGTGTGAATACCAAATCTAGGCAGTTTTTTTTTTTTTGTTTTCTGTTATTTCTTGCGTTAACATACATTCATCAGCTTGAGCTAGTAGCATTTTTACCTGCTCCTGGTCTTCCTGTGTCCCCCCTTTTCCTGGTGTATACATATATTTTTTCCTATCCTTTTATATTTCATGAATGGGAAATTAAAATCCCTACAGAGAAAAATATTTGAGGTTGGAGAGTGTAGATCTTTTACCCATTTTCTTACCTCTGTAATGGAATCTGAAAATTTTGAGGATGGCGTGTTTGGGGGTCTGTACATTACAATTAGTACCATATTTAATTTTTCAACTTTTGCTGCTACACATTCTACGTAGCTGTTTGAGGTACTTGTAGTCATTTCTGCCATATGCCTTTCGCGTGTGTAAATAGCACATCCTCCTTTACGTCTCGCTGTTCTGTCTGCTCGGAGGATGTTATAGTTGTCAATTTGTATTTCTTTTTTGTCAGTACAGGACTCACAATTTTCACAGTTCGCTTGGCAGTCCTTTAGATGAGTTTCCGTGAGGCATGCAAAGTCTGCTCCGGCTTCTTGCATGAGTCCTTTCAGGTATAAACTTTGTTCGTGGAATGGTTTGATTTAAGGCCCTGTATGTTGGCTAGGATTATTTTTATTTTTTCTCTTCTTTTTCGCATACAGGTGGTTCCGATTGTTTTCCAATGGGGTGCCGGTTTCGTTGCCTTGTGGTCCTCCGAGAATTTACCTCTTTTTATCTTTGTCGGTACCTGTTGTCCCGATAACGCATGAAGTGTCTTTGTTGCCTTCTGTCCGGCTCTCGGATTCTATATTTGTCAGCTGGTTTTGTAATTGCTGGATAGTATTTAGCAGCTGAAATGTGTTGGCTGCGTCTAAAAAATTGGCACTCTTCTTTGATGTTCGTTTTTCTGTTCCCTCGTTGCGTTCCTTTGAGGGTGGTGGTATCGGCATTTTTTTCCGTATTTGCAACTCCCATATCTTCATAAGTGTTGCAGACCGTAAGATGGTGGAACATGCATTTCTTATCAAATTTGCAGTATCCACTTGTGTAATGCTTTGCATAATGTGGGATGTGCATATATGCATTGCCCATCCCGATATCTGCAGTTTCCTTTCGCGTAGTATTTACATACGATATTTTCTACGCTTCTGCTTTTTTCTTATTATTTTCAAAGTTCTTATTTTGGCATTATCATTATTTTTCTTTGGCTGTTTATTTTCTACGTTTTTAGTTATTATCTTTTTATCATTTCGCTCGTTGGACCGTTTGACTACTTCGCACTTTTACTTATTTCTTTTCTTTCATCTATGTCTTCCTTCCGTATTATATTGTTTATATCGTTATTGTTATTAAATTGTTGTTCGTTATTATGCTGTTTTCGTTATTTCGTCTCTCTCTCATCCACCCGTTTTTCGTTGGGACCATTTCGGACCCATGTGTCCCCATTTCATTCTTTTTTGTAACTTTCGAGTCTGCTATCTCCATTTCTTTTAATACCGCGAATGAATTTGCCGCCTGTGTATATGCGCCATATAGAAATTTGATCCCCACGACGTGTTTCGCCTTGGAGACAAGAGTTATTTTCCTCTCATCCCAATTCATGTAGATAAAGTCTTGCAGTCGTTGACAGAAGTCACATCGAATCGCTGCGTTTTCTGTTGTTTCCAGATTACACAAATTGCAGATTAAGTGAGAATATTTGAGAATTTGGACCCATAGCCATGCTATTCCTTAATTTGCGTAAAAAGAAATACCCACACAAATTCATTCTTTATTTATTTATTTTTATTTATATTTCTTTCCTTTCGATGGTGTAGGGTTTTCTGACCTTTGCGTTTTATGACCTTTTTCCTGCCTTGTTTCAAACTTTCTCGAATGCCAATCATATTTCGTTTTAAATATATACGTTAAAACTGGTGATAAATTATGTAAACTGTATTGCACTTTCTTAATTTTAGTGAATTTCACTTTATAATTTATATGCACGGATTCACTGATACTTTATACACTTTCGGGTGCAAACAGAATAAACCGCCGAGTATTATTCCCTTCTAATTTGGGTGTTAATACAGAGAGAGAACAACACGTCCATTCACCACAAGGTACAAGCAAACTATATATATATATATATATATATATATATATATATATAGTCATTGTTTCGTAGTCCACATTTTACTCGGCTGAAGTTTGATTTGATGATCTTAAATGTTGCGAAGGAGGTTAAACAACCCCATAAAAAAAAGTTGAGTTTGCTGCTGTACTTGTACGAGTAGTTGTTGACTGTTGCAGGAGAAAACTTTTGTTTTGAACGCATCCAAGGGTTCGAAGCATTCTTGGCTCATCCAGAAAAAAATATTTAATAAAAATAATTCACTGAAAAAAATTATTTACAAATTTATTTAATAAAAATTATTTTGATCAAAAATTTAATTAATAAAATTGTAATGTAGAACAAAACTATAAATGTCATGAACACATCCGTAATTCTTGGTGGCGTAGCGAGAAGAATATTTCCTACGTTGCGTGATGGATATTTCAGGAAGAGCACTTTGAATCCTTATAAGGGTATAAAAATTTATGTTGTTTCCGTATGTATAATGTGTATAACTGAATATATAGCAGGAGTTAAATTTAAGTTAAACAAAAAAATTCTGTTAAAAAGAATTTGATAAAATTCGGTTAGGCATATTGCTGGTAAATTCAAATAATGGCTAATTTCAGAGTAACCATAATTTATGCTTAATTAAATTTAAAATTTTTTTTTTTAAATTTGACTGATGATTTTTGTATCATCGGCAAAGGATGCTACAAAGCTAGTTCTTTTTACTCCTATATCTCTGCCAGTAAGCATGGTTATATAAATAATAGAGAAGCTAGAAGTGGTCCTCGCGGCACTCAGCTACGTACTACAGTCTCAAAAGTAGATATTCCTCAAGCCGTAACCACTTGTTTAAGTTTCCTCGGAAAGTTATGTTCATTTATTACTTTCCTTGTCATTCCCATACTTCTCAGTTTGTACGCTATATTTTGTGGCTGTACTTATCAAATACTTTGGTAAAATCTGTGTATAATTTGTGTTGTTTTCTAGAGCATCAATTTTATATATATATATATGGAGAGAGAGGGGCCTATATAATTATATATATATATGGAGAGAGGGGCCTATATATATATATATATATATATATATATATATATATATATATGGAGAGAGGGGCCTATATAATTATATATATATATATATATATATATATATATATATATATATATAATTGATAGGTTTGTTTCTAGAAAACCTTAAACATACTTATAATGAAAAGGAAGAGCAAGGACGCAACATACACCATTACTTTAATATAGATCCGCCGTTTCGAAGGATTACAACCTTCATCTTCAGGGTAAATTCTAAAATTATAAAAAGTAAAACATAAGCAAAACTTTTAAAATAAAATAAAAAATTCTTAAATAAATCTCACAATAAAACATTCAAATGGATAAATTATAAATTTAAAAAATTATAAAAATAAAGGGTAAGTAAAATTTTTAAAAATAATTACAAAATAAGAATTATGAAATAGAGCTTACATTAAAACATTCTAAGAAGTAAATTATAAATTATAAAATTATAAAAAATAAAAGGTGAGTAAAATTTTAAAACAATTATAAAGAAAAAAATTAAATAAATCCCACATTAAACCATTCATAGAAATAGGAAAGTTATAATTTAAAGAAGATTTAAGTTTAAAAATATGATTTCATTCCAATAATCTAAGATCACTAAATGTTATTACTTACGCTTAAAATCTTAAAATTATCTGGTGAAAAGGGAGTCACTATATACATTACTAAAACGATTGGGATAACGCAAGACGCAAGAAAAAAACTGTTCACAACGTATTTAATATGGTGCAGTCCCACTTTTGGCTTTGATGATAGCCTCAATACTCTCAGGAACACTTTCTAACAATTTTTGATAGGTTTCGGTACGTACGTTGCGTCATTTTTCCCCCAGTGCAGTTTCCAATGCTGCGAGAGATGTTGGTTTCTGCGGCCTGTTCCTGATGCGCCGCCGCTCTGGTTCATCCCAGAAGTGTTCTATCGGATTGAGCTCAGGACTCTGAGCAGGCGGTGACATGTCAATAATGTTGTTCTCGAACAATTGGGTTACCGCCTGAGTTTTGGGACAAGGGGCTTTGTCGTGTTGGTACAGGTACGGGACCTCACCGTAAAATTCTATCAATGCACTGTCAGTTAATTCCACTGTTCAAAATGTCACAATACGCACTGGTAGTCATTTTATCTCTCACAAATGTTAATGGTTCTAGTCTGGATCATGAGAAACATGCCCACACCATCACACTGTCACCTCCATACTCAACGGTCGGGACAAACTACTAAGGATAGAACCGTTCTCCGGAATGTACCTATACACCCACACAATGCTTCGTAAGAAGCGTTTCCATTGTTATAGTTCCCAATTTCGATAAACTTTCCACCATTGTAGTCGTCGCTTTGCATTCAGAGCGGCAACGTATGACTTGTGGGCAGCTACCCCTCCATAGAATCCTCCTGCATACAGTTTCCTACGTACAGTAGATAGAATTACCCAAAGACCCGTACCCTCATTGACCTCCTAGGTGATGGATATTAGGCTGCTACACTTCCGGTTTTTCATCACCTCACGTTTTAACGTTCGCCACACACGTCAAGTTTTGGTGATTCTGGCTTGGGCTAACCTCTAACCTGTTCCGTAGTCTTCCACTTCTGTATAATATTTCTTACAGTTGGCTTTGGAAACTTAAAAGTCTTCGCAGTCTTTCGCACAATCATACCTACAATATGACATCGAAGTTTACCACGTTCAGAATCTGTCAGCTCTGATCCACGTGCCGTACTTGTGAATAATGATTATGACTGGTAGATTTCAATGCGTTTGGACTACCATGCTGCCGCCTGTAGAGCAATTTATATCTAAAATATTTGGATACTGGCGGAGAGAACCTTTTCCCAATACTTTTGGTAACATTATATATATAATTATATATATATATATATATATATATATATATATATATATATATATATATATAGTTACGATAGAAGTGTTCTTCGGGAACCTTATCCTCAATAGGAATATGAAAACAAGAGATACGACTCTCAACATTTATTGGCCAAAGTTTCGGTCCACTCAGGGGCCATCTTCAGTGACTAAATAGAAGCATCTAAAAAAACAAACATAAAATTAAAGTAAATACAAATGTCAAACTGTACAATAATAAAATCTAATACAAAAAAGTTAAGTTGTTAAAAAAAAAAAAACTATCTGGATTATAAAACAAAACAAAACAGTAAAAATAAAACAAAAACTAAAATTTCAAAAATTAAAAAGTTCAAAGTTTAAAATTTAAAAATTTTTAAATTTTTTTTAAAAAGGACTGACCTGGATGGTAAAAGTTACAAATGACAAGTGGAGAGAGAGGAAAGAAAAACAACTTAAGTTAGTGCGTTAGTTGCGTTAAAAAGGTGTTGGTTGGTTGGTTGGTTAGGAAGTATGTAATTTTATCGAGGAAAGGCTATCGTTTAGTTCTGGATTTAATTTCTTGATAAAAAGGGATTCTAAAATTTTAAGATCAAGTGAATTAGAAGCAGACGACAAAATCGCAAAGGAATCCTGGGGGCACGGGTGGTCATGGGTCTCTGAATGATGCCGAATAGCAGAGGATTCAGGAGTGGAAAGAGGGCGAGAAGTTCGATAAGAAAAACCCAAATGCTTCGAAATCCTAAGTTTTAACTGTAGGGCAGTCTGCCCCACATAACGACTTTGGCAGGTCGCACATGTATATAAATAAATAACAAAGGATCTCAAAAGCACGGGGAGGTGATCTTTATGGCGAAAAAAGGATTGCAGAGAATTAGAATTAGAATTAATGATTATAAAGTCGCATTGAGGGAAGTGTCTGTCCAAAATAGAGTGGACATCTTTATTAAGTTGAAAAGTTAGTTGGTCTAAAAATGGAAGCTTAAGATAAACCTTCTGTTTCGGAACCGTGGACTGAATTATTCTAGGTGAATATAGGTTATTTAAAAATTTAGAAATTAAAGTCTCAAAAGTCAAAGTACAATAAAAATTATAGTTGAAAAATCTCTTAAGATACTGAATTTCTAAGTCAAATAAAGACCAACTTGAACAAAGGTGATAGGCTCTAAAAATACGACTTTTAATACTAGCCAGCTTAAAACTAAGTGGAATATTGCTGAAAAAATGAGTACCGAGTCGGGTAGTAGTTGGGTTTCTGTATACTTGTGTTGAGAAGCCTGTACTATGTTTATTTATGGTAACATCAAGAAACGAAATTTTATTGTATTGTTCTATTCCATAGAGAATTTAATATTAGGATGCTTAGTATTAATAATTTAAAAATAAAGGAGCATGATCTTTATGCTTAAAAATGACAAAACAATCATCTACATAACGTTTAAATAAAATAGGTTTAAAATCAAGCGGGCAATCCCTCAGCCACTTTTCCTCGTGAAAACAAAGAAAACTGTTAGCAAAAGACGGACCAAGGGGGCGAACCCATTGCCATTCTCTAGTGCTGGTGGAAAAGTTCCTTATTAAAAAAGAATATGGTATCCTGGACTGATAACTTTAAAAGTTTTGAAAACAATTGTCTGCTTAATCCCAAAATGTCATTAGTAGAACCAAACAAAGAATTTATAATAATATCACAAGTTTCTAAAACAGGTACATTAGTAAACAAAGACTGAACATCAAAGGAAGCCATGAAACAATCCTTAAACTTCAACTTGGTGATACAATCAACAAATTCAAAAGAATCTTGCAAAGTGAAATGACTACGTGTGAGAGGGTCTATGATTGGGACCAAAAATTTTGCAAGGTTATAACTTGGTGTGTTTATGGCTGCTAGAATGGGACGAAGCGGAACTCCAGGTTTATGGGTCTTAGGCAGGCCATAAACAACCCCTGGGCTAGTACCTGAAGCAAAAAGCTTATCGTAATAGTTGATCAAAAGCCCACGACTTTTAAGAGAACGTAGAAAGTTGTTGATTCTGTCCTCCAGTTTCACAATATATTTAAATGAATCAGTCTGCAGTTTCAAAAACTTAGTAGAATCAGAAAGTAAATTATACATTTTATTTAAATAGTCTTGTCTGTCTAAGACAACAACACCTTTACCCTTATCAGGCTTACAAATAATTACATTCTTATCCCTCCGCAAGTTCGTGAGAACTTTAAAATCACTAAAACTAAAAACAGGACAAAAACCTTAAACCCATCAAACTTATAGTAGAACTTGTTTGCCAAAAGTTTAATATCCTCCACTGGACTAGAGTGCCGAAGGAAAGAGGGAAAAAGACTAATTTGATGGCAAAGTTTTTCAAAACATAAAAAATAAAGACAAAAGTCAAGCTTAAAAATGGGAAGTTTAAAATCCAATCCCAAGGATAAAATTCTTTTTTCTTCAGTTGATAAAACCTTATTGGAAAAGATTGAAATAATTTCATCTCCATTAAGATTAAGATCAAAATTTAAACCAAACTGTTGAAGCTTAGAATTTTGACGAGTTAATGAGGAGACATAAAATTTTGATACATACCTCGAAATATAACTATTTAAAATAAAATCAAGGCCTCAAAACGTAAACTTGTTTTAAAATTGGGCAATCAATTGCTCATATTGTCACAACATTTTAAGTCTAATGTGACTTAAAATGTTGTGACAATATGAGCAATTGATTGCCCAATTTTAAAACAAGTTTACGTTTTGAGGCCTTGATTTTATTTTAAAGTTATATTTCGAGGTATGTATCAAAATTTTATGTCTCCTCATTAACTCGTCAAAATTCTAAGCTTCAACACTTGGGTTTTAAATTTGATCTTAATCTTAATAGAGATGAAATTATTTCTAACTTTTCCAATAAGATTTTATCAACTGAAGAAAAAAGAATTTTATCCTTGGGATTGGATTTTAAACTTCCCATTTTTAAGCTTGACTTTTGTCGTTATTTTTTATGTTTTGAAAAACTTTGCCATCAAATTAGTCTTTTTCCCTCTTTCCTTCAGCACTTTAGTTCAGTGGAGGATATTAACTGCCTTCTCCAAACACTTAAGCTTTTGCTACACCGACTAAATGGGCGTCTCCTAATCAGTTTGGTTTTAAAAGGTCCCTCTAAACTGACTTATGCATTCATCGTGTGAAGGAGTTTGTATTTAACTCTTTCGTGCACAGAGGTCTTTTCCGAGACTGAATAAAATCGTCTGGCGTTAGCCAGAACAAAATCGGTAAAGTTAACACTATGCGCTAAAGGGTTAAATATACTGACAATAATTCAACTATTTATAGTCGTTTTTATTTGATAAAAGCAAAGTATATCATTGGTTCAAATGATTTTTATTATTACTCGTTAACTTACTGTACGTGTATTATTGTTATTTCTCTTTTGGTGCGTGTAATTATATACATCACTCGTTACCCTGATGAATATTGTACTTTTTTGCAGGATTTGTCCTGCCAATAAAGTTTATCATTGATATTATCATTATCATATCAGATACAGTATATCTATACAGGGTGTTATCAAGTTGTTTCGTAAATTTGTATACATATTCAGGACGTCAAGGTGAACAAAAAAGTTTCGATGAACATGAATCCGCAATTGCTTCGTTTCCGAGATACATTGCTTTTTGGCCGAGGATAATGCTGTTCTCTCTGCAGCTATTATTTTTACTGAAAATTATTAAATATTATAAGAGGTATAATGAAGGTCATGCAAGGTTAAATTGGAAATGTTGCTTCGTAAGGTAGCTAAATGGTGTGTGTGTGTGTGTGTGTGTGTGTGTGTAAGGACGCGGTAACTCTAATTTTGCCCACAGATTTTTTTCATTTTTATTCATTTGGGAAATCAAAATTTTTTATTCGAAGCCAAAAGAGCATCCGAGGCATTATGCAAATGAAAATCCTATTGTCAGAACTGGTTCCTAACCTTTAAAATGACCTTTGGCGAATCAAAGAGGGGAAATGAGCAGTTCCCAGAAATGCCCCTTAAGGATTAGTTTTGGAGCTGCAAATGGCGGATAGTGAGTTGATGCTGGCGGATGAACGAGGTAAAATTAACGAAAGCAAAAGGGGATTTTCGACAATGAAGGATAGGAGTTAATTGCGACTAAAATAAATAAATATATATATATATATATATATATATATAATATTTAGGAGAAATCCAATGACAAGGAGGAATGTAAATGCCATGAAAGTCTTCTTCAATGCGCAACGTTTCGAGCAATATGCTCATCTTCAGGCTAAATAATAATATGAAATTAAAATCAATAAACAAATAAAACAAGACAAAACAGTTTCTATAAAATCAATTTTTAAAAACAAATTTAAAAAGACTAAAAGAAGGTTAAATTCAAAGTTATTAAAATTTACATATAAAATTACAAGAAATTTAAAAAGCTATTTAAATTACATATAGTAATTTGAAATTGATACAATGGAATAACACTACTAACCCTTCATTGCTGGTTCCGAGGCACAAGTAATTTTAAAACAAAACAAATGGAACATACTATGGGTTGGGTGGTTGGAGAGTTATAAGTTGGGAAGGGGGAATTATAAAAAATTTAAAGGGACAGCTGAGGAATCAACATTTAGAGAAGGGGTCAATGTTTTTATATAAAGAGATTCCAAAATTCTAAGTGAGTTCCAACTCACTTAGAATTTTGGAATCTCTTTATATAAAAACATTGACCCCCTTCTCTAAATGTTGATTCCTCAGCTGTCCCTTTAAATTTTTTATAATTCCCCTTCCCAACTTATAACTCTCCAACCACCCAACCCATAGTATGTTCCATTTGTTTTGTTTTAAAATTACTTGTGCCTCGGAACCAGCAATGAAGGGTTAGTAGTGTTATTCCATTGTATCAATTTCAAATTTACTATATGTAACTTAAAAATAGCTTTTTAAATTTCTTGTAATTTTATATGTAAATTTTAATAACTTTGAATTTAACCTTCTTTTAGTCTTTTTAAATTTTGTTTTTAAGAATTGGTTTTATAGAAACTGTTTTGTCTTGTTTTATTTGTTTATTGATTTTAATTTCATATTGTTATTATTTAGCCTGAAGATGAGCATATTGCTCGAAACGTTGCGCATTAAAGAAGACTTTTCATGGCATTTACATTCCTCCTTGTCATTGGATTTCTCCTAAATATTAAATTGAAGCTTTTTAGAAGCAACCCGCATGATTATATATATATATATATCTTGTTCTGTAAAGCGGTAACTCGTGTCTTGCTCCAAGTTGAAATGACGTGAAATCTCTGATATTACAAAATGTAAAGAAACAGTATTGTCTGTCTTTGAATGAATGTTTGATGATCACAGTAATATAAATTAAGTTTTGATATTACAACATTTGTTATAAAACATCGTTTGTTTCTATAATGAATAAATTATACATTTAAAATTGCTTATCCGGTTCTCCACCCAATCTTTATGCCGGCGAGTGTTTTTCCCCAACCTTTTGTAGATATCACCCCTTTCATTAATCGGAAACCTTCGTGACCCTTCGTCCCAGTTGGTATATACCCCATCACTCTCCACGAAGTCAGTGAGTCACATTTTTTTTCCTTTCTAAAAAAACACGAAAGCCGATAAGAAAACTAATTATAGCGGAACTAAAGCAATGCCAAGAAAGCAAATCCGCACGAAGTGTACAAATGAGAGCGTTTGCAGACACTTCGGAAAAGGTAATTATAGATACAGAGATGGAATATGTATCTACGTATAACTAAATTGGAAATTTAGAGTAAAATGCAAATTCCATCGTCACGTCATTATATATATATATATATATATATATATATATATATATATATATACAGGCGTCCCAAAAAAATGTATACACACTTTAAATAATTATAAAGGCAGTGTTTATTAAAATACATTTCATTTTCAAATGTAATAGAATCTACAGACATTATTTAATTGTTTTGTCAACGCCTGTTTTCAAACTGACGTCCGTTCTGGTCCAGGCACTGCTGATAACGCGAAGCAATGGAATCGCAAACATCACGAAACATTTCGTTTGCTATTTGTGTGCATTCTCGTTCAATGGCTGCTCTCAATTCAGCGACTGTTGCAGGTTTTATAGCGTAGACTTTGTCTTTTAAGTATCCCCATAAAAAAAGTCTAGTGGTGTGAGGTCTGGTGAACGCGGAGGGTATTCTACGAAACCCCTTCGTCCAATCCACATCCACATCGTGCCAAGTACCACTCGCAATACTCCACTCTTCGGTCCGGATCATCATCTTCATTAATAGCATGGACTAATCTTGGAATGTAACTTTTCCATTGACAGCGCTTCAAAATGCGTTGGACAGACGATTCTGAAATTCCTACCTCACGACTCGCTTGCCGCACAGATTTTCTTGGACTTTGGTGATACGTTTCCAGTACTCTTTCTTGCTTTGTGGGGCTTGTCGATGTCCGTGGTCTTCCGGAACGCTTCTTGTGGACATTCTGAACAGTTCCATCGGCTTCAAACTTATCTCTAATTCGAGTGATGGTAAGTCGCGTTGGTGGATCTGTTTGAAACTCCCTCCTAAACTGTCTTTGCACTTCAACTGCGTTTTCACACTTCCAGTAGCATTTTAGAATGAATTTCCTTTGTTCAAAGCTTAGTCTGACTGCCATTATTAATTCTAATGGGTTTAACTTGGAAAGAAAGAAACATCAATTGAGCTATCAGCTGTTAAAGTGTGTATACATTTTTGTGGGACGCCCTGTATATATATATATATATATATATATATATATATATATATATATATATATATATATATATATATATATATATATATATTTAACCTTGGTTTTGCTTCCGCCCAAATTGTTCATTCTGCCGAAGGTCAAGTTTGGCATTATACTTTAGACCTACAGTTTAACGTGGAAACCGAACCACGCTCCACCAGCAGCCCAACGTCTCAACCACTGGGATAACCAGGGTACCCATTTATCTACCAACCAATTTCTTTATTATGTGGAAGGATGAACAGCTAGGATTTGCTGCGCGCCGCCTGCCGTCACCGGGTCTCGATCCCGGGGCCGATGGATTCGTAGTCAGCGACGCTAACCACTACACCACCGAGGCATATATATATATATATATATATATAATGTAAGATGATGGACTATGCATTTCACTCTAAATGACTCGATAAAAACCTTGTAAGTTATACACCTTTATGAGGAATGTCGAGTATCTGTGACGTCATTATGATAAAAAGACAATTGTGTGTGCCAGTTATGAAATAAAAAAACTAAAATATAGCAAAAACTTAATTAAATGGTGAAAATTTAATGCACAACGACATACCAAAATATTAGAATATCTTGTCAGATGTTACAAAAAAGTAGAATAAATTCATTATGTTTACTGAGTAGTCCCAACAACAGAGTGCCTTTAACAGACTTTTTAACTTTGCGTGTTAGTATTTAGTTGGTCCACCCTTATCCCTGATTACGGCCTCCAATCGACGTGGCATCGAGTCGCCAAGCCTCTTGCATCCTTCGGTAGTTATCGATTGCCAAACCAGTAATGTAATCGAGACCACCATTGCCGAGACCGAGACCAGAAAAAAGGTCTCGAGACCGGTCTCGAGTCCTGCATCACTGTATCAAACATCTCTTCAGTTCACTAAATGTTCTTGGTTTAGGCTTTTCGACCCTTCTGCTTAGCACTATTCCAAAGATTTTCTATCGGATTAAGATCGAGAGAATTAGCTGGCCATGGTAGTACTTCAATTTCGTGAGCATCATACCACGCAGATGTTGCATGAGCTGGAGCCAGGTCACGTTGAAAAATAAATGGTTCGTCTCCATACAGCTGTTCTGCAGACTCCAGCATGAAGTATTCGAAGCTTTCTTGATAAACGTGACTATTGACAGTTCTATTTACAAATGCAAGCGAGTAATGACCCTACAGCATTTGCAGTCATGCAGTTCATGCAACCCCACACTAATATACACCTCGTAAATTTGACAGATCGTTTCAAGCAGCTTTCATGATATATTTCAGACTTTCTTCGCCAAACTCGCGGACCCCCTTCACCGAATGACAAAATTTTGATTCGTCTGACAAAAGCACTTTTGGCCACTTGTCTGCAGTACATACAACTCTTTCTTTGCACCAGGATAGTCGTCTTCATTTGCTTCGCATTTAACATCGACTTAATTTTCCGTTTTCGTGAATGAAATCCCATTTCATGAAGGCAGCGTAACATTTTTTGTTTGGAAGTTTAAGTTTGACTTTTCTCACATTTTTTGAAGCATTGAAGATGACACGTATCCGTTCTTGAGTGCAATATTCTTCAATATTCTCTCTTCACGCTCAGTAGTAAGGCGCTTTCGACCACAGTTCGATCTTGTCATGTTAGCTGCGGATTTATTCTTAGATTGCTGCAAGATTTTTGAAACTGTGGACTGGTTGCATGATGCAGTATTAGCAATATCTGCTTGCTGTCGTCCAAAATTTTTGAGCTCAAGAATCGTCCGCTTCTGTGTGTCTGTTATGTCACGTTTTCTCACTATGTCATGTAGCTAAATGACCTGATGTCCTGTTAATCATCTAAAGTTACCTTTGCGCCGGCGGAAGTAGAACCTTCGTAGAACCTTCTAGAAGTTATAACTATAAATAACAATATACAAGCTGACACCTGACATTCCTGACAAGATATTCTAATATTTTGGTATGTCGCTATGCATTAACTTTTCACTATTTAATAAGAATTTTACTATATTCTTTTTTTCAAAACTGGCACACAGAGGTGTCCTCTTATCATAATGACGTCACAGATACTCGATATTCCTCATAAAGGTGTATAACTTAAAGATATTATGAAGGTCATGAGCGCATTTGAGACAGTATTCTATTTTTCTGGTCCAGAGTTGTATAGAAGGTTTAAAACCAAACCACTCTTAAGTAAAGTTTTGTGTCAAACAGGTACTGCAGAAGAAATAAGAACTGACTTCGCTTGCCTCACTGAAACGCATTTCAGATTGTCGAGAATGCTGTGAATACTGTATTGATAAAGAAATATATATCAACAACTATAATGAAATGAATTACGAACTTTCAGAATAGGAAGAAGAAAAGGTTGTTTATTCGTAAAAAGACATTTTGCAGAAATTCTTGTGATTAAATCAAACAGTTCCGTAGAAATTTTAACAGTCAGAAGCATGGGCGTCGATTGCGGGGGGGGGGGGGGGGACGCAGGGGACATATCCTCCCCACTTTTTACAAATGGGGGACAACCTACCAGTTGTCCCCCCCCCACTATCGTGGATGAATTACTATAAATGCTAACAACTAATGACACCTAATAAGACGTTATATGTCGTATTACATGCAAATGTAATAGCACCAGTGTATATTTATCATGGAATTTAGCAGTCAATTATTTGTTTTATATTTCACGAACATATTTTGTTATCAGTTTATATACATTGACCTTTGTTGTCTACAGGTAATAAAAGATTTATTGCGGGTAAACATGTGTGTGATATTATGTTACATGAAAGGTTAAATATTACAAATACGAGGGTAATTCAATAAGTATCCGCACTTTTTATTTTCACAATTTTATTTTCACATCTGATCGATTATAAACACATCACTTCTCAACATAGTCTCCCTGTTTCTCAATACACTTAGTCCAGCGATCTACAAGCTTCCTAATGCCATCACAAAAGAGTGTTTTTGGCTGTGTGCGTAGCCAGTCATGCACCGCCTCCTTCACGTCATCATCGCCTTGGAATCGCTGACCTCTCAAAGCGTCTTTTAGTGGTTCAAACAGGTAAAAGTCCGAAGGTGCCAGGTCTGGACTGTAGGCTGGATGGTCGAGAACTTCAAATTTAAGTTCTTGAGGGCATTTTCTAGTCTGTGCAGCAGTATGAGGGCGTGCATTGTCGTGTAACAGAATATCACCTTCCGGCAATCTCCCTCTCCGTTTTGTGCGAATTGCTTGCTTTAAATCATTCCAAAGCATGTCAGAATACGATGTACTTGTTACTGTAGTTCCACGCTCTAGATAATGTTCAAGGATAGGGCCTCGTGTATCCCGAAACAGTGTTAGCATAACATAACTCGGAATGAGTTAAAGCAAGCAATTCGCACAAAACGGAGAGGGAGATTGTCGGAAGGTGTTATTCTGTTACACGACAATGCGCGCCCTCATACCGCTGCACAGACTAGAAAATGCCTTCAAGAACTTAAATTTGAAGTTCTCGACCATCCAGCCTACAGTCCAGACCTGGCACCCTCTGATTTTTACCACTAAAAAACACTTTGAGAGGTAAGCGATTCAAAGGCGATGATGACCTAAAGGAGGCGGTGCATGACTGGCTACGCACACAGCCAAAAACATTCTTTTGTGATGGCATTAGGAAGCTTGTAGATCGCTGGACTAAGTGTATTGAGAAACAGGGAGACTATGTTGAGAAGTGATGTGTTTATAATCAGTCAGATGTGAAAATAAAATTGTGAAAATAAAAAGTGCGGATACTTATTGAATTACCCTCGTAGTTTGTATTGCGTTTCTTATTTCTGCAAGAAAAATGTTTAAATAAAGAAAGACTTAAAATGATTAAATACAATTGAGTTTTTTCAACATGCTGAGAAAAATAGGAAAACTGGGTAAATGGTAAATTATGACATTGATATATTACACGCAACAGCTACTCAGAGTATTGTTTAATTCGCTGTTTGAAGGCGAAGTGTCCTCCCCCCCCCTATTTTAGAGCAATCGACGCCCCTGGACTAAGAAGTGAAGAAAGAAACGTAATACTTACTAACAGTTATATACAGAGTGTACATAAAGTCAGGATCTATTTTTGTGAAGCACTTGGAAATTATATGGAATTCAATCATAAAATGATAAAGTGGTAACATTTATTAAATAATTAAGAGTAGGATTCGACGTGACGCCCATCAGTATCCCTGCACAGCTGAAATCGTTCCGCAGCATTTCTAAACACATTCTGGAGCATTTGCGGGGTTATGTTATCTGCAGCAGTTCGTATACGTGTACGTAAGTTTTCAAGACTCGTAATCTTCGTCTGATAGACGTGCGATTTGATAAAGCCCCATGCAAAGAAATCTAAAGGGGTTAAATCTGGTGATCTCGCTGGCCAAGGTCTTTGGTTGCTTCCGCGTCCGATCCAGCGATTTGGAAAACGTCCATTTAGATAATCCTGAACAATTTTGGCATAGTGACAAGGAGCACCATCATGTTGATAGACGACGGTACTAATAATCCTATCCCCAATCAGCTGATGTTCAAGGAATTGCTGTAACATGTCCAGATAACTAAGCCCCGTAACTGTAGCTTCAGCAAAGAAAAAAGGACCATAAACCTTAGATTTTGTTAAACCCATCCAGACATTAACTTTAGGTGAGTCTCTTTCCCAATTTTGGACGAAATCATTCGGTCTTTCATCTGCCCAAATTCGACAGTTATGGCGATTTACTTTTCCACACGTATGGAAAGTGGCTTCATCACTAAAGAGAATGTTGTCCATTAAATTATCACTCCAGATTTGTTCTACGAGATCAGCACTTCGTCGAGGGAAATCTTCCTCATGTAAATCATGTAAAACCTGCAAATGATAGCTTTTCTTCTGCAAATTAACTTTCAGAATTTTGTGCACAAATGACGTCGGGAGGCCGAGTCTGTGTGATGCAGCACGAACGGACGTACGTGGCTCCTCAGTAAGATCTGACATACACGGTCGTCCTGATCTTGCTTCATCATTTACAGATCCCGTTCGTTTAAATTTGTTCACAATTTTCGTATTGTCTTGTCTATTGGCCCCGGCTTATGAAATCTCCTTCTAAACTTCTCTCTGATGTCATTGTATTTCTTTCCTCTTCGATTCGCCAAATTACTATTGCCACACGCTCTTCTGTATTCATTCTAAGGGTTTCTGAAAAGAAAAATAGAAAAAATAATTATTTCACAAAAATAGATCCTGACTTTATGTACACCCTGTATAGAACTCAAAACTCCACCCAAAAAATTCGGCTCTGTCCACGAAAGAAAATAAGGCACTAACTGAAATGCATTGGCATTAGAAATGTTAGAAACATCTAAAATACTGAGAGATAAGAATTTTTTTGTATTAGTGTTCCCAAAACAGACATGACGGAAATTTTTTCTTTGAAGAAGAATTACAAGGAGAGAATGTAACAGACTTTGATTTTACATCATTGCAGACGATTTATCACGAGTCTATGGTATATATCACGTAGCGATGTAGTTCGCTCAATAGGACAACTGAAATCATATTCAGCAGGTCCAGATAATTGGAACGCTACACTGTAAGAATGACTTACCTATATCCTTGTATTGGATATGAAGACGATCTGTAGACACAGGAGAAATACAGGACTTCCTGAAAAAAGAAAAAAATGTGTTCCTACATATAAAGGAGAGGATAGATCTTAAGCAAAGAACTATGGATCAGTATCACTAACATTTCATCTCACCAAAATACTTGAAAGAATAATTACAGAAAAAATCTATGACTTTTTGGAGGCACAGGAGAGATTCAATGAGAACCAATATGGATTCCGATCCGAAAGGTCGTGCTTATCACTATTAATGGGACCATTATAACAGTCATTGATGCGCTCGAAAACAGTGAATTTGATGAGAGTGATCATGAAATAATACCCCATAAAATGAAAGACAAAGGAATGACAAACAAATATAGTGAAATGGATGTGCAACTTCCAAAGAAAACGCAGCCAAGTTGTTACAGTCAGTAGCTTACGACCGCAAAAAAAAAAAACCTTACTGCTCCACTGTTGTTAATAATCATGCTAACCGATTTAGATGATGAAGTGATCAATAACAGTATAGTAGCATCCTCTGCTGATAACACCAAAAATCAGGATGTAGACAAATGAAGAACACGGGTGATATCGAGTCTTTATAAACGGATTCTCATTGAATATTCAGATGGTCAGAAGACAACAATATGAATTTTAACACCGACAATTTTTATCTCTCAAGATACAAAAGAAAAAAGAATTAAAATATGTCCTTCTATGCTCCAAATAAATAAAATGGATAGAAAATTCAGAGAAACTTGACCGCAAAAGATTTGGGAGTTATATTGACCGATGATGCGAAATTTGGTTCACAGAAAAAGATAGCGATAAACAAAGCAAAACGAATAACTGGACAGATACTGAGAACCTTTAAAATAAGAGATAACAATGTAATAATTCCCTTGCTGAAAATACTGACCATGTCAAAACTGGAATTTTGTTCAATTTCAATGTCCCCACATAAAAAAAAAGAAGAAATTATTCACTTAGACCAAAGTCACAGAAATTTCACATTGGATTCAAAAAACTAAATTAACAGGAAAATTATGTACATTAAATTTTTCTTCTTTGGAAAGCAAACAAGATACACCGTAATTTATACATGGAAAATAACTGAAAATATGTCACAGTGAAACTATAACCATCCATACATTGGGAAACAGGAAAAGCAGAATGTCAGAATGGGGAGTGTCCTTAAACTGAAGGCTACACACAACGAACAAAATTATTCAACCACATGGTGGCTCGGATCAATCCCACGTGAGGCGTGCCTGGTTGTGAGACGGAGGCTCAAGAAATTAACTTTCTTCTTCACCAAAGCTGTTCTAGAGGCAGGAACACCATCTTGAACTCCTTATATATATATATAATTTATATACTATATATATATATATATATATATATATATATATATATATATATATATATATATATATATTTTGGCGGATGTAGAATATTTCTTTTGGGGGGGTGCTGGTGCCCAGTATATAGCAGAGGAATACCACCTTTACCTAATACACAAAATACACAATGTGGCTGCCCTATTTAAGAGTCAGTAAGCACTAACTGGTTAAGAGAATACACAGTCAATCTGTGGGTCTTTTATTTCATGCCAAAGGTAATAAGGTATTTAAAAATAATAATAATAATATAATAATAAAAAGCCAGTTTTTTATTGTGGTAAACACACAATAAATCTGAAAAGATGAGAGGAAAGGCTTTTTCCCGCAAGATTGGGTGTTCATTGGGGGGCTCGAGCCCCTTCAGGCCTCCCTGGATCCGCCAGTATATATATATATATATATATATATATATATGAAAAATTATTTCACGAAAGTGACACGTGAAAAGTATTTATGATGAATAAAACCACGAAGGAAAAAAGAAACACAAAGGGGTGCTCAAGCGCTTTCGTCTAATGACATCCTCAGGAACACTGGAGTGAAAGGACAGATCAAGGCAATATATAGGTTACAAAAATAAACATACATACATATTCATATATATATATATACATATATACTATATACATATACATATATATAGTAAGCATAGAAAAAATTGTGGGAGGAGCAAACATTTATGGTTTATGAAACAGGTCACAAAAGAATAAAGAAATAAAAATAAATATAAATATAAATTGAGAAAAAATTAATTACCAAATAGTGCCTTAGTGATATATATGTCACAGCCTAAATAATCATAAAGAAATAAACAGGCAAATAAAAAAACCACAAATATATATATATATATATATATATATATATATATATTAATATATATATATATATATATATAAAAAGACACTTTTAGCACTTTGGCCGATCTTCAATATAAATTCAAATGGCTTGTTTATGGAACAGGTCACAAAAGAATAAAGAAATAAAAATAAATATAAATATTGTAAGTGGAGTCTACAAATT
This sequence comes from Bathynomus jamesi, assembly GCA_023014485.1. NCBI lineage: Eukaryota > Metazoa > Arthropoda > Malacostraca > Isopoda > Cirolanidae > Bathynomus > Bathynomus jamesi. The sequence goes on from JAJOZX010003962.1 coordinate 131,551, forward strand.
CAAGCTCAAAAGGGAAGTTTTACAATCAATTTAATAGATGATGCCAAATTGATATATATGTTTATTTCTTTATGATTATTTAGGCTGTGACATATATATCACTAAGGCACTATTTGGTAATTAATTTTTTCTCAATTATATTTATATTTATTTTTATTTCTTTATTCTTTTGTGACCTGTTTCATAAACCATAAATGTTTGCTCCTCCCACAATTTTTTCTATGCTTACTATATATATGTATATGTATATAATATATATATATATATATATATATATGTATATATATATGAATATGTATGTATGTATGTATGTATGTTTTTTTTGTAACCTATATATTGCCTTGATCTGTCCTTTCACTCCAGTGTTCCTGAGGATGTCATCAGACGAAAGCGCTTGAGCACCCCTTTGTGTTTCTTTTTTCCTTCGTGGTTTTATTCATCATATATATATATATATATATATATATATATATATATATACAGGGTGGGCCGAAAGTCTGGATCCATAGGAAAATATTTATTTTAATACATAAATTACAACAAATGGTAAATACTTAAAATGAATATCAACTTTAACTCGTAAATGCGTATCCGTGATACTGTACAGTGGTTCGTACTCCAGTATAAACAACAAATTATAACAAATGCTCAAATTGGCGGCCTCTGACACCGAGACACTTAGGGATGGAATTTATGAATTTTAATAATTCTTCGAATTGACGTTCTCGAGATGCGTGTTTCATTTGATAATCTTCTTGTTGACTTTACTGGACTATTCGTTAAAGTTTCACATACCATTGCAGAGGTATTTTCATCAGTTGCAGTTTTTGGACGACCAGAACGCCGTCGATCATGTACACTTCCTGTTTCTTTGAAACGTTTAAACAACTTGCCAACAGTCGCATGTGTTACTGGATGCTTATCAGGATGATTTCTATTGAATTCGGTAGCAACTTCTCTGTGTGTAGCCCTGTCTTGCGTACATGAGCACAAGTTCTACCTGGTCTTCTGTTGTTAGATTCGAAGCCATTTCTGGGCTGAAATAAAAAAAGTATTTGAGTATTTATACTGGAGTATGAACTACTGTACAGTATCACGGATACGCATTTACGAGTTAAAGTTGATATTCATTTTAAGTATTTACCATTTGTTGTAATTTATGTATTAAAATAAATATTTTCCTATGGATCCAGACTTTCGGCCCACCCTGTATATATTGTGTATATACAGTATAATATATGTGTGTGTGTGTGTGTGTCTAACATTTTAATTTCAGTTTATTCATCTTTTTCTAAGACGACCATCGATTTCGACAGTTTATGACGTCATACCGAATTTTTCCATACATTTGCCGTTATAACTGACTCATTCACAAAAAGAACGAAGAATCTACAAAATTATTTTATTACATATTTCCATATCCTTCTGCTGAAATTGCATTCCGTTTCCTTTAAAATTGTTCTTGAAATCGATGTTTGAAAAAGTTTGACTCGTCATCTTTGATGGAAAATAAGTAAAAAACTTTGAAATTATTAAAAATGGAAAACGGTATGAAGCGTTTCAAAATGATGGAAATGGTTGCTGTCATTGTTTGATAATAATCAGAGTTACATTGTTGGTCTTTAGTTTCAATTATGTGGGTTTTTTTTACTCTATAATCAGTTAGTTTCGTTTCTGTATATACGAGTGTATATATATATTTTTTCGTTGGGTTTTATCCATCATTTGCATCGAATATTTGGTGAATATTTCTCATTACGATAAAAATGAATAAAGAAATAAAACCACAATAAGAAATGAGTCTAAGGCCGGCCGCACGCAGGATCATCTTGCGACTCACAACTCACGACCCCAGTCGTGAGTCGCAAGACGATCCTGTCTGCGGCCGGCCAAATAGGAGCACAAACGTTCGTCCCATACTACTATGTTGATCATAGTCCGAAAATTTGTACTTCTAATAAGTCAGTTTCTTATTTTGGAGCTATTCACTTATTTGCAGCAAATGTTAGATCATTTCTTGTAAAAATGTCAATGCCTTTTCGTGTTTTTTTTTTTTTTTTTAACTGCAGGGAAATAAGTTAGAAGAAAAATGTTCTCTCTTCATTTGCCTTTTGAATGAAAAGACGCAAACGAAGGTCGCGTAAATGTAAGGTTTATAGATTATAATTAACTTTTCTAAATAGAGGATCATACATGATGAGACGCGTACGGAAGGCCTCGTTAGTACGTTCACCATCTATGTACTTGTCAATGATGCTGAGAGCCGCTCGCAGTGTCGGATCCAGAACCTGAAAGTGACCGGTTTGCTGGTCTGGGGACTGCCTAAGCGCCCAGCAGGGTTCAAGGGCAGCAATCCTGACGGGGGCTTAGGGGCGGAGTTCCCGAAAACTCCTCGGTTTTCAGCATTTTTTTTTTTTTTTTTTTTGCGTATATGGGACTATATAACACACACTGCAGTATGTTACCTTATCTAATATACAGTATGTATATATATACCGTGTGAAGAGAGACCAACGCGCGGAACTATTACGAGGTGTATATATACAGTATATATATATATATATATATTTTTTTTTTGCAGACAATTCAAGTTGTTTTTGTTTAGAAAATGAATGCTGATGTGTTTTCCTTTTGTCTAATGTTAATTTAAGATGTCCTTTTTATACTTTCATTTAATGTTATAAACGTCTAAAAGACGCAACAAAGCTCTTCTTTCATTACACGGACGTTTCCCACCGATGTTTATTTAAGCAAACTTGAGATTTGAATACTTTGCAAATTCTGACCGTTTTCTGCAAAATGCTCCAAACTGGTATGAATCTACAGTCTACACCTTTCTCGTACCCTGAATGTGGGTGTATGAGCGGAACCATGCTTTGTGAAAAACAGTGAAACTTTTCTTGTCTTGTACTTAATCTGTTAACAAATGTGCATGTCATAAACAATGATAATTTACATAGAATTCGGTGGAGACTGGAAAGCAACACCAAAAGTTTTCATGTACTTAATGTTGTTAAAAATTAACATGTATTTCAGATATTTTCAATAGAATAAGTACCATTATCAATGGGTAAAGACGCAAATGATAAAGGGTTTTTTTTTTAGTTCTACATTCAAATGTGCCGAAATTGCATGACACATTCTTCATCTGTACTTTAATTACATTATCTTCGGCGGAGAGCCAAAATTTTGGCAGGAGAAGTTCCATTAGCTGTCATCTCAGGAGATTAGGAGACTTAATTGAATCCAGATCTATTTGATATACAAATACATGAAGTCTTAGCAATTTGTGTCGAAGTAAAACAAACTTTGAGCATTATTATAAGTTCCTAATTATGAATGTCATAATACCCAGTTATTATGCTGGGTCTTAAGATATATTTATTTACGTATTGGTTTTTTGCTTTTGTATTCCTGATTAAATGAACGTTTATTACGCATTATTGCTAAATTTGTAAAGTGTATGAGTTGGTAATGATCTTATTTGGAATTTGGAGTGTTCATAATCTGTGCTGGCTTTGTTTTTTTTTTTTTTTGCTGGTTTGTTTTAGGAAGCTGTCGGTCGTCCTGTATTGAGAGGAAGAGTACTGTCAATACGTGAGCATTGTTGACTGCACTCTTGTATGTATGATTCGTAGATTTTTAACACAATCCGCTGGAACCACTCGACAATGTTTGCGAGGTATTAAAAAAAAAAAAATAAAACAATTGGTATTAAAAAAAAAAAATAAAACAATTAAGCTACCATGTTCATCCAATGTAGTCAAGCTTTTTTGTTTTTAATATAAATTGTGAGACAAGACTTATAATAATAATCATAAAATTAACGCATCTGTTTATGAATGATTTTGCAATATTGAAAGTAAAAATAGTTAAGAGGTTTTACCTTTAATACACGACAATTGGAAATAAAATTTGCTTTACAAAAGTTGTTGTTCTCGTTGTTGTTTCGTAAAATTTCCATTTTATTATTGAATTCCATTAAACATTATCTTTAAAAAGTAAACTTAAAATTTTTCATATATTCAAACTTTAAAACGAAAAGAAAAACAGAAAAAAATGTGAAATCTAAGTTTGTGTTTAAATTCGTTTTTTGTGATTTTTGCTTGCAACAGAAAATGGTTCACATATATATTTTTAGGGATACCAAGCCATTTTTTAAAATTTATGTTGTATCATATATTGAAATGAATGTGTGTTGTATTTTATCAAATAATGATCGGTTTTTTATTGATTTTTTTGGTGTTTTGGTGCATGTAAATACTGATTCTCTGCATATGCTTCTTTATACACAGTTTTGTATAAAGAATTGTTATAAATTAAGTGATATAATAAGTTGTATACAGGGCCGTTTCTAGTATTTTTGGGGCCCTAGACAAGATTTTGTTTGGGGGTCCCCAACCCCCTTAGCTGATCATTTGCCAGCTATGCATCAAAACATCTGCCTTATATACGTATAATGTGATACGTATAATGTGATATATATATATATATGGAAAGCCCCACGTGCCATGCACAAAGTCCTTAACTTTTCCATACATGAGGCACCGCGATCATGCTGGTTTTTTGGCATATACCTTTGGTTAGCTTCCGCCCGAATTGTTCATTCTGACGAAGGTCAAGCTTTTCACTCCACCTTAGACCTGCAGTTTAACGTGGAATCCGAACCACGCCCCATCAGCAGCCCAGCGTCTTAACCACTAGGCCACCTAGGGTACCCATTTATCAACCAACCACTTTATTGTGTGGAAGGATGAACAGCTAGTTTTGCTGCGCGCCGGCTGCCGTCGGGTCTCGAACCCGAGGCCGATGGATTCGTAGTCAGCGACGCTAACCACTACACCACCGAGGCGCATATATATATATGAGAGAGAGAGAGAGAGAGAGAGAGAGAGAAGAGAGAGAGAGAGAGAGAGAAAAATGGTTACTAACTTTTTTAATTTATTTTAAAGAATATGCCTATAATTAGCATTGCACCCAATAAGCCAAATTTGCATTGCCAAAATAAAAATTTTGATTGAAAGTTATTGTTTCTTTTGTTGTAATTTTTAAACATAATTAATACTGCACACTTTGAACAAAAACATTTTTACATTTTTAAAAACATTTCGCTTAATAAATACAAAGATTGTTTCGAATTCAATTCCGATCGTATCCTTCAGAAATTTTGCCTCCCACACTTTCTTAAAGTGGGGCCCGAGGCAGTCGCCTACTTCGCCTATTGGAGGAAACGGCCCTGGTTGTACAATAATAACTAATATAATTATTATTGTTGTAAAGGAAAATTGTGGCATTAAACATATTTAAACTTAAAGATGATAATATTGCCATAATTTAAAGTTTGCGAAGGGACATGTGTCTAGCCTACTTAGGCTTATTCCGCAGCTCGGCTTGGCTTTGCTTAGCCTATATTAGAAAAATATTTCAAAAACACTAATTAAAACTTCCACCAATCTTTGTAACCTACTAATTCCAGCATGCAACAATTTTCCTTTGTTTTATCTTTCAATTAACTTTCGTTTACAACCAATTTTAGTCGTAATCATACTAAGCCGAGCCTAAGAATAAGCCTAATTGTAGCGTTCTTTTTGTAGGAGGTTACGCCGATTGACACACGGTCTTGACAACCTTAGGACTACCGTTGGAGAGGACGACGCCTTGCAAATGGTTACTCTACACAATCAGAAATAACATTTATCTTTAAGATCGGGTTAAGAAATATATATATATATATATATATATATATATATATAGGTACAGGGTGTCCGAGAATTATCTGTACAATTTTTGGCTGTTATTAAAAGTCAACCATGAAGTGTAGAAATTCCAGTTTTGTCCCATTTTACAGAGAATCTCATTAAGTTTTTTCTGATACCAAGTTTTGACAAGATGTTTTAGAAATTCCAGTGTGTCCGAACATTATCTGTACAATTTCATCTTTTAATAAAATTCTTGATAACACACGTAAAATTCTTAAACAAGATTATTTAGAATCTGTATTTTCAAAAGTTTCTTTTATTAAAGTAACGTTGTTACAAAATTCGATATGTGCACCATTAGTGATTCGCAAAACATCCAATCGATACTCCAAATGTTGCCATGTACGCTGCAGGATATCCACATCAATTCGCTCAATAGCAGCTGTGATTCTTGCTTTTAAATCATCAATGTCTGTCACCCGCGTACATTTCTAAAAAACTTGTCAAAACGTGGTATCAGAAAAAACTTAATGAGATTCTCTGTAAAATGGGACAAACTGGAATTTCTACACTTCATGGTTGACTTTTAATAACAGCCAAAAATTGTACAGATAATTCTCGGACACCCGGTATATAGTATATATATATATAAAATGTTCGGTGTGTCCGTCAAACATTCAAAACATTTCAGCTTTGTTGTTGACTGTTGTGATGCAGCTGGGAGGAGAATGCATCGTTGCTTTTTAAATTAATCAATGTGTAACTTATTTGTATCTGAAAACCTCTAAAATTTATTTTTTAAATGACTAATGAATGTGTATCATTCTTTGTACTGAAAAACTTTTGAAATTTCATATCATACTGTTTAGATGAAAATTTTAGCTGGCCAAACCTCTGTTTTCAACTTTTAAATGCATGTCTAACCAGTGACTTTTTATAACAAGACTCGTGACTCCGCCCACTTTTGCGTTAGGTTTTTACCTCCTCTGCTATCTATTGTTTGATTGGAAAGCTAAATTACCCGCGAAAAAATCGTCATCAAATTAAATTTTACTTTAATATCTGTTTAATATTTGTTGAAATATAACCATCACTTAATATTTACGCAGATAGGCTCGTACTTTTTTCCAAGATGACTGTGTGATAATTTAAAAAAATGTATTCAATGAACTTGTCAATCATGCGAGTATGCATTTGTGCAAAGTTAAGTTCTCACTCCATACGCTAGGTGGCGAATGCCTGTTATTCATTTGGTTGGATAACGCGATAAATAATGGGAAATATCATCAGTTTCGTATCTTGTTATAGAGAGTCTTTGGCACAAATTTAACTTAAAAAATAACTAAACAGGATTTAAAGTTTGAGAGCTTTTAAACTTTTTAAGTCTAGATGATTTGAACATAAGTAAATATACTGAAATTTTTAATTTGCACATTTTTTACTGTATTGTCAGAGTGTAACTTTTTGTAAGTGAACTAAATCATTATTTTTACGATACAAGTATAAAATTTATCTACTTATTAATTAATAACGGCTAAAGTTTTTAACTATAATAATTTTTTGAAACTTTAATACTTACTTGTTCCCTAAAATTTATTATTATAACTTTAAAAATTTAAATGTATTTTAATTTACATTTTCAGAATTTGAAATCCATTATGAAAGTAAAGATGTATGAAGATAATGTTGACTGCTAGTGAACATGTTCCATGTTCAGTAATTCTCTACAAATTGTTCATAACGGTGCTAACCATATATATATATATATATATGGTGTATCGAATGTCCATTCTCGTGGGTATTTTGTTATTATTATTTTTTCCTTACGAGTTCACAGAGTTGACGATATGGGTGACTATACAGATGACGGGAAGGTAGAAATTGTCTACCCCATGAGAACGGACGTTTGATACACCATATATATAAAAGTAAATATATAATTTAGTAGGGTTTCCTCTACGTCAACATTAATTTTTCATATGCGTACAATACAATGTTCCTAAAACTTTATATAAAACGAGTAAATATTTTATCTAAATAATTTGAATGTTTGTTTTAATGGTAATTGCAAAGCCAAAATTGCGATTATAGATTGAATCTATTGATGTAATTAATGTAATTTTATTCTGAGAGAGGAATTTTTGTTATCCGAGAAGCGTAACTGGTTTTTCCTGCAATATTCGTATTTCTATTTTACCCCTTGGTATTGCCCGCAGAGCTGGGCACTTCCGCAAACACTTCCGCAAACCGCAAATTCCGCAATTGCGGAAGTATGTTTTTCGTTTGCGGACTTGCGTTTGCGGCAAAGTCATCGCAAATTAGTGAATTTGCGTTTGCGGATTTGCGTTTGCGGAAGTGATTTTGAGTTTGCGGATTTGCGATTGCAAACCCGCAAACTCAAAATCACTTCCGCAAACGCAAATTCACTAATTTGCGATGACTTTGCCGCAAACGCAAGTCCGCAAACGAAAAACATACTTCCGCAATTGCGGAATTTGCGGTTTGCGGAAGTGCCCAGCTCTGGCGTATTGGGCATGCCCGCCATCGTCCATGGCTCAGTGGGTAACACCGTTTCCCCGTAAGCGAAGTGAAGAAGCTGAGGTCCGGGGTTCGATTCTCGTTAATGCTGATAATAATAATACAGGAGTTAGAGCAATGGGCCGCACTTGTTGGCCTGAACGCTATGTCAGTTTCTGGCCCTCCTGTTTCGTTATTATTACTGGTCCTGCTCGAGTGTAAATTATTTTCGTTGATAATTTTTATAAATATTTACGAAGTTTATCATTTGAATTTTGAAGAAATTGTAAAACTTCATTGACAGACTCGGGCTTATCCTTCCTTACTAGTTTTCCTAGTTCTAGACCCTCTCGCAAATTTTTCGTAGGAAAAGGGTACTGCGATCAGGTTACAATAATAGTGGGCAGAAATTATACTCTAATGATTATTATATCCCTTAAAAATACGTGGAACTACTCAGTATGAATTTTATATTTATATATGGGACCATCAGAGTTTAGATATGCATTGTGTTGGTTGGCCACATGGAAGAAGTTCCTTCCACCAGTCATTTGTAGTTACCCTTAACTGTTCCAAAGGGATCTACAGGGTGTTTGAAAACTTTCTGTACAAATTGTAATGGGGGATAGGCAACACCAAGACAAACCCTTTTCGTCTATAAGTGTATGTCCGCTGACGTCACCATTCGGCGCGGGAGGGCGCCGCTGCAATTGGCTAAAAGGTGAAGTGGGCTAGACTCGCGCTTGCCGCGGGCATTCTTAAATCGGACGTAGTACGCGTAACATGGAGCGCTTCACGACTGCTGAGATGGCTGACATGCATATGGTGTATGGGGCTGCCAATGGAAACGGAAGAGCTGCTGTGAGGTTGTACCGACAGCGCTTCCCAAACAGACGTGTGCCAAACCACCAAACGTTTGCGCATTTGCATCGGCGACTGCGAGAAACTGGAACATTCCATGCAAACATGCATGACACTGGTCGGGAGAGAAACGTGCGCACTCCTGACATGGAAGAAGAAATCCTACGGCGATTTGAGGACAATCCAAGCGCAAGCACGCGAGGTGTTGCACGTATCCTCGGTGTGAACCACGACCTGGTCTGGAGAGTGTTGCACGAGCAGCAACTTGCCATGGACGATACCCGCCCAAACCTTGACGGCGAACCGTTCTTGATGAGCATGCACCCGTGTAGCATGTGGATTTGCGTGCGTCCACACGTGAGAATTGTGCATGTTAAACACACCCTCACGTGTGAACAGGCCTCATCTGAGAACAGCACATAAGCCGGAAAATTAGGCTGCACCGCTGTCTGCTGCAGAAACCAGCGTGCGAATTCCACACGAAGAGGGTAATCCCGAGGTTGTAATGCCTGGACTCTCTGACGATGAAACGGATGTAACTGCTGCTCGTGCAACACACTCCAGACCAGGTCGTGGTTCACACCGAGGATACGTGCAACACCTCGCGTGCTTGCGCTTGGATTGTCCTCAAATCGCCGTAGGATTTCTTCTTCCATGTCAGGAGTGCGCACGTTTCTCTCCCGACCAGTGTCATGCATGTTTGCATGGAATGTTCCAGTTTCTCGCAGTCGCCGATGCAAATGCGCAAACGTTTGGTGGTTTGGCACACGTCTGTTTGGGAAGCGCTGTCGGTACAACCTCACAGCAGCTCTTCCGTTTCCATTGGCAGCCCCATACACCATATGCATGTCAGCCATCTCAGCAGTCGTGAAGCGCTCCATGTTACGCGTACTACGTCCGATTTAAGAATGCCCGCGGCAAGCGCGAGTCTAGCCCACTTCACCTTTTAGCCAATTGCAGCGGCGCCCTCCCGCGCCGAATGGTGACATCAGCGGACATACACTTATAGACGAAAAGGGTTTGTCTTGGTGTTGCCTATCCCCCATTACAATTTGTACAGAAAGTTTTCAAACACCCTGTATATCTCATATTCACTCAGTTCAAAAGGTCCTGTCGTAAAACTCGATGTTTCATACTGATATTTGACAGCAAGAAACGTTGAGGAACTTTTGAATCGACTGTTGCATTCTCGGTCGCTTGTGATAGTTATCATTGGAATTCAAAGAATACCGTTATTGGGTACCTTTCACTAATAGTACTGCTAATAGCATCTATACGAACTAGTCTCAGAGTTTTGCGTATGGTAACAGTATTCCTCTATACGAAGAAAACTTCTGTTTTATATAGTGTGTCCATGAAGTTGAGCGTCATGTAGGCAAAATTTACTGATTGCAGTTTGTCTATTTCTATGATATTGAACTTTATAGGTTCCATTATTTTTAAAGAAACTCAACACAGAACAGAAGATCAACTCGCATAGACAGTTATAATGTACTTACATTCACCCTGTAAACAAAACCTGTATTGAAGCCAAATCTATTTGATATACAAATACATGAAGTTTTATTGATTTGTGTCGAGTTAAAACACATTTTGAGCATTATTATAAGTTCTTAATTATGAATGTCATAATACCCTGTTATTATGCTGGTTCTTAAGTTATATTTATTTACGTATTGGTTTTATGTTTTGTATTCCTGTATCAAAGGAAAGTTTAAAACCATTTGTTTATTACGCATTATTGTGAAATTCGTAAAGTGTATGAGATGGCAATGATCTTATTTGGAATTTGGAGTGTTCATAATCTCTGCTGGTTTTTTTGATGATTGTTTTAAATTTGTAAAGAGGAGATTGCAGGCACCAATCGACCAAGGAAGTACTCTGGGGGTGGACGTTAGGCAAAAGACAGGGAATGCTGGAATTCCCGTTTCTCCTGTCACTATCCTCCTTAGCTGTTTTTTTTTCCGTGTCTCAGCTACCCTGTGAGGAGACCACCATGCTCTCACTCACAAACTTCTCTCTCTATTCTTCATTATACATACATGCACCTAACACACTACATAAGCTTTTCAATTTAAAAATAAAAAAACCAATGACAACAACTTCAAGAGCTTCGGGAGTCCCCTGCGAATGGGTCATAAATGTCCCCACTTCTGGCTCCTCCGGTGCCGATACCGGGAACGCAGACCTGGGCAGCGGAGTTAGATCTGCTAGTGCCCATTCGAGATATTCTGGGCCTCTGCCTGATTAACTTTTCATAAATTTCTGCAACATTCGTGGCCCTTCCTCAAATTTTCAATCTGTTGAACATCACCTCTCCTCCTCTAAACTACTTTCTCTTCCTCACTGAAACTCAGGTGTCTGGGACGATTGACAGCAACTAATTTTCTGTATTCTCTATACTCAATTTCACGCCAAAGGTGGATGTTGCGTATATGCACGCAATGACCTGACTTGTTCTCGTATTCCCGAACTTGACTCCTCCGAATTCTATACCCTTTGGCTACGGCTTACATGCCAATCTCAAACTAAATACATCTGTGCTATTTACCTTTCTCGTAATTCTACTGACTATCCAAAATTCTTTGACAACCACACTTCCAAAGTGGAATACATTCTATCCCACTCTCCTTTTGCTGAAATCTCCATTTCAGGAGATTTCTATGTTCACTACCACTTTTGGCTTTACTCCCATTTCACTAACATCCCTGGTGAACTAGTTTACAACTTTTCTGTCCTGAATGACCTGGAGCAGATTGTACAGCACCCTACTCGTATCCCCTATTGCCTTGGAGATAGATTCAACATTCTGGATTTATTTCTCGTGTCTCATCTTTCTTCTTACTCTGTGAAACTTTTTTCTCCGTTGGGCTCCTCCGACCAAAATCTATATCTGTTTCCTGTCTTATCGCTCTAGTTCGTCCTTTGGATCCTTTGGCACTTTGGCGCGGCTGATTGGGGGCCCTTTAGGCAGTACTTCTTTCCCATCTAATGACTACTGCTTCCGTGCCCGAGGCCCTTCCGGGTGTGCTGAGCGCATCACGGAGGTGATTCTCTTGGGCATGGAGGCGTACATACCATATTCTATTCCAACTACTAATGCAAAAAAACGTTGGTTTTACTTTGCTTCTTCTAATGTTATCCGCAACAGAGGAGGCTCTCAGAAGGTACCATCGTCATCCACTTTCTGACTTTCACTTAGCTTATATTTCTGCCCGGAATCGTGCAAAATCTGTTCTTCGACTCGCAAAAAAGTCTACTCGTCACAATCTTCGACACGACTATCCCATTACCTTCAACAATACACAACTTAATTCTTCTTCTTCTCTTAACATTCTTGGTGTTTCCTTTTCTCGTGATCTCGCCTGGAAAGATCACATATACTCTCTTTCTAAAACAGCTTCTAAGAGGTTAGGTGTGTCGTACCAGTTCCGCAGTTTCTTCATCCACGCTCAGTTGCTCTCTCTTTACAGGGGTCTTGTCCTCCCCTGTATGGAGTACGCTTCTCCTGTGTTGGGTGGCTCAACCCACACAGCCCTACATGGCCGGGTGGAATCGAAGGCTTTTCATCTCATCAATTCCCCACCTCTTACTGACTGTCTTCAGTCCCTCTCTTCGTCGCAGTGTTGCTTCATTCTCTCTTTACTATCGCCATTATAAAGGACACTGCTCTTCCGAACTCCCTACCTGCCTCCTCCTTTAAGGAGTACCAGACTTTCGACACATTCTCATTCTGTCCAACTCTCTAATCTATCGTAAGGGTTAATCGGTATTTTCAATCTTTCGTCAACTCAACTGGTTAAATCTGGAATAATCATCTTGAATTCATCTTTCGCTCTGTCTATCACCTCCAATCATTCAAACGCAATGTCTCCAGGCACCTCGAAAACCCTGAACCTTGATTTTGGCTCTTTTTTTCCTCTATTGGGAGTCGTTTATGTGGGCATTCGCCCTTAGCCCCTCCTTCCTGCATAGAAAAATTTACAATGTCGGAAAAAAGTTCACACAAAAAACGTAAGATTTCTAAAAAAAGCATAAGACATGAATAATTAATATAATCAGTAATGATCATGTTTTGTTTTTGAAATTTTATTACTGTCTCGAAAAAGAAGAAGAACGGAATATTACCAATTAGTAATTTTTTTTGCTCTCTATAAATTTTATATTCGTAGACGAACTTTTTTACTCGAAATTGTAGATGAGAGGAGAAAGGAAGAAAGGAAACGTGGGCGAAATTCCCGCAACCAAAACTTAAACTCAAAAGATCAGTCGTGAAAAATGAATGAAAATGAATGAAAATGAATTACAAAAAAAAGAAGGAAAGAAGAATTTTCTTTTGTTAAAGAATTTCTTATAGAGGGATAAAGTAAAATCAAATTTAAATCTTTCTCACCAACTTTAAATTGAATATCTCACAGCGATCAAGTTGAATTTTCCGGCAAGATATTTTCCGATGTCAAGAAGTTATTACCTTTTTTTTTTAGTGCGGGAAGGAGGGGTCAAGGGAGAACGCCCGCAAAAAGGGCTGCTGCCCCCCCCCCAACCTCCCATAAAAGAAGGAAAAGGAGAAAGCTGAAATCGAGGTCTCCGAGGCTGTTAAAAAACTATGCCTTTTTTTTTATTTTGAAAAGAGTGTGTAGCGTGTAAGATGCGATGCGTGTATGTGTAATGAGGAATGGAGGGAGAAGCGTGTGTTTGAGAGCATGCTACACTGCTCACAAGAGTAGATGAGACAAGTATCGCCAATAAAAGATAAGTTAAGGAGAACAGTGACAGGAGAAACGGGAGTTCCAGCACTCCCTGTTTCCTACCTAACGCCCCCCCCCCCCCCTCCAGTACTTTTCTGGTCGATTGGTGTCTACAATCTACTTGCTCTATATATACACGCATATATTGTACGAATTACCAAACTATTAACATTTAGGATTGAAGTTATTTTAAATATTTGAAATTATTTTAAAATTAGCAGAAAGTATAGGATAAATATCGTATTATCGTATTTTCTGTAACTTCTCGTACGAAATAGTACGAAAAGACTGGCTGTCCGAAAGGATTTTATTCTGGAGTCACTTTATCTAAAAGATTAATTTCTATTTAGTTTCAGACATTTCTCAAATGACGCAGCGAGAGGGTTGAAGTACTTTTAGGGTGCTTGAATTCTGTGTACTCTTAAATGTAAGGGTAACCACAAACTGACTCGTTGGATTAATTCACAGTTTCCCAAAGTGTGCGTCGCAAAACCTATTAGGCTGGCCACACGCATGAGCGTCTTACGACTGACGATTCGGGTCGTGACGACTGAAGTCGCGTGTAATTTTACAGTGACAGAATGGGAGCCCCGCACACTGCAGCGACCGCGACGCGATTACTTGAGAAACGCTGGATTACAGTACTTGGAATAATTCCCAACCAAAGCAAATACAACCGAATGTTATTGTACAGAATATGTTCACATATTAACAGTGACAATAATTATTATTATTGTAAATACTTTAAAAAAATGATTCGTATTAAATATTCTTGAAATTTTGAGTCTTAGTAAGTAACAATGCATAACTGATTGTGTGCGCGCGCGCGCTTGTCTTCGGAACCGCAACAATCTTTAGAATACACGGAAAGGCCATCGCGACACGAACGTGCATATATCGACATTAGCAGTGTCGCCATAGTTTGACTACTTTTAATGAAAATTATTAAACATGATGAAGAAAAAGGGATCTAATGAAAGGCAGTTAATTGGGTTATTTAGATTAGGACAAATGTCGTCAACTACAACTGAAAACGTGAAATGTCGCGGTTTTGTAAGGTAGCCAAACGCGGAGTTGCTTGTGTGTGAGAGAGAATTCGTTAAAACAATTTGCCTAAGGCATCTTTTTGTCATTTCATAGAATGTGAAAAAATAAGTTCCTTCAATATGGAAAATGAACGTAGAGGGGAAGGGAAGATTTTACCCGAAAATAAGAAATTCTTTCATCTGCATTTTTATGCGTTTTTTATTAACAATTATGAAGCTACTTTAAAAACTTGAAATACTTATGTTTTCTGATTTAAAGTTATATATATATATATATATATATATATATATATATATATATATGAGAGAGAGAGAGAGAGAGTTACAAGGAGTTACAAGGACAAGAGGAAGCCTCAAAGACCTTTCGGTCCACTCTGGGAGGTTCCTGTTATTAAAAGTTTATTTTTGTTTCAACTATCCTAATAGTAGTAGAAAACTGGATAGAAAAGTAGAAGGCTCTCTCCCCACCCTCCGCTCCCTCCCTGCCAGAGGCAGGTACGGAAAAAGGTTGAAGAAAATACCTTGACCCTGGAAAAGTAGCCAAGGAGAGAGAGAGAGACCACTCCGATTCAAACATTCCATGTTTGAATTCTGATTGGGGTAATTTTGTATTATATAAAAACCATACGTGCTATATATACACGGTAATTCACTCGCTGGTAGCCCCAGGATATATAGCGATACTCTGAAGTAACCAGCGAGTGAATTACCGTGTACAGTAAATTCATTCATTTTTAACTTATTTATATAATTCAACCTTTTTATCTTTCATAAGTAGCTTTTAGAAAGAAACAAATCTATTCACTATGTGGTTGTTACTTATTACATTTTTTAATAAAATTACATCATGAGGTTGGTCATTTTATGAATTTCCGTGTTATTTCTATGTTACATCTTCTTATATAATGTTCAAATAAATTTAATTACTGTTTGTTTTCTTTTTGCGACTTTCCATTAATATTCGTAATGACGGTCCACGTATGACCTCCATTTCATGAATTAAAATACAATTTGGTGATTGTATTCGTCCATGTTCTGAAATTTTTATATTTAAATACAGTGCATATAATATTACTTTTGTTACCCCTTTTCTTTATTAATTTTCTATGAATTATTCCCACAAACTATAATTAGAATTAGAGTATAGAAAAATTAATGTGAAAAAGAAAATATGAGTTTGATGGGAAACTTTAAAATATGACATAATTGAAATTAATTTTATTTCCGTGGAAAGTTAACTTCTTATTGTCGTGTATCTTTAAATACACTGCATGTGATACATTCACCATGCGATATTAAATAATTATATGGCTATTTTAAGACTATATTCTTCTTAAATTTGTTATAATTATTGACCATAGCAATAAATGTACAGTAAAACGTTTACAGTATTCATGTCAAGATAGTACAACAACACGAACAACAAACTTTATTTCAGACTCAACAGGTACAAGCATTATACAAGTGGTCCATAGAAGGTTAAGGGATAGTAGTTTAGAGCCCTGACTATGTAGGCCAGTGAATCACTATGTATAATGAACATAAATTGCCTACGCCAATGCTTCCAGATTTAAGATTACTAAAATATATCGGAGATCAGTCCACCAACCATGGCTTCTATTATCTTATTGACTGACTCACCAAGTCTAGTGATAAATCTAAATGGAAAATTGCATATATCACTGGCACATTAGGCACCTTATTGACTACAAACAACATACTGGCACTAGAAAGAGCACCATTTATAAATCTTTGAGTTCTTAATAAATTCCTAAAAATATTATTATATGTAACATACAATTTTCTCAAATTATACATCCTGTAGTTCCACCACAAATGAGCTGTATACATTAAAGTACAAAAATTTGTGAACAAGATCAACTTAACATCTAATGTACATACGGTATATTAAATTTTCTAACCAAAGTATTTCCCTGAGCACATAATCGTCTACACTGCCTTAGAATATCACAGTCATCTGAAAGACTATTAGTTAGTATGTGGCCAAAATACTTAGTTCGGGGTCACTTCTGACAGCACCATACCATTCAATTGAAATTCAGGAAATTTTATACTTGTAGGCTTTGGTCCTCATAATCATAATATGACTTTTAGCAGGATTATATTTTATGTCGTTATCCTTCCCATACCTTTCACAAACCTTCAAAAGTGTGCTGAGCACTTTTACAGATGGAGAAATAAGAACTAGATCATCTGCATACATCAGATGATTAACAATCATTGTACCAAGATACCAACCTATTTTACAAGTGTTCAGCTTCAGCACAACAGATAGATTATCCATATAAATATTGAATAAGTAGGGGGATAATATCCCTCCCTGCCTGACACCATTGGTTACAGAGAATGGCTCTGAATTAACCCCACCCCATCTTACAATCATTGTCTGGTGATTACACCAAGTCACCAGTACATTACGATTAGCCTGATCAGTTCTAGCTAATTGTCGTATACTATTGTGATTGTCGAATTTGTAGGTAACGTATTTCATGTTTTTATGTGGTGTTTAACGCACTGGTTCCCAACCGGTGGGCCATGGCCCACTTGTTTGTCTTTTAGCATCATGTTAATAAATGTTAATAAAAAAAAATTTGCGTATTAAACCTTATGTAAACATGATACCAGCTTAGCAATATGTGAGGTGGGCCATGAGTTATTCGAATCAGCTCTAGTGGGCCATCGCTTCAAAAAGGTTGGGAACCACTGGTTCAGATGATGTAGCGACCCGTGGTTCGAATCCCACGTAAAACTGTAGGTCCCCTCTGTCACATGACCTTTGCTGTTACAAAGATGGTTAAACACCCCTCTCTTTACCCCCGCCCCCATAAAAGAGTAAATGCCCAACTAAAGCTAAACTGAGAAATATGACCATGAATGATCGTAACAAACGGACGGAGACCACGTGAGTGATTAAGAATAAAATAGTGAGAAAGGATTTAAAAGACGCACAACCGCAGAAACTCTTAACAATATAATTTCAATGCATGATAGTTAAATAACGGCTTACGCGTACATGGTTTCTTCTGCATAAATTCATTATAAAGATTGAACTGTAAATAAGGATGATGATAAATATGGAAGTTACGCTAAGTCATGTTGGCGATTATGAAAATTGTATCATTATAAGGGCTTAATAAATAATCAGTGAAGAGGGCCAGAAACTGGCACAGCGCTCAGGCCAACTAATGGTACCCATTGCTTGGATTTCCGTATTATTATTACCAGCACCATCGGGAGTCAAACGCCCGATCTCAGTGTCTTCACATAGCTTATAGAGTAACGGTGTTACCCACTGAGCTATGGACACTTGCTTATAATGGCGTAAGCCCAAGTTTTTACGGAAATTTTAGACACGTAACAATATAATTAATAACTTTTGAGAAATTATCGATTAAGAGTTTAAATTTAGCGTTGTAATAAGCTAAGTCGAAACGATAACCAAGTGGTAATTAACATATGTGGCAGTGCGTCTGTTGAGTTAAAATTCCTTCTCGCTATTTTATACTTAATCCATCACGTAGTTTCCGTTTGTTTAATACAATTCATTGTCACACTTCTGAGTTTAGTTTTAACAGCGTATTTACAAATTTTCCAACCTAAGCCATTTAGTTACATCTTGAAAGAATATATGTCGCTTCTAGATTGCTAATACAGTAATTTTGAGACTACGCACGATTTCTATGGGTGATGTCGGTTGGTTGTTTAGGTGGTTGGTTGGTTTTGTTTTGCGTCTTTCGTCCACCTGACACCACTGAAACTGGTGGTGGCACCACCAACCAGAAAAAATAAGTTCCCTTCGTAAAAAAGAACTGAGTCGAGCCAAATACATTACGTGCAGCGGGCTTGTCACTACATCCTTCTCCCCACTTCTCAGACTGGCTTGGGATAGTCCTTTGCTGAGTTGGAGAAATGTTGGTTGGTTTGGTTGCTGAGATGTTGGTTGGGAGGAGGAAAGTTTGCTTTATTGAGCCTTCAGTTTAGACACTCTTTAACCACGATGGATCGCTAAGACAAAACATTAAGATTCAGGGCGTTACTTGATGCTTAAAATACTCCAGAGATTATACAGGTATTGTAAATTAAGTTGAAGGCTGAAGCAGTGTTAAATTTGAATAATAGCATAACATAACAACAACATAAGACCATAGCATCGACACTCTAAAAACTAAGCTAACCTAACCTCGCGTAACCTAATATAATTTACAATACACTTGACAGAATGTCAAGTCGAGCAAATGTCATAGTCCCAACATAATCATCATTACTGTAAAACGGTTTCTATTTTCTATGGAGTGGATTCGACAGCTGAAAACCAGACGGAAAACATGCCATCGAAATGCAACTAACTTCACACAACCGAATCATCATCGCGGATAGGATACCGTCTCAATCTCAGTATTATTTTATATGAAAGAAGGGAGGAGGACTTTTAATGACACGTGAGATTAGACCATGGCGTTTGTCGCTGCCGCTTTTCAGTTGTCTATTCCATTTCGTTTCTTGAGAATTTTTAAGCCACGTCACTATCAACTCTCCTCTTATTTCCATATTCAGCAGTCACACACCACCTTCTTTTAAGCTCTTTATTTTCCGCATTCTTTTAAAGTTATATTTTATACGCAGTTCTATACAGAATCATTAAGCTTCTCTCCGCTTGTGAATGACTTTCATATTCCAAATCTTTCCCGAACATTCGTCATTTCTTATTCGAGAAATTTACTCCTTATTTTAACTTTTGAAAGAACAAACGTATCTAACAAGCGTCTTACTTACATAGTATATTTGCTAGTTTCTTATCTTTTCAATGTTTTTTATAACGACTAACTGAAAAATAAAATAAAATAAAAACTAACGCAGTATGTCTGTTAATCTCCGTTTTCTTTATATTTTAAAGTGTTTGAAGTTATGCACTGTGATTTAATGTAAATTTATTTTCCATAGCAAGGTGAAAAGTATAATTTCAGCCTTATCAAATAGTAGTAATAGTAGTAGTAATAATAATAATAATAATATTATTATTATTTATTATTTCAATGAAGGAGTTTTTATTTAATGTAATGCCTATTCAGTGTATTCACCCTCATTCTTTTACTACTTTTATCGTATTTGATAAGTTTCCCTAGTTCGTTTTCCGTTTTCTTTATCCCTTTTTCTAATCAAATAAATGAAAGGGAACTCTGACATTTAATTTAAAAAAAAAAAAAAATGGTTCGCGTATTGACTATTTTGTAGTCTAATTTTATATTTAAAATTTATTCTCCATGAATGACAATGAAATGGTATAGGTTAACGTTTACAATATTCAAATTAAAAGTGAAGACTTCATTACATTTATACAAAATAGCACAGCAAGAATGTGTGTGTGTGTGTGTGTTAATTTTGTGGCGTATTTACCCGAGTTCATTAAGAACTCCATTTATTATGTAATTTAATGAAATACGAGCAAATGAATGAATAATTCTTAGTGACGTCATTAACTTTTCATAGAACGCAAACGTTCCGCGGTTGATTCAGTGATTTGTAAAATCAGCTCTGAAATTTTGGAAATGTGGAAATTCCATGCTTGTTACTAGTTTGGTATTATTCGTGTAATCGTGTTGTAGTGGCAGTAATATTGGTACAGTTTTACTTTACCTGATTGCAACATCTTCGATGTAGTTGAAGTTTGAGAGATTGCCTTAGATATCTTCTTACCTTTGAATGGAATAAATTCAGTATACAGTATTTGAAATGTGTACATCTTGAATAGTTAAGTATCCCGTTATATTTTCTCTCCTACAGTACATTCTCTACCACAAATGAAGATTACATAAAGGATATAGGAATTTAGCTGATGATTTCTATATAGATGGTTCTATATAACTATAACTCTCTGCATATCAAAGCTATGACTCTGGTTTTTAGATGCGTCTTCCGATGGTGTGAACATGCGCTGTTCTATCCTCTTTTTCGCGTGTAAAATGGCCCCCATTTGGAGAGTTCGGCAATTATATCAAGATCTCGATGCAAAATTAGATTTTCTTGGATGCAAAATTTCATCATTTCTATAGACTTTTCAATACATTAGGATGGAATCCCGGTGCGGTGCAGTATTACCACGCTTTAGTCTCTGCGCAAACTGCCGAATTTTGCAGGCTGGAAAGATGAATCTGGTAACTGGAAAATAAATTTTAAAATCTCCTTAAATCCAGCATAAGATTTTAAAATTATTATTTAACTCCCAGTGATAATTCCAAGACTTTTTAAATAAAAAATAATTGAGTGCTTTGTTCATGTGTGACGTCAGCCGGCTTAACTTTGCTGCTACTTTTATTACGGGGAAAATATCATCATCAGACTTATTAATTCAGGTTCGAATTTTGTAATTAATGAAAGAATAGTTTGAAAATAAAATAAAAACTGATACTTTCCTGTTATCCCGGACCCCAGACTTTTTTCCAGTTGCCAGACTTCAATTTTGAGAGAATATTTTCGTTAAAACTAACGAAAATATCACGACTTAACCTAACCTTACCAATTAATTAGGTTAATTGAATGCCCGGTTAGGTAAACTGTACGCCCTTGATAATTGGTTAGGTTAAGTCGTGATATTTTCGTTAGTTTTAACGAAAATATTCTCTCAAAATTGAAGTCTCGGGTCCGGGATAACAGGAAAGTAGCTAAAATCTAAATTAATTTAATTATATAAATTCGCAATGAAATTATTTTCTAGAATAATTATTTTGTAACAATTGCTTTGTTCGTCCCGCAATAAATATACTCGTGCTAGGTCTAGGATGAGGCATTTATTCATTAATATATTCATTATTTTGTAATATTATTTAGAGTGAGTGAGTTCTTAAAATTTCTGAGCATAAAGGGTAGGAGTTTATAGATTATTAAATCTTAATACAAAGGTAAAAGATAGAAAGGATGAGAGGTGTTGTACAGGTGTTAATGTTTATGAACTAAATTTGGATCGCCTGAAGATCCGTCACCCCAGCCTTTTTTAGTTAGCTTTATAAGGCTAACTAACGAAAATATCACTATCTAACCTAACCAGTCGTCAAGGGCATACAGTTGACCTAACGATTGGTTAGGTTAAATCGTGATATTTTCGTTAGTTACCCTTATAAAACTAACTAAAAAAGGCTGGGGGACGGGTCTTCATGTAATCCTGAAATTTATAGGTACATCTAAGAGGATATTAGGTTAATATTCGTCTTTTAACCCGCTCACGCGCGGTTAAAACAGTACAATATATTGAATTGCTAATCAAAACTGACTAAGAAAATATATATTTTATGTTGTGCAAATTTGTTGAAATGTACTTAATAAAATATATCTCCTGTTTTGGCTATAATGTACTTTTTTCATAAAATATTTTTGGGCTATTTTTTCGCTACTCTGCGACTTAATTAGTTGGTTGGGTTTTGTTCTGGATTTTTTTTTTTTACAAATTGGATTCAGTTTAGTGGTGTTTGTGATAGAATTATGACGTGCCATTCGTGTGATTTTGACTGAGAACTTGATTCGTCATGTGCCCTAGATGAAGACAAAGAATTGGATGTTTTTATCAATTACGGCGTTATTCTCTCATCCTTAATTTGCCCGAAATGTGACAGTGAGTGCCTAATACGAAAAGATCAGAAGATATTTAGGTGAAATAACCAATATTAACCTGTTAGGTTAATTGAATGCTCGGTTAGGTCAACTGAATGCCCGGTTAGGTTAATTGAGTGCCCAGTTAGGTCAACTATACACCCTTGATGATTGGTTAGGTTAAGTCGTGATATTTTCGTTAGTTTAAATGAAAATGATGAGAGCAAACTTTTCTGGTTAATTTTGAGGTATTTTGTACGAAACGGCCATCCATTCCCTGTGCAAATGCGTAGTTTTCAAGATGACGATATCTCGAAAACTTACGCATGTGCACAGGAAACGGATGGCAGATTCGTGCAAAACACCTCAAAATTGACCAGAAAAGTTTGTTCTCATCATAAAAACAGACTGGGTGTAAAAACGAATAATTACTGAATATTATTGAACCTAATAATATTCAGAGAAATTCATTGTGATTTAGAGAAATGAGAATCAATTATCGTAATAATACTCTGATGCAGAGTATTTTAAAGTATTTTGAAAATACCTTAAACTTTATTTCGTAACCATCGTAAATTATACCAAGGATATATTGGTAAATCTCTCGGAGCGCTCCATTTTTCAATATTAAACATACACTCATAAAACATATACCATTTGAAAGCTCACATTTTTCTGAGTCTAAAAATGTAGTAATCCAAAAGTATCAATAGCAAATAAAAAGTAACTAGGTTTAAATATAAAACCCTATACCGATCAATTTGTGATGCGTGATCTTTACGGGGGCTCCGCCCCCGTACCCCCGAGACCTAAATTATACAAATGATAATGTCATAACATATTCATGTTAGGTTAGCGTAACAATTACCAAAAATACCATCTTACAACACACTGAAGATTTATAACTTAGCCAACCTTTATAATGTAGTTAATGACGTCACGCGTCAAACAATTAAACCTAGTTACTTTTTATTTGCTATTGATACTTTTGGATTACTACATTTTTAGACTCAGAAAAATGTGAGCTCTCAAATGGTATATGTTTTATGAGTGTATGTTTAATATTGAAAAAGATAAAAACATCCACTGCTTTCTCTTCATCTAGAGCACATGGCGAATCAAGTTATCAAAGTCAGAAACCACACGACGTCATAATTCTATCACAAACACGACCAAACTGAATCCAATTAGAAAAAAAAATAGACAGAACAGAATCCAACCAACTAATTAAGTCGCAGAGTAGCGAAAAAATAGCCCAATCAGGAAAAATATTTTATGAAAAAAAGTACGTTATAGCCAAAACAGGAAATATTCACTATAAAAATGTAACTTGTAATTTTTTCTATAATCTTGCATTTGCTATTGATACTTTTGGATTACTACATTTTTAGACTCAGAAAAATGTGAGCTTTTAAATGGTATATGTTTTATGAGTGTGTGTTTAATATTGAAAAATGGAGCGCTCCTAGAGATTATCCGATATATTACATCCAGGGTATATTTTAGCAAAGTTATAAAATAAGGGTTAAAGTACATTTCTGAAGCTGTACAGGGTATCCACAACGTCTTGTCATCCCAGTAAAATATTGGGATCACCTGAAGATCGGGGCTCCCAGCCTTCTTTAGTTAGCTTTATAAGGCTAACTAACGAAAATATCACGACCTAACCTAACCAATCGTCAAGGGCGTACAGTTGACCTAACGACTGGTTAGGTTAGGTCGTGGTATTTTGGCTAGTTAGCCTTATAAGGCTAACTAAAGAAGGCTGGGAACCCTGATCTTCAGGTGATCCAAATACTGCTTTTCGCTTTTATTTCAGATCCATTTATCAATGATAGTTACGTTTTAATGTATAGGGTGGCCACAAAGTCCCGTTACCCCTGCCCATATCATTGTTATACGATTCATTTCTCTAGGGGGTAACGGGACTTTGTGGCCACCCTATACACTGTTGTTGCCTGGTAGATGGCTTACCAGTTCTTCGTTTATCTTTTACTGTTCCTCTTTTGAACAGTTTCTTTTCCCATCTCAGCAGAGTCCTGTACATTGTGAAAATGGAATCTAATTACTGAAATTTGTTGATTTAGCTTTAAATTTATTTTTAACTATTCTTACTCTGTAACTGGTTTCACGATATTGTAATACACCTAAAATGTTATTACTTCCCATTCAATGTTATTCCCATTCCATATTGTTCCCATTCCAATTTTCGGTTCTCAAATGAAAAATGAACAAAGGTGAAAATTCTATATTTGACAAAAGTGTGTCTTGATTTGGGACACAATGTTTTTGTCGCCGCGGAAACAACGACAAATGGGAAGGGCTAATACTATTTCCTAACCTATTTTAACCAATCATAACCTAACTTATCGTATCCTAACCAATCATAACCTAACTTAACCAGGACCAAAGTGGGGAAAGGTCGTGGATGGGAATGAAAATGCCACGAAGTGGGTATGGCAAAGCTGAGAACATCCATTGAGCGGATGGAATGGCATAGAATGGGTTGAGACCGGCTTAAGACTAGTAGGTGCGTATAGAGAGTAATTGACCTGGTTTTCAGTTTGCTTGAAATTTAATAAACCAAGTGGCAGCCAAATTAGAAAACAGTCAAGACGGGTGAGCCGACCGGATTTGAACAAAAGTTTTATACACATTACATATACATCAATCTAATGTAGAATTTCAATTGTGTGTTATATTAACAATAGCGAAAAGTTGCTGAAAAAAACATTCATTTAATACAAAAATTAAAAGAGTAAATTATTATTTACTTCGAGACAAAGAATTTCGATTCTTTGAAAAAGTCACTTTCATATTTTGTAAAAATCTGAACATAAGATACGCATCAATGATACTTTATTTAAACTTAAAACTTAGAATTGAATGTTCTAAAATTCATGTATTTCATTTTCGACCACTAATACTAAAATCTCGGGTTCTTAAATGCGAGTTCGAAAATGTTAAATTGAAAAAAATAGTCATTATTAATTCTTTAAATTTTCACAGTATCTATGCATTTCATAATGTCTCAGAAACTGTAACAACTACACAGTGATACATCAAATATTTCGAATATAAAAAATTTACAATAACAAAATTGACGATGACGACGTTTAAACCAAACAAATCGCTCGCCTCCACTTTCAATCAGCTTACGAAAAGAACTAATTTGTCTTTCTTACGTACACACACACACACACACACACACACACTCTCTCTCTATCTATCTAACTAGTTATCTTTTCTTTATAAGGCCATTACTTATAGATTAAGTGTATGGAATCTCTTCTGATATTTTAGAAAATAATGATGATCAATTCTGAGAATTATGTTTGTCGAGATTAGCGAGTGAAGATTGAGATCAGCTTTTTTTAAGTCTTATTTCCTTTTAAAGATTTTTCGAGTTGTTCCAACGTGTACATGAAAGCACTTTTTATGTGAGTATTTCTTTTACTGCAAAAATTGTGAACATGTGCATTTTTAACTATCCCAATATTTAACTACGGGGCGCCCGGCGGTAGCTCGTTGGTTACGGTGGCGGACTCCGAACGATGTGTCGCTGGTTTGCTACCGGTCGTTGGCATTGGGTGTGAAGTTGAGTTGGCTGGTTACGCTGTTTCTACTCTAGCTCAGGTGTCCCTTGGGCCACACTTATCCCCACGTCATGGGGAAATGAACTTCTTAGATGTTACCTTCTTTTAAAAACACACACACATACACACACGCGCATATATACTGTATATATACAGGGTGTCCGAGAATTATCTGTACAATTTTTGGCTGTTATTAAAAGTCAACCATGAAGTGGAGAAATTCCAGTGTTGTCCCATTTTACAGAGAATCTCATTAAGTTTTTTCTGATACCACGTTTTGACAAGTCTTTTAGAAATGTACGCGGGTGACAGACATTGATGATTTAAAAGCAAGAATCACAGCTGCTATTGAGCGAATTGATGTGGATATCCTGCAGCGTACATGGCAACATTTGGAGTATCGATTGGATGTTTTGCGAATCACTAATGGTGCACATATCGAATGTTTGTAACAACGTTACTTTAATAAAAGAAACTTTTGAAAATACAGATTCTAGATAATCTTGTTTAAGAATTTTACGTGTGTTATCAAGAATTTTATTAAAAGATGAAATTGTACAGATAATGTTCGGACACACTGGAATTTCTAAAAAACTTGTCAAAACTTGGTATCAGAAAAAACTTAATGAGATTCTCTGTAAAATGGGACAACACTGGAATTTCTACACTTCATGGTTGACTTTTAATAACAGCCAAAAATTGTACAGATAATTCTCGGACACCCTGTGTGTGTATATATATATATATTTAATTAATTAATTAATTAATTAATTAATTAATTAATTTGAAGTTCATTAATAGGCTTCAACTTACTCCCAGCACGACTCAGCCAAAAGTGACGTTGATAACCTTTTTCTATTATTTTTCGATCATTATCATCATCATAAATACTCAGATAAAATTGGGGAAAACAATTTATCCTCAGATTGAAATTAATTTTATTTTCACTCTCAGCCGAAGGCTCGGTTCATTTTTTGACTCCCCAAATGAGATTCGTAATACACAATGTTCGTTGATCATTTACCAGTATACCCAGTGGTGTAGTGCTAAATAAAGAAGTGAGGGAACGCATTTTGAGTGTGTTACTCAGATGCGGGGGGGACAATGGCGAGCGCGGCGAGCCCATACAGCTGGGGGTCCGGGGGCACTGTAAGCCCCCCGGGAAATCTCTTGAAATCTGACCAATTTCAGGGATATTTTGAGGTCATATGCACTGGATATTAGGATATATTCCAAGGTTGAAGATGCAGTATTTCCAGTGTCGAAGATGCAGTATTTCCAGTGTCATTAGATATACGACATCCAGTACGATCAATAAAAATAGCTAACAACTGGAATGATTAACTAAAAAAAAAGTTAACAACTGGTACGCCGTGGTGACTGTTTCACCAGATCTTTATAGGCTAGCATTGCCTCAGTCGAAGCTAAAAGAAATGAAGCAGTTAATGATTCTTTCTCATATTTCTTCTAGGGGTGGGAATTAAAATTTCATGACGTTAGAGATTTGTAAGTTCGGATTTATTTGAAATAGTGAGGGAACGCCGTTCCGTCTACCAAAAAAAGTAAGGGAACGCCGTTCCCACGCGTTTCCACAGCACTACACCACTGAGTATACCTGTGGTAATTGTCTATCGTCGTATGTTAGCGTGACATCACGCCAATTGCAACCATAAATTGATAAACATAGAGGTTGTAGTAGTGTAGTACACGCACTGGCAATCTTGTTACTAAACCATTTATTTCCAGCACTCCCTCTCACGCCTTGGAGAATGGAGCATTCAATTTTCCACAGCACTACACCACTGAGTATACCTGTGGTAATTGTCTATCGTCGTATGTTAGCGTGACATCACGCCAATTGCAACCATAAATTGATAAACATAGAGGTTGTAGTAGTGTAGTACACGCACTGGCAATCTTGTTACTAAACCATTTATTTCCAGCACTCCCTCTCACGCCTTGGAGAATGGAGCATTCAATTAAACATTTAATTTTTCTGTTATCACTAGAAGTAATAAGGTTGACCTACCATTACTTGAAACAATAGCCATATTAAAAAATAAATCTGGTCCAAACGAATACATCTCTGTCCATAATTTAAGTACTCTCGGATAAATCCTTGTTTCCAACCAACCAATTTTTACAACCTTTGTCGTTTTTGTATTTTCGTGTTATTTGTGGCTCGGTCGTTCGTGATGTAATTTCTTCGATCAATACATTTTGTTTTAAGTTCGATTTTTCCTTTGACACGGTAAGAATTTTTTGTTCTTGTCTTGTAATTATTAATGGTTGATAATATTAACTTTTAATTGCAATATTTTATTCAAATTGGTTCAGATTTAATGTCGAATCCTGTTAGTTTTAATCGTCTGTAGCTAATACAGTAATTTATTTTTTAAGCACTGAAGGTGGTGTTAGTCACGGCGAAAGTTATAAAATAAATGTTTTTAAGTTATTTTTATTATATATATATACAGGGTGTCCCATAAGTCCGGCATCATAGGAAAAATAATAAAAAAAGGCAAAACAAAAGCTTTTATTTACAGAACGTGCTCAATATGTCCACCATTGTTTTCAATGCACAAATTCAGACGTGATATCCAGTCAGCAAGCACACGGTGAATGATGTCAGGAGTAATGGTGTTACATGCCCCAATAATGCGCTGCCGCAAATGTTCAACACTCCTAATTTTCTCTGCGTATACCAGCGCTTTCAAGTGGCCCCAGAGATAAAAATCTAGTGGCGTGAGATCCGGGTTTCTAGCTGGCCATTCCACAGGCCCTCGACGTCCTATCCAATGACCAGGGAATTGTTGGTACAGGTATTCACTTACTTGGGTGCTGTAATGCGCAGGAGCGCCGTCTTGCTGGAACCATGTTGGGAAATTTCCTTCTTCGTTCAAGACACTGGGAAATGCTTCTTCCTTGAGCATACGTAGGTAGGTGCCTCCAGTGACATGTTCATCGAAAAAGAGAGGGGCCTATAATGCGATCCTTCCAAATGCCACACCATACCATCACCCGAGATGCACCTTGTTCCTTTGAAGAGGTATACCAGTGAGGATTGTTTTGAGACCAGTAGCGGGTGTTCTGTCGATTTACCTCACCATTTCCATAAAAAACAGCCTCGTCACTGAACAGAATGGTGGACGGGAAATTGGCATTCCGAGCATATGAATTTATGGTTTGTAGAAATAGAAAAATATGAATTTCTCCTATGATGCCGGACTTATGGGACACCCTGTATGTATATATATATATATATATATATAATATATATATATATATATATATATAATAATAGTGTGTGTGCGCGCGCGCGCATATACTTGCACGCAAGTTTTTCCGTTTCATTCATTTTGTTAATGAGACCATTGAAAAACATGGTTGAAACTTATTTTAGAGCATGTCACTTCAGTGTAAAAGTTTTTCCACGCGTTTCCTCCTTTATAAGGCAAAAAATAACGTGGAAATGTTCCCGGTAATCATAAATTAAACCTGCAGTAATAATAATTAGGCTTCAATTCAGCTCCGAAATTTTGAAAACTCGCAAACTAGAGCGTGCGATATTTTCAAAATTACACGATACCTGAAATTTCCTTAATTATGTCAGCCATATTGATAGCGAAATTATTTACTTCATTTTGACCAAACGCTGATTGATCTATTGACAGTCGAGAATTTGATATTGGTTGGCAGATTCTAATTAGTTGGTAATTCGACCGAGGCCTTGGAATTAAAATTCACCCAATTTTAAGGTTATGAAAGGGAATTTAAGTTATTAATAGTTTAAAATAATATCAATAATTTAAAGGTATCGTAAAAAAGTACTTTATTGCGTGTCCGACATACATGAAATATTTAAGTTGTTTCGCAGTTGTAAATAAATATTTAAAAAGACTAATTTCATTGTTACATGAATGTTGGTCGGTATATATTAAAATTCAAAAATCTTTATTCGGAAAAGAAAAAAAGCGAGAATTTTAAAATTCAGATATTTGATATGACATTAATATATCCATAATACTCTAATCTGAATATGCCGTTGGAATCATGGAGGCTCTTTAGGCAAAGTTTATAACATTTATTATAGTTTGTTTATTACATACAAAAAGGGAGTGGCAAGCAATATTGATAGTGATGATAAATAATAATAGCAATACATACAATACATTATAATACATTACAATACATTACATACAATACATACAGTATAAAATTTACAAAATGTCACATAATTTTAAATCAAATGATTTATTGTGTTTAATAAAAAATTGCTTAAGAAAAGATACAAAAAATTAAATTAAAATCGCTTAATTAAATAAATAAATGAAATGAATATAATGTTTGGTTAATATTCGTTTTAATGCTCCCTTCGTTTTCGATAGGAGACATTCTATGACAATTTAACATATAAATTCGTATTCAGGACACCTTGAAACCTCAGGGAAACTGATAAAAATCAAGGAAATGTGATTATTTTTTACGAAAAAAAAAAATCGACGTCGATAACCAGCCATTAGGGTAGGTAAAACACAGTTTTCTGGTGATTTTTGGTGTTTTTTGTTTAAATTTAGCCTTCATTTCTTTGGAATAAGAGCGTTTTTTAGAATTTTTAAAATTGAAAATTTCTCAAAAACGGCTCTTTTCCCAAAGAAACGAAGTTCAGATTTGAATAAATCACACCAAAAAACACCAGAAAAATGTCATTTGGTCCAAAAAGGAGAGAGGGAGCACTAAAACGAATAATTACCAAATATTCATATTACGCTCCATTTATTCTCAATGTATTAATTAGTAATTAATTTACTGTAATTACTGTAACGAGTTAATTGATGTATCATATATGCCGTTTTGATCGTATGTGTTTGGTATGAGTATTTGACAAGCTTACGCTTGTGTACTCGTGTGATATTCGTTCATGATATGGAATTGGAGAGTTGCTATATTTTGCACTATTTATATACATTATAATATTATATTATATACGTGTTGCATCACTTTTGCCGTTATAATCTTTTGACAATTTACTTTGAATTATGGGAATAGTGAACAACATATTCTTAATAATAACCAGCGCTGTGCCCACTAACTCCTAAAGTTAGCACCGCTCACGCTAAGCATTTCAATAGTTAGCTCCGTTAAGGCTAATTTTTTCCGAAACCACCCCAATTTATATATATTCTGCATTCCGTCCGTAACAGGCAACAACATAGAATAGTGGATATACAGAGTCTGTCCAACAAGTTACAGCTTTCAACATCTACACGCTAATGTCACGATCAACTTGCAGTTAGTGGTGCCTCAATCTTTTATAATGTAATGGAGATTGCAGTCGGCGAACCAAATTTTAGTAAAAGTAGTTTTGAAAAATTAGCGATTGACTTTCTCTAAAAACTTAGCGCCTCTACCTCGCTAACAATTTTGATAATTAGCGGCGCTCTTCCCAGCACTGTTAAATAAATTAAATTGTGTGCAAAATCGGAAAATACGGTAGACTACTGTATTGTAAAATTGAATCATCAATACATTACCAAAATGAACTTGCAGTACATAACCTCGATAAAATAGAAGCTAATTGCTATTTTTAATTACTGTTTTGCAGCTCGTTAGGTTTTAAAGTTTAATTAAGAGCTTGTTAATTAAAATATTGTTAAAATTTTACCTAGAAGAGTTTATAAAAATTTCCAATTAGGGTTTTTTATGCAACTTTTATTCAAATTTTGTACGATAATTTTTTATGCGCCATACGTATATATGCTTTAATGTAACATCTGCGTCTACTCCGTGTTTTCGTTACATATTTCGCGCGTTGCATAGGGAATTCATGAAAACGGGCAACATCCGTAACTCGTTTCGACAGAGTGGGGGTGAGCGTGCCCCATTTGTTACCCGAGCCAGATAGGGCGAGTGGTTGGCCTAACCCAACCCAGGCACTAGCAGCCGGGAGCGAACCCAGAGTGTGACGCCAAGACCGCTGAGCTACCGGCAGTTCATATAGGGAATTAATACACTGAGTAGAGCAGTTGGTGACGACATAAAGGGTTGCTTATTTTGCGACGAATCCAACTGATTAATGTCCAATCATGCTTAATGTTTTGGTTCGAAAATTAAATTAGAACGCAACAAGGTTGGATTAACCATGCATTTGGATTGGTTGGCAAGTCGTTAATGTTTTTTTGGTTGTTTTAGTAAGTTTCGTTTTGCATACGAAATACTATGTTTATTGCGAGAGTTTACAGACTCAAACATTACTGAAAGGAGGAATGACAAACTTTACAGATATTCCGTGACTGTTTTCAATTGCTAGAAGTTGAATTGATGAAGGAAAGCCATAATAAGAAACGGATTTATCAGAACGAGCTTTTGGCATATTCCTAGTCTTTTTCAGGTGCGAGTCTGATTAAGACGTGGATACTAGTATAGGCCCAAAGCTTGTACTGCTAATAAGTTCATTACTTGTGCTTTTTCTTTCCTACCAGAACATTTTACAATTAAAACCGAAAGAAAAGTTTTTTTCGAACTAAAAAAATTGGTATTTTTTGTTTTGAAAAGTGTTTTTTACTTCAGTTTTTTGAAAACATTTGTGCTAACTTTCAGAACAAACGGTAGACAAAATAGCACAAAACAAAAGGTTTCTCCATTTGTAGCCTCGAAACTTGTTTCACAAAGAAAAATGAGTTAGCTAATTTCAAAACACGATTTTGACTGGGTGGGTAGTACTATGGGTTTAGTGGGTTCGTGTGGGATGTTAAAAAAAAAGTTTTTGTGGGCTTAAAATTAAGTTTGTATTTTGGTTTTATTGTTTGCTCCGTGCCTGACATGACTTAGTTTTATCTCCTGTCCTAGGCATTACAAACTGGAGGCGGACATTGCGAGGATGACGTGGAAGATTGACTGGGACGAGATCGTCTACATCTCGCAGGGACCGCCGACCAAACGAGGAGGAAAACTAGGCTCTAGAGTCTCCATAAGGAGCATCCAGGTAAGAATTGCTATAAATTTTCCATCAGGTTATAAGATGCCATAGATTCACTGCTAAAACAGTAAGGGTATATCACAGCGCCTGAATAAATGAAAACGTTACATTTCTTAGTTACCCTTTGGTTTAGAAGGGAATCTGTGCCATTTTTATATCGTAAATAAAATCCAATGTTTCAGTAGGCTGTTTTGTATACATTACAATTTCACAATATTTACTTTTACCTCGATGTGCCGTTTTCTCTTGTCTTTTATGCGATAACTCTTCTATTTATTTATATATTTTTGTGTTCTTTGTAAGTTAATATTTAAAAAGTCATTCTATTACCTAAGTCCGTTCCTGAATTCTTATTTTCATTCCTTTTATTATACCGGGTGTCCCATTCGAAATGAAACGACTTTGAAACCTTATAATTTTTTATTGAATGATGCAAAAAAATGTAATATTCACACAGTAAATAGTCAGTCATCAAGTTTCGTATGATATATGTGAATTATAACATTTAGATACATTAGAGTTCTTTATTCTTAATCTTTAGGGTTGTTGTCCAGGCTGTCCAACATGTGCATAGCATAATGTTTCCTTCTGTTAAGATCTTCACATGTTATATACTGAACAATTTGAAGCTTATATAGATAGAGCTGCAGCCGCTTGCGCACGACTCTATGCACAGTTGAACGAGGAATCTGCAGTTCAACGCTGGCACGACGGATGGACTTTCTCGGGCTACTACCAAAGGCGCCGCATATTCGTTCAACATCTTCCGATCTTGTTCGCCCTCCAGTGTGTTCCTTTAGAACACTGCCAGTCTCCTCAAATTTCTTGGTCCATGCATATAGGTCTCTTCTGGTGGGTGGTTCCTTGTGAAATGTTGTAAGGAATCGCCGTTGTACCTGAGTAGGGGACTTCAACTCGGCCATCCATAACACATACTTCCCTTTTTTTGTGGGGTAAACATAATTCAATCTGAAACAAACAAAAAACATTGACAAAAACTTATGCATATGGTGTAGTAACTGGAAAAGTTTCAACATTCTCACATTAATACTTTAAAAATTAGTGTGCTTCATAGTTGTTTCATTTCGAATGAGACACCCGGTATTGTGAGGCCTAAAGGCCGCCGCACACTGAAAGCCACGCTAGCCACGCCACGCACGACAGCCACACTACGCGGTCCTCGCACCAAAAGACACGTGGCCGGGCAACGCCGCCAGTATCCATCCGACCTAATTTGGTAGCACTTTTCTTCCAATAATTATCTTTCTGTATATGTCCCTGTATTCTTCTTTCCTTATGTTATAAAGGCATGGGTTACCGTCTGACTACTTCAATCAACTCTTCCATTACAAAATTGGTGCGAAACGGGGCAGATGGGGAATGAATGAATGAATGAATGAATGAGTGCGACTGATTGAACCATTTCCCGCAGTGGGGATGGGATAAGCTACACCTACTACGAAGACGAACTAAGCATGCGCAGCCAAAGAGACGTCTCGGAATATCGCTCAGGGAGCGAACACGAGCCACAGGGCGCGGCTGGCTGACGCATGGTGTAACTAGCGTGGCCTTTGGTGTGCGTTGCTTCGTTGAAAATCATTAGATTAGAGCAGGGGTGGGGAAACCCTCGCCTGCGGGCGAAATTTCGCCCACGAGCTAATTTCAATTCGCCCGCTTAGGTATTTATTATTTACTAAAAATTATTTATTTACAGCCCAGCAAATAGCTTTTTAAAATACATCTCTCGTAAAAAAATCTATAATATATCTTATGATCCAAATATTGAAATAATTATGTACAACGTAGGTATTTGGCAACTTTTAGCTGACGCGCAGAGGCAGCGAATCAACTTGTTGCTATACCCCAGACCTCAGTTTTAATTATAGGTTTTGAGCGGGCACAGTGATTAACTAGTTGGCGGTTTAATTTAAATTTTTAATTAAAATACCCATATTATAATGGCAAGTTGTAGGAAAAAACGGAAAACTGGTGCTGGTGAAAGTGATGCATTTTGTGAAAAATGGACGGAATTATATTTTTTCGCTGAAATGAATGAGAAGTGCATTTGTCTTATTTGCAACGAATTTGTTGCCGTTTTTAAGAAGTACAATCTTGAGCGCCATTATTTAAGCAAGCATAAGAAATATGAAAATTTAAAAGGAGCAGAGCGTTTAGACAAGTTAACATCCTTAAAAGAAAATTTGGTTAAAAGGCAATCTCTCTTTAAAAAGCCTATTCAGGAAAAGGCATCTGTAACTCAAACCAGTTATGCATTGTCTGAACAAATTGCAAAAAAACTAAAGCCGCATAATGAAGGTGAGTTTGTAAAAGATTGCATCATTACTGCCGTTGGAATTTTATGCCCAGAAAAACTCAGTTTGTTTGAAAAAATTAGCTTATTGAGAAGGACCGTTTCTGACCGTATTAAAGAAATGGCTGAGGATATTCGAACTTCTTTAAAAACAGACGCAGCAGAATTTGTGTTTTGTTCAATAGCTGTCGATGAGACTACTGATTTATCAAATACTGCACAGCTAGCTATATTTATACGTGGAATAACTGCAGACTTTAAGATACGAGAAGAATTACTTGCCTTAAAATCAATGCATGGGACAACCAGAGGAGAAGATCTATTTGAAATGGTCAACTCAGTATTAAATGATTTCAATCTACCTTATGAAAAGCTGAGCGGTGTCGCTACAGACGGTGCACCATCCATGGTAGGCTGTGAAAAAGGACTCGTAACTCGGATTAAGAAAGAATTTGAGAAACGTCAATTAAACCCAAATACTTTAATTGTGTGCCACTGTTTCATTCATCAGCAAAATTTATGTGCACATTCTCTTAAGATGGACAACATAATGAAAGTTGTGACAAAATCTGTTAATTTTATAAAAAGTAAAGGGTTGAACAACAGAGTGTTCAAAGAATTTTTGCATGACCTTGAAGCTGAATATGGTGACCTATTGTACCATTGTGAAGTTCGATGGCTAAGTAAAGCTCAAATGCTTCAGCGCTTTTATGAACTGAGAGATGAAGTGAGACTCTTTATGGACGTTAAAGGTGCCCCCATTAAAGAATTGGAGGACCAAAAGTTTCTAAGTGATTTGGCATTTTTAGTAGATATAACTAGTCATTTAAATAATCTAAATTTAAAATTGCAAGGGCCCAATCAGCTAATTACCTCTTTGCTCACCCATATCAGGAGCTTTGAATCGATGCTTCAATTATTGTGACCCAACTGAAAAGGAACTGCTTTATACATTTTCCAAAGTTGAGAGAACAAAATCCAAAATCGACTGTTGAGTACGTTGACGAGTGTTTAAGTCTTTTGGATCAATTGCAAAATGGATTTGAAGATTTGAAAAATCATAGAAACGAGCTACGAATATGCGAAACCCCTTTTGACGTAATGCCTGATGAAGCTCCGGAATCCTGGCAATTGGAATTAATTGATTTACATTCTGATAATACTTTGAAATCAAAATATAACAGTGAGCCTATTTTGGAATTTTACAAATGTGTTAATGTTGAGAAATTTCCTTTCCTGAGAAACAATGCTTTGAAAATAGCTTCACAAGTTTCTACAACTTATCAATGCGAGCAGTTTTTCTCAAAATTAAATTTGGCAGAGAGTCGTTTACATACATAACTTACAGACGAAAATCTTGCTAACCAACTCCAAGTTGCTGTCTCATCAATGCCAGTTAATATTTCCAAACTTTCACAGGAAAAGCAGTACCATCCTTCTCACTAAAAAATTGAAAGGTAAGATTCATCAAATTAAAAAAATACGCCCTTATGATTACTTTTTATTGCTTCAAAGTTATAAAAATAAACTATATATATATATATCCTGGTATTTTTTAAATTAGTCTTTGCTTGAGAGTTACATATCTACGAAATTGCTATTTAAAGGTAACTATTTTGATGACATTGATGTGCGTTCACAAATAGATGTATTGTAAATTATATAAGGCTTATATATATAAGCTTAAAATTTGCCAGACGCCCTTGGTACTGAAAAGTTTTCCCACCCCTGGATTAGAGCGATGCTGAGCCACGTGGCGGGCGGACAAGACATGACGTGGCTAGCGTGGCTTTCGGTGTGCGGCGGCCTTAACGAGTGCTTATACGTTAAGTATAATTTTGGAGCGCTTGGCGATATTATAAACTTTGCTCGTAAGAAGAGGCAAAGAAAATTAATTATGAACAAATTTTGAAAAGCAATTCACATTATGAATAGTGATGGTAGCTTGAGGACTCGGAGGTGGACCGAAATTACTTCCTCAGTCACGTGATCGTAACGTTATGATTATTAATGACGTCATACTGTGTGTAAAGACGTTTGAGGGAATTTTGACACCCTGATAACCTAATCCTTAATCTAACCCTTAACAAATTTACGAGAAAATGGCGTTATACCGGGCAACTGTATCCCCAAATCCAACTCCGGTTCCCCATCCTATATTGGTTTCACTGCAGGGGGCGCGTGCGCGCGCACGCACAGAAGTAAAACTCAATTCGGTACGTGCACGCGCGCCCAACCATCAGAACCATCCTCTGCCTGGTATGCACATGCGCGCACACGCTTATATAGTTCGAACTCGCTGCCTATATGTGCATTGATTAAAATTCTCTACACCCCAGAACAGCACAGGTGTTGAAAATGTCGTAGGTCTTGGATATAGTCATGCTCATGTTTATCTTCCTTTTACAATGTCAATTGTGTACACACTTTAAATTCCATCGCAATCCCGTTTATGTGAATAGTATCGAGTTGTTCCTCGTGAAAAGTTGACACTATTTTCGATGCCTACGACCTTTGTCCTTTGATTCGATCTTGCC
This sequence comes from Bathynomus jamesi, assembly GCA_023014485.1. NCBI lineage: Eukaryota > Metazoa > Arthropoda > Malacostraca > Isopoda > Cirolanidae > Bathynomus > Bathynomus jamesi. The sequence goes on from JAJOZX010003962.1 coordinate 169,447, forward strand.
TGCCGATCGAGGACTCTTGTACCTTCTCGAACTATTATTGGCCTTCTTACTTGATGGTTAGTTTCTCTTCATCCGTTATCTTGCAAATTGCCCCCATTTGCAAGTCCAGCAAGATTCTCAGCTCAAAGCATTTTGCTTTGACTGCCGTGGGCATGATTGTCATACACCCATGGCAAATGGTGATATATCACGAGCAATAACCGTTTAATACATCTTCCATGCTATGCAAACCCTTTTGAAGCAAACGTAACCTAAATTGCGACACTATATAAAATCGCCTCTTTTAGTAACTGTCATACGTACTCGTAATATTGTGGAGCAGGAACAACAAAAAATGGGATATTTAGTGAACGTCATAAATGTTACATTCCATGTCTTGCTGGGGTGTATATGGTCATAAATGCCCAAGTTGGTCGAACATCTGTTAATTTTCGTCCGCGACCACTTTTTTACCCAAGAGGTCAAACAAGTTATATATTTATATTTTCAATCACTTTCGCTTGTATTAAGGTTAGACGGGTGGGGGTCTGTCAAAGTTAGTTTTTTTTACCGTACACACTGATTATTTTTTCGAATTTCACCCACGTTACGATTTTATTAAAAAAAAAGTCGTACTCTGCTTCCTCACTTTACAAACCCTCTGAATTGTTAGGTTAACTCGGGTTAGGTCCTTCGCGTAGGACGACTATAGTCTTGTTGAGAGGGGGACGCTTTGTGAAGCGGATGGAGAAGTGAAAAGTGGATTCATAGACATGTGTAGGACAGGAAGTGAGACTTATTTATTATTGTTAAATGAAAGGAAAAGAGTAGGTGACAGGACAGAGCCCTAAGGAACACCACTGTTAATAGCTTTAGGAGAACAGTAGTGACCCATCTACATCTATAGATCGGCCAGAAAGGAAAATAGAGATGAAGCCACAGATAGAACGATGGAAACCGAAGGAGGGCAGTTTGGAAATGAAAGATTTGTGCCACTCTACCAAAAGCTTTGATACGTCTAGCGCAATAGCAAAGGTTTCACCGAAATCCCGAAAGGAGGATGACCAAGAGTCAGATCTGCAAGAAGATCGCCGGTAATTGGTAATTGTCCTTTTTATTATAAACACTGCATGTAACTAGTTATTCATTTGTAATTCGCATATTCAAGTCTAGAGAATTATATATATATATATATATATATATACACACACACACACAGGGTGTCCCATAAGTCCGGCATCATAGGAAAAATAATAAAAAAGGCAAAACAAAAGCTTTTATTTACAGAACGTGCTCAATATGTCCACCATTGTTTTCAGTACACAAATTCAGACGTGATACCCAGTCAGCAAGCACACTGTGAATTATGTCAGGAGTAATGGTGTTACATGCCCCAATAATGCGCTGCCGTAAATGTTCAACACACCTAATTTTCTCTGGGGCCACTTGAAAGCGCTGGTATACGCAGAGATAAAAATCTTGTGGCGTGAGATCCGGGCTTCTAGCTGGCCATTCCACAGGCCCTCGACGTCCTATCCAATGACCAGGGAATTGTTGGTACAGATATTCCCTTACTTGGGTGCTGTAATGTGCGGGAGCACCGCCTTGCTGGAACCATGTTGGGAAATTTCCTTCTTCGTTCAAGACACTGGGAAATGCTTCTTCATTGAGCATACGTAGGTAGGTGCCTCCAGTGACATGTTCATCGAAAAAGAGGGGGCCTATGATGCGATCCTTCCAAATGCCACACCATACCATCACTCGAGATGCACCTTGTTCCTTTGAAGAGGTATATCAGTGAGGGTTATTTTGAGACCAGTAGCGGGTGTTCTGTCGATTTACCTCACCATTTCCATAAAAAACAGCCCCGTCACTGAACAGAATGGTGGACGGGAAATTGGCATTCCGAACATATTGTTCCGTAGCCCATTCACAAAATTCCATCTGCCGGTCGGGATCATCATCGCTTAATTTCTGTAGGATCTGAAGTTTATATGAATGCCATTTGTGAGCCTGAAGAATGCGATGGATGTTACTTTTCGACGCTCCTGTCTCGGCGGACAATCGCCGAAGAGAATTATTGGGACTTCTGTTAAAATGAGCCAGGATAGCAGTCGCTGTATCGTCGTCAGTGGACCTCCTTGAAGGTCCACTGCGTGGTTTGTCTTCTATGGATCCTGTTTCCTTAAACTTTGCAACAAGTCTGCTAACACAACTCTGTGGTATTGGCTCGCGGTCTGGATGCAGTCTGTTAAATTCAGCAGCGGCCTCTCTCTGACTCCGATTTCCTATGAGTAGAATTATCTGGATTCGTTCTTCCTTACTCACAGACATTATGGCCTGTAGAAATAGAAAAATATGAATTATGGTTTGTAGAAATAGAAAAATATGAATTATGGTTTGTAGAAATAGAAAAATATGAATTATGGTTTGTAGAAATAGAAAAATATGAATTATGGTTTGTAGAAATAGAAAAATATGAATTATGGTTTGTAGAAATAGAAAAATATGAATTATGGTTTGTAGAAATAGAAAAATATGAATTATGGTTTGTAGAAATAGAAAAATATGAATTTCTCCTATGATGCCGGACTTATGGGACACACACACACACAACACACACACACACACACACACGAGGATGGGCTGAAAAGTAATTCCTCCACTTGAATACTTCTGGATTGTGTAGAGGTAACCAGATAAAATCGGTTGTGCGTTATAATCTAATATAGCCTCCATTCATTCCATACGTTGGTTCAGTATCGATTACAATGGAAAGGAGTAAAGACGTTCGCTTCAAGCAACGTGTTGTAATTGAATTTTTGACCGCGAAAGTGTTGCTCCCATAGACATTCATCGGCGCATGAAAGATGTGTACGGCAAACAGTGTGTTGATGTGAGAACCGTTCGACCTTGGGCGAGGCAGTGTAAAGAAGCAGGTCAAGAAGATTTGTGGGACAAATCGCGAAGTGTAACGGCAACCGACGAGTCTCAACGCAACTACATTGACGAACTGATTCGTGAAAATCGTCGCATTAAACAAAATGAAATTGCTACAATGCTCGATATCTCCAAAGAGCAAGGGGGACACATTACCAGTATTCTCGGTTACCGATAGGTCTGCGCCAGATGGGTGCCTCTCATGCTCACTGCAGAGATGAAAACTGAGAGACCGCGCATTTGCCAAGAAAATATGCAGCGTTTCGAAAATGAAGATGAATTTTTGCACAGTATCGTGACAGAAGACGAGACGTGGGTCCACCATTATGACCCTGAAAATAAACAGCAATCCATGCAATATCGGCACAAAAATTCACCGCAACCAAAAAAAATTCGACGTTCAAAAATCAGCTGGAAAAGCGATGATGACTATTTTGGGATATCACTAGTGTTCTCGAAGACTTTACGGAAAGAGGGACAGCAATCAACTCCGCACGTTATATTGAAACTGAAGAAGTTGAAAAAACGGATCAGGAGCATTCGCACCCACAAAAACAGTAATTGTTCACCATGACAACGCACGGCCTCACACCAGTGTTCAAACGCGAGAAGCAATTGAGGATCTGCAATTCACCGTCTTGCCACTTCCACCATGTACCCCCGATTGAGCACCATGCGATTTTCACCTCTTTCCGAAACTTAAAGAACATCTTCGTGGAAATCGCTACGAGTCTGACGAAGAAGTTAAGGCCACTGTGAAATTTTGGTTTCATAGTCAAAGCTCCGAGTTTTAACGAGATGGATTTAAAAAACTCATTTATTATTGGCGTAAATGTATCGAGGTAGAGGGTGATTTTATAGAAAAGTAAATGTATCGTTTTGAAGAATAAACTCTAAGGTACATAATGAGGGCTGACAACCAGAACTGGTTATGTCTAAAATCATGGTTTTGAGAAAAATGAGTTTTAAAGTTTCAGTGATCCGGAAAAATCGGAAAGGGAAGCATATTGAATGATGTTTTCAAATTATATTGCTTTGGTCTTCGACATAAACACTTCTGGCAGAGAAACTACACTCAATAACAAGCTAAGTGGTGGACTTAACTCATTTTGGCCCAAAATGGACATAACCAGTTCTGGTTGTCAGCCCCCTCTGCTTTTGTTTCGATAAAATCCTTCAACCCGTTTAAAATTTATTTAAGTGGAGGCATTACTTTTCAGCCCCCCTCATATATATAATATATGGGAATGAAATCTAGTATTTGTCATTTACCATTATATTCGGACTATAGTGGATTTAATTATCCTAGGGTTCCTTGTTCCATGCACGGTCTGTGTATTATTATATATATATATATATATATATATATATATATATATATATATATATATATATATATATATATATATATATACAGGGTGGGCGGAAAGTAGCTCCCTATTTTGGATTGGTAAAAAACACGTATATTATCCATTTATTTCAGAAGAAATAATATGAAAAGGTAGGCATACATGGTAGGTTTTCTCTAAAATTCAATGTGGGCTCCAACTCTTTCCACCAGCTTCTGGAGCCGCCCAGGAATGGCGTCCACTGACTTTAGCAGGAACTCCGGCGGGATGGAGGACATGACTTCCCGAATTCGGTCCTCCAGTTCTTCCAATGTCCTCGGTTTGGTGCGGTAGACTTCTTCCTTTACCCACCCCGAAAGAAAGAAGTCGCACGGTGTCAAGTCGGGGCTCCTGGCTGGCCATTGATGTGGACCACGACGACCCATCCAACGCCCAGGGAAGTGGGCATCCAGCCACTCACGGACAACAATGGCCAGCCAGGAGCCCCGACTTGACACCGTGCGACTTCTTTCTTTGGGGGTGGGTAAAGGAAGAAGTCTACCGCACCAAACCGAGGACATTGGAAGAACTGGAGGACCGAATTCGGGAAGTCATGTCCTCCATCCCGCCGGAGTTCCTGCTAAAGTCAGTGGACGCCATTCCTGGGCGGCTCCAGAAGCTGGTGGAAAGAGTTGGAGCCCACATTGAATTTTAGAGAAAACCTACCATGTATGCCTACCTTTTCATATTATTTCTTCTGAAATAAATGGATAATATACGTATTTTTTTACCAATCCAAAATAGGGAGCTACTTTCCGCCCACCTGTATATATACACTACTGGCCAAATTATTAGGAATTTTTAAAAATTTCATTTTTTTGGTATAAAATGTTAAATTAAACCAATTTTAAACGTTGAAAAGTTATTTATTTCTACACAAGAATACATGGTCATTATTTAGCAATAGTTTAGTACTTAGTTTGACCCCCCTTAGCTGCCTTAAGGGCTGCGACAACGCTTCGGCATGCCATGAATCAATTTTTTGCATAATTCCTTAATACGTAGAGTGAACCAGACTTGAATAAGTCGCTCTATGAGTTGGTGTTTTGTTTGTTATCGGCGTTTCATGGATTACGTCCTTTAAATACACCATAAACTTTCGATTGGGTTCATGTCTGGAGAATTTCCAGCCCATGGGAGCAACCGAACACTATTTTCATGACACCATTTTTTAACCGACTTTGCCGTGTGGCATGGAGCTGAGTCTTGTTGAAAAATCCAACGTCTATTACCATACCATTCCCTTATTTGAGGCAGTAGACGTCTTCTTAGTACTTCTATATACTTGACTTGGTTCATATTCCCCTCAACAATGCTCAAACGACTAGTTCCATGCACAGAAATTGCTCCCCAAACCATGATCTTTTGTGGAAATTTCACCGTTTTCATCAGACACTCAGGCAAAAATTCTTCTCCAGGCCTCCTTCTTACACTTTGAACACGATCGTCAAGCACGGCAATCGTTGACTCATCGGAGAACACCACCTGCAATCAAGAAAGCCCTGTGAAAGAGTCAGTGCATAGCGTATGAAGTACAGCTAAAACGAAGTACAGTATGACTTGCTGCTTTACAGATATTTTTACTGCAGTTTTATCACGTACTGTAAATACACTTCTATGCATACTGTATTTACTGTATTAACATTCTATTTAATGTTAAATATTATTCTTACCTGTTCCCATCCTCACTAGTCCAGTTAATGTGTTCCTTTGCCCATGCAAAACGTGCCTTCTTCATAGCCTCAGTGAGCCTGGGCTTCTTCCTTGGCGGTAGGCTTTGAAGCCGGCAGTTAGAAGCCTCCTGTTGACTGTTCTACGACTAATATTGATGCCATCAGCCGCTAGACTACTGGAAATGTTTTTGCAAGTAGCTCTTCTATTTCTAAGAGACAAAATTGCAATCTGTCTATCAGTTCTTGGAGTCGTTACCCTTTTTCTGCCGCATCTTCCAACCTTTTGGGGCCTACATTTTCTCCAAATACCATTTTTTTCTTAATACGAAGTACTGACTGTGGTGAAACATGGAGTTTGGCAGCGATTTCCTTTTGTTTAAATGTAGAAGAAGTTAATAAAACCTGTATTTGCCCAATTTTCCGTGGACTCAAGTCATTCTTTCGCCCCATTTTCAAATTCACTTAAAAACTGTAACAAATAATTGCCGAAATTGGGTAAATACACTATTTAAATTAAACGGTAGTTACAATGACACGTAAAAGAAAGAGAAACACACCCTCATCGCACGACAAGCAAACGACAACTGACGAACAAACACGGTTCGTTCGACTAAAGAATTATGCAAAAAATTGATTCATGGCATGCCGAAGCGTGTCGCAGCCATTATGGCAGCTAAGGTGGGTCAAACTAAGTACTAAACTATTGCTAAATAATGACCATGTATTCTTGTGTAGAAATAAATAACTTTTCAACGTTTAAAATTGGTTTAATTTAACATTTTATACCAAAAAATTAAATTTTAAAAAAATTCCTAATAATTTGGCCAGTACTGTATATATATATAATATATATATATACACACACACACACACACGCATACGAGGGGGAGAAATCTTGTAAGGCGAGTGTCTGATTAATTTCTTGCTATGAACCTCTCAACTTAATGGTAAAGAAATCTCACTAAAGAGAGGCTTGTATCATTTCTAAGAAATATCGAGTCTCCTTATAAATTTATGGATATATTTTACCTCGATGACACTCATTATATTTGAGTTGCGGAGAAAATTTAAATCTTTTGTTCACAATTTCACTATTGGTTAATCGTTTCTTGAACTAAAACAATTTCTCAGTATTTTGGATCATCTGAAGATCAGGGCCCCCAGCCTTCTTTACTTACCCTTATAAGGATAACTAACGGAAATATCACGACCTAACCTAACCAATCGTTAGGTCAACCGTACGCCCTTGACGATTGGTTAGGTTTAGTCGTGATATTTTCGTTAGTTAGCCTTATCAGTCTAACTAAAGAAGGCTGGGGGCCCTGATCTTCAGGTGATCTAGTATTTTTTAACGAAGAAAACGAATGACGAACGCTTTATGTGATCAAGTAATCAAGTACGAGGCAAAAACATTGAATTTAATCATTACTGTCGTAGTTGCATAATAACGCGACAGTTAAGGAAAAAACAAAAAAGATAAAATGTAAATCTAAAAATTGGACGTAAATTAAAAACAAAAATGGTTCCAAAATTTTATTATTTCATTTCTTTTTCTGGTCATTTATTATTTCCACTCCGATTGGGGAAAGAAAAGAGTATGCTAATCAGTTTTTTGTGGGCGCGCGCCCGCCCGCCCGCTTAAGCAAATGAGCATGCGAGGTCAAGTGTAATAATTCACAGATGTATTTCGTTAAATTTTTTTTATTTAACTCTTTAAAAGAAAATTATAAAAATCTAAACACTTTTATTATCGGGGGGTGGGGGGGGTGTTGATCCTGATTAGGTTACGTTAGTTAAGGTTAGGCTAGGCTAGAGAGGACCCCAGTATTTAATGACTTAACAGAAAACACCCTTCGAGCCCTCAACTGGGACCGAAACGCTTATCACGCCCGTCTCGGTTCGATAGCACTACGGTTAGGTTAAGTTCAGTTCCGTTAAATAGTTTAAGATCGATAGATTTAATAAAAGTGTGTGTACAGGTCCCAAACATCACTTTCTCCCGCCCGATATACAATCACATGCTGAGCCCCTTGCCTTTGATTCCTGACCCCCTCGTTTGACGGGTCATTCATGCTTATTTTTGCATATTTTTATTGAAATAAATGCATTACACCCGGATGAGATCAGAATTAATAGACGCATCACTGACAAAAAAGCTACAAAAAAGATTTAAAGTATTTATTGGTTCCTGCTGGACCCTTTGACTGTCCGGGCCCTGGTAAGTGTGTGTGTGTGTGTGTGTGTGTGTGTTGTGTGTGTGTGTGTGTGTGTAACATGAGTAGGTGGGCTGAACTCCACCCAGCAGAGAAAATATTAAACTCTTGTGATTGTAAGTGATCGATGAAGGTGGCATGGGCAAGTGACAGATTTTAGGTGCAGTTGGGGTCTTAATTTATTTTTGTGCACCTTTGTTGCTATTTCAGCTAATATATGCAACTAATGATGCAAATTTTATATAAATATGAGGGCTATCTCGCAGCACCTCTTCAAGTTAGATCAGCGAGGTTAAGCGACGTTGGGTTAATTTATTAATTGGATGGGTGACCGTTCTTTCTTCGTTCAGTTAATGTAGCGACTCGTAGATGATACGAATTCCACGAAAATCTGCTGGTCCTCTCCGACACACAACCCCCTCTTTTCGAAGGAGGTTTAAACTCTTCTTATAATCATTATATAAACCTAAAATGAATTTTCAATTACCGGTTAAATTATCATTTTCACACACTTGGTAGCCTTTAAAATAACACAAAACTAATCTCCTTCAACCAATTTTAAAGTTTCTTTCAGAATTTGAAAGGAATTAACTTCACAATTTTATAATTAGAATTTTTTTTTTCAGACTTTACCATCTTTTGTTAATTCTTTAATTACTTTCTATTAAAAGTTAACGACTTTCCAACAGAATTTTCTTAAAATTTTTCAAACTATTTAAACAATTCCTATTTAGTTTAAGAAAATACTAAACGACGCGCGACGCTTCGCTATTCATGGATGAGTTTAACAGTTTTGGCTTTAATTTTTAACGCGTTACATAAATATCGTATTTGACGGCTTACAAGACGCTGCGCCGTGAAAGACGCATCTTAATTTTGGAAGGGTAAATTCAAGAAAAAAAGTTTTTGATGCACTTTATTGTTAATACAATGGATATGTAAAATTCAATAAAAAGAAAATCCAAAAGCCAATAAAGAAAGATAATATGATTATTACTCTTATTATTTGTTATTAATCAATTTCAGATTCATTACTGACATTATCATCATTATCCCCATCCCCATCATCATAATCATCATCATCATCTTCACTTGTATCACTGTCACTCTCATACAATAAATGATCTTCAGTGCCATCCATTGCATTACTTATACCACATTTTTTAAAGGACTTGACCACAATTTCAGTCTTAACATCATGCCATGACTTCAGCACCCATTCACACATTTGTGCTATTGATGGACGTTTCATCCTTCCCCACTTTCGGCTTCTAAGACGCAGGGCGATTTTTTAAGGTATTTATAAGGAAAAAAAGTGCGTCTTATAAGCCGACAAATATGGTATATCTCTATCTCAGCGAGGTTAAGCGGCGTTGGGTTTGTTTTGTAGTTGAATGGGTAACCGATCTTTGCGTTCGTATGATGTAGCGATCCTGGATGGTTCGAATCCCACATAAAGCGCTGTAGGTTCTTTACGTGACTGTTGCCGTTACGAAACCCCAAATATATATATATATATATATATACAAAGCTGGGCACAAACTGTTAATTCGTTAATTAACGAAGTTAACTTTTTCGTTAACGATTTAACTTTTAAGTTAACTTTGAAAATCATTATCGGACTAATTAACTTCCGTTACATTTAACTTCCGTTAACTCAAGTCAGTTAACCCCAAAAATTCATAAATAAACGTTTAAAAGTTTCTATTATTTTCAGTGCTGAGCAGGTGCGCAATTAATCCGCCACTGTTAATAGTGATGAACGAATTTCCATTTCCGCAGTGCAAAATCAGGCGATATATTTGTTTCCGTCGCCACAATTTGTGTCTTACCAAATATGGTAGTTATTTATGGCATTGGTTTGAGCAAAACATGGTCGACTGTAAATCAGGCGGAAAGATTTGCCATTTGAGTTGAATGTTTCAACTTCTTTCAAGAAATATCACGAGCATTTTAAGGCACTTTCAATAATATATATGTAACAATTACAACAAATAACTACATTCGTTTCATTTGCAGTCTGTCTCTTGCGCAACATGTTTGTGCTAGTGAATATTTAAAAATAATCGTTGTCAAGTATGTCATGTATATTTATAATATGTCTGTGAGTACCTTATTAGTAGTCTCCTTGATACATTTCAAGAACCATAAAACTGATCAGGTAAGATTTCAATTCTCATGTCACTTTGATGACATAAATTAAGTCAATTGATGTCTTACAATGGGAGCGTTTTCACCTTAACCCTTTATGTCCTGGCGGTACTTCTAGGTACCACATCTTTAAAATCTCCATAATTACTTTTCTACCCGGTTGATCCTGCCGGTACTTTCAAGTCCCAATGTGAATTAGTTTCTTTATGAGATAATAGATGGCGTTGAGAAGTAAATGTGAGCGTGTGGCGCCAGAACTTGGTCAAGACCTGGCTGGAGACCAACTCCAAGGACTTGCTGACAGATGCTGCCTTCTTGGGTGAGCAAGTGTTGGTGGACTTGTTCATCAAGTTCAACACAGCCATCCCCTCCAGTGCTGCAGTGGAGCGTTTGTTCTCGATGGGCAAGGACATCCTGAGGGCCAAGAGATCATCCCTGTCTGATGAAAACTTTGATATGCTAATTTTCATGAAGGGCAACATGCATCTCATGGACAAAATGGAGAACGAGAAGAAGAGGGAAAATTAAATTATATATATATTGTGTTTTTCATTTTTTTTATAATAAAAGTTAACGTTAACGGTTTATCGGTAACTTCCGTTACATGTTTAACGGTTAACGAAGTTAACTTTTTGGTTAACGGTGCCCACCACTGTATATATATACTGTATATACACATGAAATAGGATCCCTCCTAAGGAGACGTAGTTTTACATTTAGGATAAAAACGAAGACGTAGAGCAAAAAAGTCATTATATTTGTCTGCAGCCGACGTTTCGGGCAACTCTACCCATTTTCAAGGCCTAATAAATAAAAGCTAAAATTAATGCATGACAAAAATATACGAATGTCAAAAACTAAAACTAATTTAAAGTACAAAATTAAAACTGTTCAAGAATAAAAATTAAAATTACAGAGCATAAAACAGGAATAAGCCAAAACAAATCAAAAGTAAAAATTATATGAATGACAAAAATATACGAATGATAAAAATAAAACTTAAACTAAAAACATTCAAACATAAAATAGTTAAAACTTTACTAATAAAAAGTTAAACGAAAAACAAAAGTGCACCAAACATACCATGCTCACTTGACAGCCACAAAAAAACTGAGGCGAAAAGGAGACAGGGTCACACGAAAAAAAAAAAAAAAAAAGTTTAGTTTGTAGGTATTCTAATTAATATAAAGGGGGTAACAGCTGGAATCAATATTTAAACTGGAGTTCAGAAATTTAATGCACAAAGATTCGTAAATACGGAGGGAGGACGGGCATTTTAATGATTTAAGAATTTTAAAGTTATTAACGGAAATGTCAACCTTACACTTGACAGAATGATTTCTAATGGCAGACTGTTCCTTTTTGGATAAAACTTTCCCTCCTATGGCTAATACCCATATGGGAGCAAAATCTCGCCTGCAAAGAACGAACTGTGCTGCCAACGTAATTTCCCTGGGAACACCCAGGGCAGGTAAACAAATAAACAACAGAACAGCTCATCGCAGGGGGGATTTTGTCCTTACATCGGAAAAAACATCCAAGGGTATTATTATTTACAAAAGCAACCTTACAATCAGTGTGAAAATAAAATTTCCTCACCACACTCAACAATTGCTTTTTCACAAAAGTTTAACTTTTTATTAGTAAAGTTTTTTAACTATTTTATGTTTGAATGTTTTTAGTTTGTTTTATTTTTATCATTCGTATATTTTTGTCATTTATATAATTTTTACTTTTGATTTGTTTTGGCTTATGCTTGTTTTATGCTCTGTAATTTTAATTTTTATTCTTGAACAGTTTTAATTTTGTACTTTAAATTAGTTTGTTTATGACATTCGTATATTTTTGTCATGCATTAATTTTAGCTTTTATTTATTAGGCCTTGAAAATGGGTAGAGTTGCCCGAAACGTCGGCTGCAGCCAAATATAATGACTTTTTTGCTCTACGTCTTCGTTTTTATCATATATATATATATATATATATATATATATATATATATATATATATATATATATATATTTTATATATATATATATATATATATATATATATATATATATATATATATATATATATATACCCAGTGGACGATGAGAATGTCGGAGCGAAGGACTTCTTGATCGCGGCAGCATTGTGCTCGCGCATGGAGATCCTGGTCTGGCGTATGGTGCTTCGACTGATCGAGAGGTCCTGGACGTTATCGCCGAGACTGGTGGCCGCTGCTGGAGAACATAGACTGCTTTTCGATCACTCACGTGGGTACGGTCCAGCGAAGCGGACAAACCCCTGGTGTAACAATGTTGCACCGCCGAGTAAACTTTTTCCTTTTCGGTCGGGACAGTGTTACTAGTTCTGCCTTTTCCGTGCTGCTGCTCGAGGAGGCCAGTTCTACTATAAATTCCCTCTTCCTTCGTTCTTGATCTTGTTGACGAAAACGTTCGTTCGCCTGCTTCCTCTGCTGCTGGCGGGCCTCCCGAACTGCCAACGGCTGGTCCACACCAGCCATACATCACCTCCTCCCCTTCTCTCGCTGGGCCAGGAGGAATGCTTTGTCCTCGTCGATGTCGATCAGTTGGAGGGCGTTGTAGTTAGCCATGGTAGGGATTCGGGCAATCTCCCAAAACTCCTTCACTTCCTTCAGTATGATGCTCGAGGCCTTCACGATTTTCTTCTGCATCATTTCAAGGGGAAGAATAAGCGCCTAATAGCATCTCCCTCCGATGGGAGCTTCCTACCACAAATTTAGTCAGCTTTTGACCAATGAGCCAACCTTCGGTCACTGCAAGTTACTGCTCTTGAAGTACTAGCCATTGTACTGAAACTTACCCGTGAACAAGAAAAGCTCTAAAAATATTAGGTCTTACCAAGGTTAATGGGCAACTGAGGCTGTAGCGTTGCCATATCGTCTCCCTCGCATATCTAGGAGTTTGAAGGTTAAAATTCAGGAAATGCAGTGGAAAATCTGGTGTATATATATATATATATATATATATATATATATATATATATATATATGCAGGCCCGGATTTAGCTCTAGGCGATCGCCTAGGGCCTCGCGCCAAAGGGGGCCTCGCTCAAGCCGTTTTGCGCGTTCTGTTCAAGTGATATTAATGATTTAGAACTCTATGAAGAACTTAAAGTACTTTGCAGGTTTATACCTGAGAAAACAGATCTCGGAAATGCCCTTGTTTATATAGTGCAAAAACAACTAAGTGAGATTTATCCTAATGTTTATGTTGCACTTCGAATAGTATTAACCATCCCAGTTACTGTTGCTTCGGCTGAAAGAAGTTTCTCGCGTCTCAAACTTATTAAAACATACTTGCGTTCCACCATGTCTCAAGCGAGATTGCAATCATTAGCTATGTTATCAATAGAAAACGATATAACAAATTCATTAGATTATTCTCAATTAATTGAAGAGTTTAGCTCGAAGAAAAGTAGAAAAGCATTGCTGTAATATTCAAGGAGCATATGAACCAAATATTAAAGCATTAATATTTAGCCTGATAAGTCGATCGCTCACTATTATAAAAAATGAAATGTCAACATCTCTTATACATCACATATGAAAAACGTTTGTATACTATGGAAAGTCATTACCTATATAATATTATATAAATCTTAGAAATCATTGTCTTATATTTTCGATACAAATCTTGATTCATATTATAATTTATACTTATTTGTATGGTTTATTTATATTTCTTATACAATTTTCATGCGTGATTATTTTGGTTTGGTTTAATTTTTAAGTGCTGGCATAGTTCTGTCTATGCGGGATTCTAATATTGCTGGTATAGTACCGATAATTAAGTCCATATTTTCATATATATATATATATATAGGCCTAGTGCCTCGCAATTTCTAGATCTGCCTAGGGCCTCGCAACTTCTAGAAAACAAGGAAATGGCTACCTTGCTAAACGAATTTTTTACGTCAGTTTTTACTATAGAAGATGTAACGAATATCCCTACGGTCATAGACATAATACTTTTTGATAATGGTAATATTTTGGATAATATTGTCGTTAGTGAAGGGGAAGTAATGCGCTATATTGAAAATGAAAACGCGTAAATCACCGGGTCCGGATTCCATATATCCCATACAACTAAAAGAATTAAAAGATAGCATTGTTGTGCCGCTAACAAGATTTTTAATGCGTCTATTTCTGAGGGGTGCGTACCAGATAATTTCAAGTTAGCAAACGTAACACCTATCTTTAAGAAAGGCGATAAAGGTGCGGCGGGAAATTATAGGCCAATCAGTTTAACGTCTGTTGTAGGTAAGCTACTGGAATCAATAATTAGGGATCGTATAGTCGAACACTTAGAAGTGCATAATCTGGTCAGAAATACGCAGCACGGTTTTAGGCGAAACAAATCTTGCTTAACTAATCTTTTAGAATTTTTCCAAAGCGTGGTTAACGTTACGATAGACATCGGGCGGTTGATGTAGTGTATTTAGATATTCAAAAAGCGTTTGACACCGTGCCGCACAAAAGACTGATTGAAAAAACTAAGGCTCATGGAATCAGGGGTGGAGTAATAAATTGGCTAGAAGAATGGTTGCGAGGCAGGAAACAGAGGGTGGTCGTTGATGGAGCGGAGTCGTGTTGGGCTAATGTAGCGAGTGGCGTTCCTCAGGGTTCTGTATTGGGCCCCTTGCTTTTTCTTATATATATTAACGATTTAGATGTCGGCCTAGTCAGTACAGTTTCAAGTTTGCGGATGACACGAAGCTGGGTGGTAGGGCGATTAATGACGAAGATAGAGGTAAAATTCAGGAAGATCTGAATAAAATCGTTGATTGGTCAGTCACATGGCAAATGAGATTTAACGTGGGTAAGTGCAAAATTATGCATATAGGTTCGCGTAACGGTAATTTTGCGTATAGTATGTCAGGGAAAGATTTAACAAGCGAAGAGCAGGAAAAAGATTTAGGAGTTATAGTCACTGGTGATTTAAAAGTAGCGAAACAAAGTACAGCGGCGGTCAATAAGGCGAACAAAGTGTTAGGTTTTATAGCTCGAAATTTTGAGTACAAATCGCGCGATATTATAGTTCCACTTTATAAATCATTAGTTAGACCCATTTGGAGTACGCGGTCCAATTTTGGAATCCGCATATGCGCAAAGATATAGACAAAATCGAAAGAGTTCAAAGACGAGCAACTAAGATGATTCCGTCTCTTAGGTCAAAGTCGTACGAGGATAGGCTTAAAGAGTTAAAATTGACTACACTCGAGACTAGGAGGTTAAGGGGTGATCTAATCCAGGTTTTCAAAATTATGAATGGGTTTGATAACGTAGATAGAGATAGCTTTTTCGAAATATCTCAATATAATAGGACTAGAAATAACGGGTGTAAGTTGACAAGTAGAAGGTTCGAGACAGCAGTTGCGAAAAACTTTTTTACGCACAGAATAGTAAATAGCTGGAATAGTTTGCCGGTAGAAGTAATTAGTAGCACGTCTATAAACATGTTTAAGAATCGATTGGACGCGCCTGTTGATAGAAAGGTATAGTTTAAGGTAGTAAAATTAAGGCTTTGTGGGGATAGATCCACAGCTCAACACAAGTGTTGTGGGATATAGGGAGGCAGCGTCTTGGGTTAGGGGATACTCTCTGTCCTTACACACCCCATTTAAAGAGATTCCTCTGCCGAGCGGTGCCCCCCATAGTACTGTGAGGTATTGAAAAACTCATGATCTTCACTTGCCCCACAAACACCTTTAAATGGGAGACCCATAATGGGTGCACACCCGCAATCGATATGAACCGTGACTTGATGGATACCGTAATGAAATTGACTGGATTCTTTGGAGCTGATATATTTGCATGTCCGTTATATAATAGATATAGAGTGTAACATATTTGTGGATAGTAGTCTATTATGACTTGATCCTCTGGATCGAGAGATTCTATCTTTAGTTTTAAATCAATAATTAATTATTTTTAAATTGATAATGTATATGGTTGTAAATTTTGACTTGGTCCGCAATCGATATGGACCGTGACTTGATGGATACCGTAATGAAATTGACTGGATTCTTTGGATCTGATATATTTGCATGTCCGTTATAAATAGATATAGAATGTAACATATTTGTGGATAGTAGTCTATTATGACTTGCTCCTCTGGACCAGAGATTCTATCTTTAGTTTTAAACCGATAATTAATTATTTTTAAATTGATAATTATTTAGTTTCGTAAAAATGGTCGTTGCCAATTTACCAGGAGTTTTTAAATAAGTTTCTTATGTTCTTGTGGTTCGGAACCCACGTAAAATTGTAGGTCCCTCCGCCACCACGGAGGACATACACAATACACGATTACGAACACAGTTAGGTAGACCAGCCATGAGTGGATCCTAGGGTCTTTGTTGGTCTGAAACATTATAACATTATATATATATATATATATATTGTATATATATATATATATGTATATGTATATATATATGTGTATATATATATATGTGTATATATATATATGTGTATATGTGTATATATATATGTGTGTATATATGTGTATGTGTGTATATATATGTGTATATGTGTATATATATATATGTGTGTGTATATATATATATATATATATATATATATATATTATTATATACATATATAATATACAGGGTGTCCCATAAGTCCGGCATCATAGGAAAAATAATAAAAAAAGGCAAAACAAAAGCTTTTATTTATTGAACGTGCTCAATATGTCCACCATTGTTTTCAATACACAAATTCAGACGTGATACCCAGTCAGCAACCACACGGTGAATGATGTCAGGAGTAATGGTGTTACATGCCCCAATAATGCGCTGCCGCAAATGTTCAACACTCTTAATTTTCTCTGCCGAGTGGCCCCAGAGATAAAAATCTAGTGGCGCGAGATCCGGGCTTCTAGCTGGCCATTCCACAGTCCCTAGACGTCCTATCCAATGACCAGGGAATTGTTGGTACAGGTATTCCCTTACTTGGGTGCTGTAATGTGCAGGAGCGCCGTCTTGCTGGAACCATGTTGGGAAATTTCCTTCTTTGTTCAAGACACTGGGAAATGCTTCTTCCTTGAGCATACGTAGGTAGGTGCCTCCAGTACATGTTCATCGAAAAAGAGGGGGCCTATGATGCGATCCTTCCAAATGCCACACCATACCATCACTCGAGATGCACCTTGTTCCTTTGAAGAGGTATACCAGTGAGGGTTGTTTTGAGACCAGTAGCGGGTGTTCTGTCGATTTACCTCACCATTTCCATAAAAAACAGCCTCATCACTGAACAGAATGGTGGACGGGAAATTGGCATCCCGAGCATAAATTATGGTTTGTAGAAATACAAAAATATGAATTTCTCCTATGATGCCGGACTTACAGGACACCCTGTATATATATATATATATATAAGTTGATTAAGACTATATTTGTAGCATTATATATTTATACTTACATTATATTAATTTTCATCAACGATGAGGGAAAATTTATTTCGCTGGAGCAATCCAATCAGGAAGAGAAACTTTCCTGGCCAGTCACATTCTTCACAACAGCAGTGGTTTTAGTTCTTCCACATTTGATTTGCTTAAAAGCTATATCAGAATGAGGACAAACCCCTTGGATAAGTTTAGGCATGTGTTCAGCAACTGTAAATGGCAAATCATGCTCGCTAATGAATGCTGCCAACCGAATTTCACTCACTTCCACCGTTTCATTTTCCTTTAGTTTCTTGCTTGTACTTGGCATATCAAAGACAGATGGTTGTCTTGAGTGTGCAGAACACTTTTCAATGTGTTTCTTTGTTTGTGCATGTTTTCTCAAGTTTTGTCTGCCGGCTCGCAAACACAAATCGACACTGCACACGGAACAAAACGCGTAGTTAGAGCTTTTACGACTTCCTCGAAGCCACTTTTTAAACTCAATATCACTTTTTCAACGCTGAGTATTTTTGAAGATATTTTCGTTGCCGTTTTTTGGCTGGGACAACAGATGGAGTTCCGTTGTCGCTACTATTTGTATCAGAAGACATTTCACTTAAGAGCTAACACTACTTATACATAGGCTGACCATACGTACCGTTTTGAACGGGACAGTACCGTTTGTTTTATATTTCCTGGCCGTCCCGTCGTTTTAATAAAAATGTCAATTTTGTCCCGGTTTATGTACTTACTTTTTTCATGAATACAGAATATTACATAACCCCCGTCCCTTTTTTGCCTTCCCAATGTCCCGTTTTTGTCTCAAGGAAATATGGTCAGCCTACTTATACACTAACGTTAGTTATGTCTCACCCACCACCACCAGAATAACGACTTAAACTGAAACTCAGGTTCAGTTTAATTTAATCATTTGTACCGGTAAACACTAGGCCACGGATCGACTGAACAAGTTATGAACTTGTAATCCAACGAAAGCCGAGAAGTCCGATGTTGTCAAATCCTTGCTTAAAAATGTAAATTCTAGATATTAAGGAATATTTTTTTGAAATGTATAGAAAGTTTGGATATTTCGCACATTTAACCCCAAAAATTTGGAAATGTGGAAATAGCTTATAATGTCTGGAAAAATCCAGACTTTCCTGGGTATCTGGCAACGCTGCGAGGCTGCCCTCGGCCCCTCGGACGCTTTTGCTGAGTTAATTGGAGTTGCTGGTGACAGATAACATCTATTATGCCTGCCACTAGAAAAAACGGGCTACTCAAATGTGGGCGGAAAATTTGAAAATTACGATGTTCGCTATTGCAGGTTTATAGAGTAAATCTTCAGGTTCCATGTGACCACTTAAAATTATCCGACCGGGATTATGATTTTCCAACCCGGAGAACAATATCAGGGGGTAAGACATTCAACTTTTGATTTTATTGATTATCCTAAAATATATATGTGTGTGTGTTGGTGGCAATAAGCGAAATTCAGCATTAAGCTTAACTCCTAGGCAATAAGCTAAAAGCTAAGAATACATATAATCATAAGTATAATGCCTATTTATATATCTAGAACTAGAATATATGTAACTAACCTTACGTAAATAATATAACCTAAACAGTGAAAGTAACCATTCTAACTAATGCTATGTGCATTCTTAGCTTTCAGCTTATTGCCTAGGCATTATCTTAATGCCTGATTTCGCTTATTGCCGCTAACATATACATGCATGATGATGATAAGCTTTATTGGCAAGATATAAATATGAGGGCTACCTCGCAACACCTCTTCACGTTAGATCAGCGAGGTTGTGACGTTGGGTTTATTCATTAATTGGATGGGTGACCGTTCTTTCTTCGTTCAGTTAATGTAGCTAATCATAGATGGTAAGAATTCCACGTACAAAATCAATATATACACACAGGGTGTTATCGTTGTTTCATAAATTAGTGTACATATTCAGGACATCAGTGAACAAAAAGGTTTCTATGAACATAAATCTGTAATTGCTTCGTTTCCGAGATACATTGCTTTTTTGCTGAGAGAGATGCTATTCTCTCTACACCTATTGTATGCTTTCTACAGAAGATATATCAGAGAACAATAAAATTATCTTTATATTATGACGGGATTTTTATCTATATTATAACAAGCACGAACCATTTCATTTCCGACGCATTACATACGAGAAAAGATAAAAGCAATACTCTCTATAACTTGGAAAAAATAATAATTTTATTGTTCTCTGAAATATCTAGAAAGCATACGATAGGAGTACAGAGAATAGCATCGTTCTCGGTATAAAAGCAATGTATCATATCTCAGAAACGAAGCGATTGCGGATTTATGTTCAGAGGGACTTTTTGTTCACTTTGACGTCCTGAATATGTATAATTATTATTTATGAAACATAATTTGATAACACCCTGTATATACAGGATGTCCCGGAAGTCTGGGCTCGTAGGGAAATAGACATATTTTTTAAGTGAAACAAACATTTCTAATGTCAGTTTACATATTTCAGGAAAGAAAATACCCTGATGGCTCAGTATACCAATGAAGAGAAGGTGGAACTGGTATTGCTACACTTTTCCCGAAAAAAGCCAGAGGGAGGCATGTCAGTCACTTCACGAACATGCCTCACTCTGGCTTTTTCCGGAAACGTGTAGCAATACCAGCTCCACCTTCTTTTGATTAGTATACTGAGCCATCAAGGTATTTTCTTAACCGATATATGTAAAATTGACATTAGAAATGTGTTTGTTTCACTTTGAAAATATAATGTCTATTTTCCCTATGAGTCCAGGCTTCTGGAACATCCTGCATATATATGTAACTGACTCGGTAATCTTTCCATATATTTCATAACATTCGATCTGTTATGTGAATTCGGTACTAAATGTTTCTCATAATGACCAATGAAACTTTTTTTTCCGTAGTGATTTTGTGAAGTTCAACTCGCCAAACATTTAAAACCTAATAAGGTTTCTAGATTTTCATATAATTTGTCGGCAAATAATAATCCGTCTTTTGGCTCTTTTATTGACTTCTGCAGCGAAAGTCGAAGACGTGTACAATTTAATGAACTGAAAATTCTTCAGAATACGTTCTGAGCCCAAATTGCGAACTTTGATAACAATTTATGGATCTGGTGCATTACTTTTCAGCCAGCCCTGCCTGAAAAACATCTATACAATAGATACTTTGGAAGCAGGACTTTTGACTCGCTATATATATATATGCTGCAAACCCACAAGGAAAAAGAAAAACGATTCCAAGGCCTTTGGTGTATTCAGAGCTACACCTCGTCAGGGAATTTCCTGACGAGGTGTAGCTCTGAATACACCAAAGGCCTTGGAATCGTTTCTTTTTCCTTGTGGGTTTGCAGCATTCATTTATTTCATGTTTAATTGTGAAATTCATCCCTATATATATAATATATATATATATGTATATATATATATATATATATATATATTCAGTCGCTTTTTAGATTAATAGTATCATTAGAAAGGGAACTTGCATCACTTCTCTTGTTTTCAAAAGGATTTGGAGTAACTTCATTAGTATTTTGGGTCACTTCACTCCTCTTTTTAAAATATGGAGACATCTTCTGCCAGACATCTCACACTGGTTTACGGCAACCCTTGAACGCGCCCAAAACTGTATAATAACTTAAATTGGAAAATGTTATAAGGGGTTCCAAAAAACCTTAGCCCCCCCATTTGCAGCTTACATGTTTACTTATATCGAAGTAGTTTTTAGTGGTTATAAAAATATATAAAATTCTTTATTTATAGCAGGTATTAAAATTACTCTAGCTGATAAAGTGATAATATAATGGCTTCTCAATTAATTGGTGATTCGGAGAGGCAACGTGTGATAGATCGCATACGAGCAATAACATTTCGGGAAGCTCGTGATGCTGAAGCCACCTTTATAACACGTTCATGAGTTGCCAAAAAGTTGCGAAGAAGTGAGGACTTCGCCAAAAGAAATTGGAATAAAACTTTGGATGAATGTGAAATGGATACAACCAAATCTGGGCGCCCAAATTTGCCACACTCCCAGGAAATAAAGGACATTATTGAAAGCGGTACGCGTAAGCGGAAAAACAGCTGTGCTAAACTTTCTAGAGAGATCGAAGTGTTGAGAGGAAAGATCGTTAGTGGTGAGATCATTCGACTGTACCGTCATAGGCAAGGTTTAAAGCCTTGGCATGAACTTCCAAAGCCAAGAAAAACTCAACTTAACATCGATGACAGAATGTGGTTTGCCCATTATCTTGAAGATTGGGATGTGGATGATTTCATGCATTTAGCCGTCTCCGATGAATTTTTTGTTTACGTAACACGTCGGCCTAACTACCAAAATGATCGAGTGTGGGCCACAACACCAGATGAAATCGATGACAATGAACATTATCGCGAATTATTAAAAAGTCCAGACTGTGTTGGTGCGTTTGTTTTGTTCACTGCAAAGAAGCTCATGTGGGTGCTGAAGCCAAATGGTCAGAGTTGGGATGGACAGTATTTTCGTGATATTATTCTATCCCAGCATGTCATTCCTTTTCCAAGAAACCCAAACAATGTTATGGATGTCGATCAGGTCACACTTCTGCACGATAAGGCCCCTGCTTTAAGACATTAGCCACTGAACAGTTGTTGCGGAACCATGAGATCGATTTCTTTGGAAATGAAGAATGGCCAGGAAATTTTCCTGACCTGAACGTCTGTGAACACATTGGATCAGTTATAAAGGACAAGGTTGAATATCTCTTGTTTGAAGAACCTGCAGCAAATCGATTTTCGAAGGATACAATGACGCAACACATTGAAACTGTTTCAGCAAATTTGCGTAACGATCAAGATCTATTCACGTCACTTTTGGCAAGCTACCCAAAGCGAATTCAGGCTGTCTTGGAAGCCAATGGCGAGAACACCAAGTTTTAATTGTTTCTCATTTAATGCAGGATTAAATTCTCTTTTGTAAGATGTTTAGTTTTACTGTACCTCTAATGGTTTAGGCCATGGGCAGGGGGGGGCTAAGGTTTATTGGAGCCCCGTACTTAACCGGATATTTATCATGAACTAAAGCTAAGGAAATTTTTCGTGACCAAACCTGCGAGTTGCATCTTTTACCCGTCAGGTTGTACTATATATTGTCTGTTATATACTGTATGATGCAAACCCACAAGGAAAAATGATTCCAAGGCCTTTCATGTATTCAGAAGTACACTTATTCAGGATTCCCTGACAAGGTGTACTTCTGAATACACGAAAGACCTTGGAATCATTTTTACTTTTCCTTGTGGATTTGCGTCATTCATTCATTCATTTTAATTGTGAAATTCATCCCATACTGTATATGAATAAAGTTTATATAGAATTGATATACAATAGTGTTCCGATGAATAACCAGTTTTCTGTACATTCACTCGTTCAGAGAAAACGTCGAGTCGAAGCGTTTCTCGTGTTTATTAAATTTACATAATTGTAGTGCCTCGCATGAATAAAATCCCGTTGTAACCAGGCTTTAACTCGCAAATCCACACACTCGTACACCTGTAAACAAAACACACAATCAATATAAGTTTACAGAATTGTAATACAAACAATAAACAGTAAATATGAATTATGAATAAACCTAATATAAATATTAAGCTTGAACGTTGATTACACAAGAAGGTAAATAGCAGTAATACGTGTATGGAAGAGCATAGCTAACGAACAATGAATACAACACAGCAGCAGCAGCTGAGCCCAGAGAATTTCCATAATACTAACAACAATATTACCCAATGATGAAAGCTTTTGTATGCAACCATCGAATAGACCTAGGTTAGTATAAGTAGATAGATAAATAGACGGGTGTAGATATAGAAGCAAAATAATTTTAGGGATTGCTTAACCCTAGATTACCAGTCTTTATTTTACTTAAAAATTTACTCAACATTAATAATAATAATTTGCATAATTATGCCAAATTACCAAAAAAATCAAGGGTACCAAGGAGCAAGGACTCGTATGGGTAATCTAGGGTTAATTTCCCTCGTAATGATAGCAAAAGTTATGTGATGGAGGGAACGTACAGCTTTACGTGGCAGTCGAACCATCTACAGCAGTGGTTCTCAAACTGGGGTACGCGAGGGAATCTTGGGGGGGGGTACCCGAAGGGGTCCTGAAAATATAACCCTTTTAATTTTATATAGGATTAACAAACGTCCACGAGTCACACGGTCGTAAAGAAAGTAAAAATCCTCTCTCTCGAAAATCCCGAAAATCCCGTGAAAGAATTCAAGGGGTACAGAAGAAGAAAAAGCTTGAGAACAGCTGATCTACAGGGTCACTACATTAGACGGTCACCCTGGACAGGGCCGTAACTAGGGTTTAGAAATTAGTGAGGTCCAGATTTTTTTCGAGCGCGGCGGGACGAGCAAAATTCAGACCAAAATGACATCTACAAACACAACCCAAGCTATACACTAAACACACAACCCTTGTCTATAATTAAATACTGTACAAAGGGACCTGTTAGCAAAAATACTTTTATTAAAGCTGCAGCAATATTTCACGGTTCAGTCTCTTTTTTTTTTTTTTTAGGAAATAATTACCGAGGTCCGGACCTCGGTGACCTCATAGGTAGTTACGGCCATGGTCACCCAACAAACTACTAAACAGATCCACGAGGTTGCCCATTTAGAAACAGATGTGGGTATAAAGGATATAATTGTATAATTCTTTTGTGAAAATGGGCAGTAAATATATTTTATTGCGATTAAGCTAATAAAAGGCATGACCTATTTCCCATTTGTGCATGCAGAACCCTCGTAGTTTAAAATGTTTACAAAATATCATATATATATATATATACAGGGTGTCCCGTAAGACTGGAACCATAGGGAAAAAATGATAAAAACGGAAATAAAAACTGCTTTTATTCACAGAACATGTTCAATGTGTCCACCATTATTATTGATACATGAATGCAGACGAGATATCTAGTCAGCAAGCACACGGCGAATGGTATCAGGAGTGATGGTGTTACATGCGTCGATGATGCGCTCCCGCAAATGTGCAACACTGAATTTTCTCCGCGTAGGCTAACGCCTTGAAGTGACCTCAGAGATAAAAATCCAACGGGGTGAGATCGGGTCTCCTCGCCGGCCACTCCACAGGCCCTCGACGTCTTATCCAATGACCAGGGAATTGTCGGTGCAGCCACTCTCTTACCCGGATGCTGTAATGGGCAGGAGCGCCATCCTGCTAGAACCATGTTGGGAAATCCCCATCTGTGTTCAAGAATTACCTTGATGCGTTCTTCCTTACTCAGACATCATAGGCACTTGTATAAACGGAAAAACATGAATTACTTATTTTACTCTATGGTTCCAGACTTATGGAACACCCTGTGTGTGTGATATATATGTATATATACACACACACACACACACACACACACACACACACAGAGGGTGAGTCAAAAGTCCTGCCTCAAAAAAAAACTATTCAATAAATAGTTTTGAGGCAGGATTTTTGACTCACCCTGTATGTATGTATCTATATGTATATAAAACTTTGATCAATTATTCGTTGAACCCTTTGAACTCTTTTGAATGAAAATAAAGTATGTGTACTATATATATATATATATATATATATTTTAAATTGCCTTCAGTGTTTTTTAGACAGTTTGAAATAAAAGGCAAAAAGATAATAATTAATAAATGAATCGATGAAATAAAAAAAAAAAGTCGAAAAAGAATTTAGTTTAATTTTAGATGAAAATAAAACCCTGAATGAGTAAATAAATTGTTACAGAAAATGGTTTTTTTACTCTTTGAAAAAAAAGTGTGGTTTCGCGATTTTTTATTTTTTTTTCAGTTTTCCATTTTGACTTTGAAAAGAAAACGGGATTCCATGTGAAAAGTTTACACCATTTTCTGTTTTTCGCTGTACATAAAAGCGAATATAAGAGAACTCTTTGCGTATTAATTGATCTTTTCTATCCGTATAGTGTGTGTGCCCTATGCCCATTTTCGGTTGTTCCAATTTTTTTTATAGAGCCAAAGAGGAGAAACTTAAGAAAAAGAAAAGTTGGTTTTCTGTTTTTAACCGCTTGTGAAATGGAATTTTTTCTAAGAGAAATATATTTTCCCCCCAAGTATTAACTTGCCACTTTTGTACAAAATGTTCCAGACTACTTTTTCAGAGAGATTTTGCTTGAAATGCTACTTTGACACCACAACATATGTGAACACGGGTTTTTTTTTTTTTCCCACTGTCTCCCGAGATTTTCTGAAAAAAGAATAATGAATAGTGTTTGGGGTTATATACCTAACTAACTTAGTACGCAATCGAGGAACACTCAGAGAAGCACTTTAATCGAAGAAATCTAAGGTCCGAGGCGAGACTCGAACCCAGGATCTTCAGATTAAGAGAGTGGCGCTATCCTACTAAGCTACTATGACGGTTTAACAAAGAGTTAACTAGCAGAAGCCGTGGTAAAAACACCACTGTTAAACAATTAACAGGGGCAATTTTATGTTTTTAATATTTCCCGGAATCAGTACATACACAAACATTATCCGGAGCAGTCCAAGAATAAGCATCCCAAATCAATTTAGGGTGCTTTTTCTTGAATTGGGGTCGAACGAGAGTGCTTACTCTTGGATTGCTCTAAAATGGTTAATTGAATGCCCGGTTAAGTTAATTGTACGCCCTTGACGATTGGTTAAGTCGTGATATTTTCGTTAGTTTTAACGAAAATATCACGACTTAACCTAACCAATTGTCAAGGGCGTACAGTTGACCCTATAACCGGGCATTCAATAATTTTACCGTAGGTTTCGATATATATATATATATATATATATATATATATATATATATATGTAAAGAACGACGCTTTGTATAGGAGAATATTCCGCGCAAGATGAGAGCGAAAGAACGAAACAAATGAAAAAATGAGGTAACCACCCGGGAATCGAACCCGGGATCTTCCGATTGCCGGTCAGATATGATAACCATTACACCACGAGCCTCACTCAATCAAATGTCGTAATTCCTCTACATGCGCGCAGAAACCAATGCCCCGAAGGGGCACCTTCCGCATGCCGTAACATTATATACATTATAACTGCAAACACGCAGTACAATTAACGTAAAGAACGACGCTTTGTATAGGAGAATATTCCGCGCAAGATGAGAGCGCGGAATATTCTCCTATACAAAGCGTCGTTCTTTACGTTAATTGTACTGCGTGTTTGCAGTTATAATGTATATAATGTTACGGCATGCGGGAGGTGTCCCTTCGGGGCATTGGTTTCTGCGCGCATGTAGAGGAATTACGACATTTGATTGAGTGAGGCCCGTGGTGTAATGGTTATCATATCTGACCGGCAATCGGAAGATCCCGGGTTCGATTCCCGGGTGGTTACCTCATTTTTTCATTTTCGTTCTTTCGCTCTCATCTTGCGCGGAATATTCTCCTATACAAAGCGTCGTTCTTTACGTTAATTGTACTGCGTGTTTGCAGTTATAATGTGTGTATATATATATATATATATATATATATATATATATATATATATATATATGAGCAATCTAAGAATAAGCACCTCATAATAATGGTAGCACTTCAAACTGGTGTTACCATTATTGGTTGAAGATCCATTGCCAGTAATAAATTCGTGTAAGGAAAAAAAAATCTTATTAAAAAAGTGATGCCGTGTGCTAAGTGCGATCAAGCAATGACCTGGACAAAGTTTTCGAGGAATGTTGATGTTACAATCCTTTAATTTGGATTGGGGTCTAACTGGGGTGCTGCTGCTTGGATTGGGGTCTAACTGGGGTGCTGCTGCTTGGATTGGGGTCTAACTGGGGTGCTGTTGCTTGGATTGGGGACTTTGGGGTGCTTATTCTTGGATTGCTCCCATTATCCGATTTCAGCTTTACAGTATAAAAATTAGAAATAGCAATGGGAAAAGAACACTGAACTTGTACTATGCTTACACTTATAGACGCGTAAAGCAAGCTACTTGAATTTCAAAATCGCGTTTAGCAGATCCAATTAAACCCTTAACATTCCTACGTAAACTGATATAAGTCTGAAAATGCTGCTGCGTCACGGTCCCTTTTATGAATGTTGGAGGCTACATTTCTATCTGCGATTGCTTTTCTTATAGGGTGTCCGAGAATTATCTGTACAATTTCTGGCTGTTATTAAAAGTCAACCATGAAGTGTAGAAATTCCAGTGTTGTCCCATTTTACAGAGAATCTCATTAAGTTTTTTCTGATACCACGTTTTGACAAGTTTTTTAGAAATGTACGCGGGTGACAGACATTGATGATTTAAAAGCAAGAATCACAGCTGCTATTGAGCGAATTGATGTGGATATCCTGCAGCGTACATGGCAACATTTGGAGTATCGATTGGATGTTTTGCGAATCACTAATGGTGCACATATCGAATGTTTGTAAGAACGTTACTTTAATAAAAGAAACTTTTGAAAATACAGATTCTAAATAATCTTCTTTAAGAATTTTACGTGTGTTATCAAGAATTTTATTAAAAGATGAAATTGTACAGATAATGTTGGGACACACTGGAATTTCTAAAAAACTTGTCAAAACTTGGTATCAGCAAAACCTTAATGAGATTCTCTGTAAAATGGGACAACACTGGAATTTCTACACTTCATGGTTGACTTTTAATAACAGCCAAAAATTGTACAGATAATTCTCGGACGCCCTGTATTTCTATTCCACCATTTAGGTTGCATAATGAATCACCTCTCTCAACACTATCTATCACTAACAGTTCATCCCAATTTATTAAAGTGGATCTTTTCCAAATGGACGACCCCACGGGATTTAGCTGAAAATTTGTACACTAATAAATTTTTATATTCTAATAACGAAAATGACATTTTTCTGGAGAAATATGCGCAACATACGAAAAAATTGCATTTGTATGCGCACTAGTTTACATGGCGCATGATCGTTATTTAAATTATGTAGTGTTATGTAGTGGGTTTTACAAAATAAAACGCAGATAATATCCTTTATTTATTAAAATTTGCAATATTTAATAATATTTTGGTAAATAAATCTTCATTTGCATACCTTTTTCTTCATACGAACTCGCATAAACAGTAATTTTTGTTATTAATGTTTATTTGTTGCCTGCTTAGACCTAGTTTAGTCTGAATATTATTGTTTTAGTGTGAGCATATGATAATACAGTGCTGTAATCTATTTACTTGCGAGTTGCCCCCAGTCAATTGAATGGCCAGTTAGGTCAACTGTACGCCCTTGACGATTGGTTAGGTTAAGTCATGATATTTTCGTTAGTTTTAACGAAAATATTACTATTTAACCTAACCAATCGTCAAGGGCGTACAGTTGACCTAACCGGCCATTCAACTGACCTAGTCGGGCATTCAATTAACCGGGGGCCACACAGCAACCTCGTATCCGGGCGTCATGAACGGTGTAAACTAGATAATGGCCATGCGGCATGCAAACTAGTGCGCATATAAATGCAATTTTTTTCGTATGTTGCGCACATTTCTCCAGGAAAATAATGTCATTTTCGTTATTAGAATATAAAAATTTATTAGTATACAAGTTTTCAGCTAAATCCCGTGGGGTAGTCCATTTGGAAAATATCCATTAAAGTTAATGAAATTCTACAAGTTATCGAAATTTGTTCTATTAAAATCAGGCACCTTGAAGTTATTTAATTCTCTTGAAGTTTTAACATTAACCCTTTAAGGACGAGTCCGCAGCATATGCAGTTACTCTTGTTACCAGAACGTATAGGTTTTATTGTTATTCAAAACTAAATATTTTAGTAACTAGTCACTGAAATGATACACATTTTGGAATCCTTTCTCGACAATTAAATGATATCTATATAACATGTAGAAACAGTTATAGAAACGAGGCATTGTAGTACAATTTATATTATTTCTTCTGGTGGACCTTAAGGTACCATCCGTCGTTAAAGGGTTAACCAAAAAGCGTATCATGCTATGATCGCTATTGCATAAACTTTCTCCGACGTCCACATTCTGAACTAAATTATCATTTGTCGTTGAAACAGTCCAAAATATTCACACCGCGAGTAGGTTCTAATACTTTTTGAAAAAGAAAATTATCTTTTAGAAAATCTATCAAACAGGAACCCACAGCACCGCTGTTTAAGGTAATAAAATTAATACAGGGTGTACATAAAGTCAGGATCTATTTTTGTGAAGCACTTGGAAATTATATGGAATTCAATCATAAAATGATAAAGTGGTAATATTTATTAAATAATTAAGAGTAGGATTCGACGTGACGCCCATCAGTATCCCTGCACAGCTCAAATCGTTCCGCAGCATTTCTAAACACATTCTGGAGCATTTGCGGGGGTTATGTTATCTGCAGCAGTTCGTATACGTGTACGTAAGTTTTCAAGACTCGTAATCTTCGTCTGATAGACGTGCGATTTGATAAAGCCCCATGCAAAGAAATCTAAAGGGGTTAAATCTGGTGATCTCGCTGGCCAAGGTCTGTTGCGTCCGATCCAGCGATTTGGAAAACGTCCATTTAGATAATCCTGAACAATTTTGGCATAGTGACAAGGAGCACCATCATGTTGATAGACGACGGTACTAACAATCCTATCCCCGTCGTCTATCAACATGATGGTGCTCCTTGTCACTATGCCAAAATTGTTCAGGATTATCTAAATGGACGTTTTCCAAATCGCTGGATCGGACGCGGAAGCAACAGACCTTGGCCAGCGAGATCACCAGATTTAACCCCTTTAGATTTCTTTGCATGGGGCTTTATCAAATCGCACGTCTATCAGACGAAGGTTACGAGTCTTGAAAACTTACGTATACGAACTGCTGCAGATAACATAACCCTATGTACACCCTGTATTAAACTCCTCGACAAGAATTTATTCCATATGCGTAACTATGCTACTTAAAATATTATACAGAGTGGCCACAAAGTGTGTGTGCAGTGAAATTACAGCATATCTGGATGCTGCCCTTGTTTTTTTCATGCAAAGGGATTTTGTGGCCACCCTGTACATTTCAATATCTAATTCTACACCTTGTGAAGGAGGTCTATGTCCAACCCAGAAATTAAAGATTAAGTTATTAGCGATAATTTCCGTAATAATTATATCTAATTGGTCGCTGGCATTAACCGTCTTTTGAACCGGACGAAGATTTTCTTTACAATATAAGAGTACACTCCCCCTCCCATTTTATCACACTGTTAAAAACTTTGCTTTAATATGGTATTCATCTGTGTAAAGTCCCTATCTGCACTTTTAACCCACGTTTCAGTTATTGCCATAATGTCATAATTTTTAACATGAACTAAAGCTTTAAATTCGTTAAACTTATTCCTTACGCTCCTCGCATTAAAAAAAAACACGACTTTTAAACTATCTCCTACGTTACTGTTTGTTCCTCTGTACGCGTTGAGTTTCCCTCGAGGCCGACGAGCAGGGGCGCATTTACAGTGTGCGGGGCCTTGGGCAAACTATTTCTCGGGATGTATTATTTTAGTGTGTTAATGAATGACAATATTTTGTAATGAACATAACAGATATATTTTTTTAACACACACAAAACACATGCGGAAGCCATTCGGCCTATTAATGTGATATTAAAGACTATAACTTAACTATGTACACATACAGTGTATACAGCTACACTAGTAGGCTACACAGTTGTAATGCACTTAATAAACAGCTAAACTGTACAGCTTACTGTACTGTAGATAGTGTAGATTTGTAATGAATATTACATAGGACGCTTCCTGGCTTTTTGTTTGGAAAACTGCGTGATTGTGTCCTCGAAACTCACCGACTGCAACACCTCATGCTCTATACTCAACAGCGCCAGGGACGAAAGACGCTCCTGGCCCATTGTGGAGCGAAGGTAATTTTTGATCAGTTTGAGTTTCGAGAATGAACGTTCACCAGAACAGTTCGTGACAAACATACACAGGTATATTCTCATTGCTATTTCCATGTTTGGGAATGTTCCTTTTCAGTTCGTTTGTGTTCATATGCCGATAAAATCTGTTGCACATGTCTTCACGTTCCGTCTGGGATTCTGTTTCACTTTCGGTGAGTTTCATTAGGGCAGCGAACTGCACAACTTCTGTTACCAGCTCTTTCTTCAGATCAGCCGGATAGCATTCTACTAGGTGTTCAGCTGACCGTCGAAGACTGTCGATGTCCACGACTAGAAAGAAATCCAAAAATCCAAATCTTTTCTGCAGGAGTGTACGCTTCTAGACGAGTGTTCAGAGTGGTACACAGTTTATCAATTAGCGGTAGAAATGCAGTGGTCCGAAATGAATCTCTTGGTGTCAGGTTCGTATCTTAGGCAGTTCCGATTTCGTCATGATGGCGCTTTCTCTTATTTGTGCGTTGAGTCGATTCCTTGTATACTCGATGACCACACTTTCCGATGCCCTGGTCCTCGAATTCGTAAAATCTTGATCTGAGATCTTCAACAAATTGCAGTAGTGATTTCAGCAAGAGGGTGGCTGAGTCTAACGACATTCCTTGTTTTTGCAGAGATGCATTCGTTTTTTGAAATCGTTTGAGAATAGTGTTCCATAAAACCAATAAAACGGCTGTTTCGAGTTGTTGAAGCTGTTTAGACAATCCCCTGGCTTCGATCCTGGCTTCCGCAGTTTGGCTGGTATCTGCTGCTAGCTCATCCAGTACCACGATATTCTCGGCGTAGCCTTCGGTTAAAGATTGGACGGCATCTGATCTGGCTGACCAGCGGGTATCTGAGAGAGCTTTGTCGACCTTTAGTTTCTCACTACGGGAACTACTATCGAGAACCTCGACATGTCGACGCCATCGGTATGTCGGAGATGAGAAATGTGTAGACATTCTGGATGAGCATAAACAATTCAACGGCTGCTGTGCAACTGTCCACTGCTGATTTACCCACAAGATTTAATGAGTGGCACATGCATGGTACAAACTCGGCATACGGAGATTTTGACTTGATGTGGCTCTTTCGCCGTTGTATTTCCCTGCCATATTGCTTGCGTTATCATAAGACTGTCCTCTGCAGTCTCCAATTCGAATGCCATGCGTCTCCAGGAAGTTGAGGACCACGTCGGCGATTCCTTTCCCTGTATGTGTGTTCATAGGTTTGAACTGTAGAAATCGCTCGACGGACCCAGACTCAACCACATATCGGACGGTGAAGCACAGTTGATCGGTGTGGGAAACATCAGGCGTAGAGTCGACGGATAGAGAGTAGTATTTTGACTGCTGGATTTCTCGGATAATCGTCTGAAGTACTTTATCGGCCATCAACAGTATGAGTTCCTCGCAAATGAAATGAGAGAGATACGAGGTGTGTCCGCTACCTTTGTTGGCTGCCCGCTTATATGCACAGCTAGAAAACTGTCATACTTACTTAAAAGTTCCAAAATTCCGTAATAGTTGCCGTTGTTTGGTGAACCGAAACGGAAGTCGTGTCCACGAATTGCTAGTCCTCGTGACGTGATATACTTGATAACGTTGAGACAGCGCCGCAAAACTTCCTGCCAGTAGTTGCACTCCTTTTCAAACTGGTTCACCAGTTTCGAATCAACACGGCCGGAGACATACTTTCTAACCAACAAATATCTCGACTCCATATGTTGCTCACATTTTCCGTGTGCTTCGACCGATTGTCTACCATGCTTCCAGTCATTGAACCCGATTGTGAACTTGCTGTCCGTCCTCGACATTAATTTACAGACAAAGCAGTAAACACAGCCTGTGGACTCAGAATAGCACAGCCATGACACCTCAATCTTCTCATTCGTCAGGCTATGTTTCCTAACAAATAATGTCTTCGTACATCGGCGTGTTGTAGTTGAAGAGTTACTGAAGTCGCTGTCATAATTTCGGCAATCTGATGTTCCCCGCTCTATCCAGAACTCTCTAAAGTTATCGGTCAGTACTTGTGGCCACAAATCAATGTCATTAATTGCATGTCCTGAAGCTGGTGGGCCTGCTGAACGCACTGACGTAGACGGGTCTTCTGAAGACGCAGCTGCTGATGTAGCGGAGGCAACTGGTGGGCCTGCTGAAGGGGTTGACGTAGACGAGTCTCCTGAAAATGCAGATGCTGAAGTAGTGGAGGCAGTTTCTGGGCTTGCTGAACGCACTGACGTAGACGCGTCTTCTGAAAACGCAGCTGCTGAAGTAGCGGAGGCAGCTGGTGGGCCTGCTGAAGGGGCTGACTTAGTTGCTGATAAATATAATTTAATCCAATTAGTCAGTTTCGGCACCGTCGCAAGAAACTCTTCTCTGCGCTTCTTATCCTTACGCTTTTCACTACCGGGTTTATATTTCCTCCTTCGATCCCGGTCACGGCTCGTTTCCATGTTGTACGTATTACAATGCCAACAATAAGAACATAAATCATGAATTTGCAACAGAAACAAGAAGTAAGTAAGTTAGTGACAACATTAGAAATGAGTAACACTAACAAGAACAACAAATTAAGCACCATCAAAGCGGATATTAGAATGCCTGATGCCATGCCGCCTGCCGGAAAAAGTAAAACTCGTCGCAGATGGCAAATACGTGACGTTTAGTTTTTTCAATTGAAATTTGTGGGGCCCATCGGGCGCGGGGCCTTGGACATTTGCCCGGTGCGCCACCCTCTAAATGCGGCCCTGCCGACGAGCTACATTTCTCAAACGAAAAAGGACTATATCATCATGCTTAAGTTTTCAGTAAATCTTACTCATTTTTTAGTTAATCTTCCGAGTCGCGAATTATTTCATTCAAGTGAACTCCATTTTCAATGAACAAATCCGCGGAGTTAAATTCCGACCCAAAGTTAAATTCTACTCCTTCAAGGACGCACATCGCTTCTAATTTAATATTGAAGTAAATTGCTTTATTTAGCAATCTATTATTTTCATAAATTTTCGGAAGAACCCCGGAAATCAATACATTACTCGACTTTCTTTCAAAGATTTAATCAAACTTCGATAGTTTAGATAACAAATCTTCTGACCTACTCGTGAAATTATACAAATCGGTTCCCTCCAACGCGTGAAATTAACAGTGAATTTGCAGTTTCTAACTTCGCAAATTCTCTCTCATTTTGTTCTATTTCTTAAACAAAATTCTTCATCCATATGTCGAACAATGGATGAACCTAACAACACCATTTCATTTTCTATCGATTCTAGTAAATTAAATGGATTTTGATAATTAGCTGAAAACTTGACGACACTTTTGGCTTAACAGTTTCTAATCTGTAAAAATACACTAGGGAACAACATTTTTGTTTCTTGAAAACTATTTGGTGTTTCTTATAGAACGTTTGATGCTGATTCCAAATATGGTTTCAGAATTTTTCTATCGTCCATAGTTTTCGAGAAAATAAGGATCAAATGTAGAATTCGGACCCCAGCCTTTTTAGTTAGCTTTATAAGGCTAACTAACGAAAATATCATGACCTAACCTAACCAATCGTCAAAGGCGTACAGTTAACCTAACGATTGGTTAGGTTAGGTCAGGTCGTGATATTTTCGTTAGTTAGCCTTATAAAGCTAACTAAAGAAGGCTGGGGTCCGAATTCTACATTTGATCCGAAAATAATATTTCCATTTACTTAGAGTTTTCCCAAAATATTAGTTAAAATTAAGTGTACTAATTTAATTTTACTTTTTTTTTTCCAGGTTAACTATATTTAATAGTATTTTTTGCATTAAAAAAATATAGCTATTTAAACAAACAGATTTTTAATAAAAAGAAAGAAATTTTTTTCAAGTTTCGCTCAAATTTTAAAATTTTTCATAGTAGAAAAAATTGGTTTTTCATTCCAAAAAGTTTTCCGTGATTTCAATAATTTTCCGCCAGCATGAATCGAAACTGTATTAATCCCAGAGATACATTTTGCTACGTATGTGGAGAACTGACCATAATGGCACAGAGGAAGACGATGACCCCACTCGTGAAGAAGGCTTACGAACTTTATTTTGGATGTAAGGTAGGCGACCAAGACAAATCCTGGGCACCTCATATCTCATGCATTTCCTGTGCCGTCACTCTTAGGGGTTGGATTAAAGGTACCCGCAAATCTATGCCATTTGCCATACCAATGATTTGGAGAGAGCCCAAGGATCACCTAACGGATTGCTATTTTTGTATGACTAACGTTCCAGGATTCTCTGCCAAAAATAAACATAAAATTCAATACCCAAATCTTGCATCTGCCATGAGACCAGTACTACATGACGATGATAACCCAATTCCAACTCCCCCAAAGTCATGGACACTGGATGAAAAGTCTGAAGTTGAACCAATGGAAATTGATGACACTAAAGATAGACTTTCAGCAATCTGAATCAAATAAACCACGTATGATAACGCAGGTTATGCTGAATGATCTCGTGAGAGATTTGGACCTTCTGAAAAAGAAAGCGGAATTATTGGGCTCCAGGTTACGTGAATGGAATTTGCTGGCAAAAGATACAAGCATATCGGCGTTCCGCACTCGCCAAAAAGATCTGATGCAGTATTTCTCCTCGTCAGGTGGTTTATGCTACTGTAATAATGTAAATGGACTGCTGTTAGCTCTCGGTCATGAGCACAAATCTGAAGATTGGCGTTTATTTATTGACTCTTCGAAGCTAAGCCTCAAGGTTGTACTACTTCACAATGGAAATAAATACCCTTCCATTCCTGTAGGGCACGCTGTCCACATGAAGGAATCTTACGAAAATATGAAACTCATCCTTCAGCAGATTAATTATGACCAGTTTCGTTGGTATATATGTGGGGATTTAAAAGTCGTCGCGCTTTTTCTGGGAATGCAGCTCGGTTATACGAAGTTCTGCTGCTTCCTTTGTGAATGGGACAGCAGAGCCAGAGATTCGCATTATTTTGTAAAGGATTGGCCACTTCGTCAAAAATGTATCCCAGGACTGAAGACTGTGTCTCATGAACCCTTAGTTGACCCCAAGAAAATATACTTACCGCCACTTCACATCAAACTTGGCATCATGAAAAATTTTGTCAAAGCAATGAACAAGGAAGATGAGGCATTCAAATATTTGAAGAAAACGTTTTGACGACTTAGCGATGCAAAGATAAAAGAAGGGATCTTTGTTGGTCCCCAAATCAGAGAGCTCATGAAAGATCAAAAGTTTGATGATGCCTTGAGAGGAAAAGAAAAAGTGGCATGGGAGGCCATGAAGAATGTTGTCACAAATTTTCTAGGGAACATCAAAGCCTCTAACTATGAAAAAATAGTGCAGGACATGATTGAAGCATATAGGTTATTGGGATGTAATATGTCATTAAAAATCCATTTCTTGCACTCCCATTTAGATTTCTTCCCTGAAAACCTCGGCGACGTAAGCGATGAACATGGAGAAAGGTTCCACCAAGATATAGCTACTATGGAGAAACGCTACCAAGGGAGGTGGGATCCGGCAATGTTAGCTGATTACTGCTGGACATTGATGCGAGAAGCTCCTAATGAAAACTACAAGAGAAAATCAGTGACAAAGAAGTTTTAAGAAGAATATTTTAAATGCCAATCTGCCACTAATATAATTTTTATGAAGTATTTTTACTAACTTCTATACACTTTTTGAATAAATATTAAAATAGAAATGTCTCAGTAACCTTGGGTGATAGAGAAATTCTACGGCTATATTCGGAATCAGCGGAAAAAATCCTATAAGACAGACCTGTTCACGTCCAAAAAACAAAAACAAAGTTAAAATTTGTTCCCCAGTGATATTATCAACAGTTGAACTACTACTACTACCACCTACTACTATTACTATTCGACTGAATGTCAGTGACAATCCTATCAACCTCCGCGTTAATTTCCTGGACACTATCTTTAGCTTGTTTCAGCTGATCGTTAAATGTTTCCACGGAATTCGAACGAAGAATTATAAAGTTCAACTTTACTCTCAACATTTGAAACTTTTTAAGTATGCAAAGACTTTTTTGCTCATCATTATTAAGTTTTTGAATTAAGCTCTCTTGAAACTTTAAACTGAATTTTTTCGTAAAATTCTTAGAAATTTCATTCTTTAACTTTTCTCGAAATTTTTCATCAATATATGATTTTTAAGTTACAAAATTTGCAAACGCTATCCTCGGCTTCAGAAACATCGACGTAAATATATCTAGTATACTGAAACAAGCACACTGCGCACCTGTATTTTGTAAACGGTATTTTAACTGTCAACTAAGAAATATTTATTTATTCCATACTATTTCACAACTTAATATTAAACACCAAAAGATGGAAAGATTCGGTTTTATTATATGGAAATGCACGATCTCAATAAACAGTCCACAAAATTCTTTCAACAGAAGCTATAGTACGTGTCTTTGAGTGACTGACAGACAGACAGACAGACAGACAGACAGACAGACACGCTATAAATTCGATCTTCACACATTTAATGGTTTATTTTCCCTGTAAATTGGTTGTATTTATAGTGCAATTATGAATCTGAAGTCAAATTGCCTTATTGGAGGGCAAAGAGAACGTGTAGTTCCACCATACTGACTGCCTGGTTTATTATAGATTTTGTGTAGTGTACAAAGGAATTTTTTTTTACAATGTATTGTATTGAAAAACTAAATATATATACAAGTTGATATTCACTCAAATTAAAAACAAAAAATTGGAATTTTGCACTATTAAAATAAAGGAAACATACTGACAATACACAATCCAAAACTGTCACACTATAATATTAATTACAGTAAACCCTCGTCCAACGCGGGGGTTAGGTTCCTCGAGAACGGCGCGTTAAGTAAATCCGCGTTAGACAAACTTAATACCTAATGGGGTAAATGGGGATACGTGAACGCGGCCGCGTAAAGTTTCCGATTAATACTTAGATACGTAGATTTTTTATTCACACACAAATGAATTTCCTTACCTATATTGTATATGAAATAAGAACATAATAAAATCATAAACATAATTGATATTTACATATGATAAAATAAAAATATATGAAATGAAAATAGCACGTATTTTTTCTTCACTCTTTCGGATGGTGCGTATGGTAGACTCATTCACGTGATACTCGCGGCCAAGTGATGTTATGTTCATACCACCACGTAACTTATCTAGAATCTTTATTTTTTTCGGCTAATGTCGTAACCTTACGACTTTTCTTCTCTTCACTATCACTCGCAGATGCTTTACGTTTTGGTGCCATACTGCTGTCTAAGGGTAATAGCAAAACAACTGCAAAATACGACAAAAACAATCCAACACAACTTTACTGAACTTAACGCGGTAGCGGGACTGAGACAAAGGGTGATGCGAGAGGGAGGGAGGGAGATGCGGGAGTGTTGGAGAGAGGAGGAGAAAACACTAGAGCGCGCATTGGCACGCGTACAGTACTACTGTATTAAAGCGTGTTTGAACCGTGTATAATCAAATTTTCCGCTTTCGGCAAATAATTGTTCGCATTTATTTTTCTGTGTATAAGCAAACCACCGTTGGACAAACACGCGTTGGACGAGGGTTTACTGTACTTTTCTACGAAATTGGCGGGAAAATATGGATCGACATTTTTCGCATTTCGAAAAGTGAACAACGGCCCTTAACCCCCCCCCCCCCCCCCCCAGCGTACGTTTGTACGCTCGTAAAAATAACTGTGAACGGCCCCTAAATTCTAGAGTAAAAAAAAAAAGATTAAAAAGAAAATGTTAGTTTGAATTTTTAGGGGAAACTTAAATTCGTCATTTTTCACCGACAAAAATTTATCATGAATGTAACTTACCAAATATTATTTTCGATGTCAAGAGATATATAATCCTTGTGATGACATCGTTGCAGAAATAAATTCTCTCTCTCTCTCTCTCTCTCTCTCTCTCTCTCTCTATATATATATATATATATATATATATATATATATATATATATATATGTTATATATATATATACGCCCGAATTGTTCATTTTGACGATCAAGCTTTCCTCTCCACCTTAAACCTACAGTTTAACGTGGAATCCGAACCACGCCCCACCAGCAGCCCAGCGTCTTAACCACTAGGCTACCCAGGGTACCCATTTATCTACCAACCAACTTTTATTGTGTGGAAGGATGAACAGCTGGGGTTTGCTGCGTGCCGCCTGCCGTCACCGGATCTCGATCCCGGGGCCGATGGATTCATAGTCAGCGACGCTAGCCACTACACCACTGAGGCGCATATACAGGGCGTCCCAAAAAAATGTATACACACTTTAACAGCTGATAGCTCAATTGATGTTTCTTTCTTTCCAAGTTAAACCCATTAGAATTAATAAGGGCAGTCAGACTAAGCTTTGAACAAAGGAAATTCATTCTAAAATGCTACTGGAAGTGTGAAAACGCAGTTGAAGTGCAAAGACAGTTTAGGAGGGAGTTTCAAACAGATCCACCAACGCGACTTACCATCACTCGAATTAGAGATAAGTTTGAAGCCGATGGAACTGTTCAGAATGTCCACAAGAAGCGTTCCGGAAGACCACGGACATCGACAAGCCCCACAAAGCAAGAAAGAGTACTGGAAACGTATCACCAAAGTCCAAGAAAATCTGTGCGGCAAGCGAGTCGTGAGGTAGGAATTTCAGAATCGTCTGTCCAACGCATTTTGAAGCGCTGTCAATGGAAAAGTTACATTCCAAGATTAGTCCATGCTATTAATGAAGATGATCCGGACCGAAGAGTGGAGTATTGCGAGTGGTACTTGGCACGATGTGGATGTGGATTGGACGAAGGGGTTTCGTAGAATACCCTCCGCGTTCACCAGACCTCACACCACTAGACTTTTTTTATGGGGATACTTAAAAACAAAGTCTACGCTATAAAACCTGCAACAGTCGCTGAATTGAGAGCAGCCATTGAACGAGAATGCACACAAATACCAAACGAAATGTTTCGTGATGTTTGCGATTCCATTGCTTCGCGTTATCAGCAGTGCCTGGACCAGAACGGACGTCAGTTTGAAAACATGCGTTGACAAAACAATTAAATAATGTCTGTAGATTCTATTACATTTTGAAAATGAAATGTATTTTAATAAACACTGCCTTTATAATTATTTAAAGTGTGTATACATTGTTTTGGGACGCCCTGTATATATATTAGGGCGGCTCGTTTTTACACTTTTTTCGATATTTGATTGGGGGTAGTGCGGAAAAGTTGCGATTTGGAGAGAAAATAAAGTGTGAAATTTTTTTTTGATCTACGTCAATACCTTCCGGTGGCAGCGAGTCCTTAAAAATCGAAAAATAGGTCTAAAAACACATAAAAATACGATATTTGAAAAAAATATTCATAATTATATTTGTGAGTACATTGTACGCTGATCTTCTAAAAATGTTCTTTCATTTGGGGCACTTTTTTTTCTTTACAGCAAAAACAAGAATTCCAATTACCACATTTACAAGAAGCAATATCAAAGTTGTTCCGAATGTTCCTGAAATGACTTCAATTTACTTTTGTAACTTTCAGAATTCCTTTTTAGTTTACCTGTTTTAAGTAAGGTCTTTTACTTATGATAGTTTTTGAGCATATCGTGTATTCTTTTCCTTGATAAAGTTGGGATTGAAGCTGTGAGCCATATCTCTTGAAATTTGGAAATTATGTCATTGGCAATAATCTGGAATGGAGGATCTTGGCCTGTCGTTTTTCTGTTGTTCCGGTGCCAGAGATAAGCTCTTAGCACATCTCCATAAGTAGGTAGAACATTATTAACAAAAACTTCTGGTTGACCGATGCTATGGCATTTTGCTAACGTTCTGGTTACTTTTGAAGGTTTCTTTTCAGACATTATAAATCTATTTACGATATTTACCAACTAACTGCGGGTAAATGGTGATATACCACGGTTGATGAACAAGTTATAACACAACCTCTCGCCACACGTGACACACAACAACTGACAACGTCGCTTCCTTTCCCAGCTTATATAGGGTAGGGAACGGGGGATGTAGCAGTGTGCAGTGTGCAATGCAGAGTGTGCATTTTATATAATGTTCATTGTTCAGTGACTGCTATTAATTTATTCAAGCCTATAATAGTGTTCTCAGGGTTGTTTGCACAGAAATATACCGGAATTAACATTTGTATAACATCTTGTTAAAACTTGCTTTAAATCAATATTTTGGATATTTTAACGGCTAAGACGCCACCGGAAGTTAACAGATTGTGCTGAAATTTTTATTGTTTATTTTGTAAGTCTTTAAAACCATTTTCCAATCTACCCCGTTCAAAAATACTCTCAAATATAATTATGAATATTTTTTTCAAATATCGTGTTTTTGTATTTTTAGACCTATTTTTCGATTTTTAAGGACTCGCTGCCACCGGAAGGTATTGACGTACAGTAGATCAAAAAAAATTTACACACTTTATTTTCTCTCCAAATCGCAACTTTTCCGCACTACCCCCAATCAAATATCGAAAAAAGTGTAAAAACGAGCCGCCCTAATATATATATACACACAGGGTGGCGCAAAAGTCGCGCATCATTAGAATTTTCAGTGTTGACTATATATTATTTTTTTCTTTTAGGTAGGGGATGGCTTCGAAATTAACAATAGACGAGAGGGTGAGCTTGGTTTTAATACATGAAATACCAGGTACTACAAATCGATGAATCGCTACGGAATTTGAATTCTGTACCCTCTCGTCTATTGTTAATTTCGCAGCCATCCCCTACCTAAAAGAAAAATAATATATAGTCAACACTGAAAATTCTAATGATGCGCGACTTTTGCGCCATATATATATATATATCTATATATATATACAATATATATATATATATATACACAAATTCAGAATGGTTCCCTGAGACAATTATATGTTAAACACAGACCGTGCATGGAACAAGGAACTCTTCTGGGAAAATTAAATCCACTATAGTCCGAATAAGTAATGGTAAATGACAAATACCATAGTTTTTTTTTTTCATGATTTTAGCCCGACGTGGGCAACGGGTCTCTCGCAAAGAGATCCCATAAATATAGCTTCCCTCACCAGCTATCTGCAAAGCAGACAGGATCCAGCTTTGGGACATGGATCTAGGGTTTAAAGCAAGCCTAGATCCCTACATTCAGAACCTCTATATAAGTAAAAGACTCGTTGCATTCACGTCGGGTTGAATAAATCAAAGAAAAAGGGGGTAACTATTGTATTTTTAGCCAAAAAAAAAAAACCAAAACTTAAACCTCAACCGGGACATTGAGCGTCCACTTTTCAAGACACGTAACACGTCCGTTTAATATACACAAATTCAGAATGGTTCCCTGAGACAATTATATGTTAAACACAGACCGTGCATGGAACAAGGAACTCTTCTGGGAAAATTAAATCCACTATAGTCCGAATAAGTAATGGTAAATGACAAATACCATAGTTTTTCTTTTTCATGATTTTAGCCCGACGTGGGCAACGGGTCTCTCGCAAAGAGATCCCATAAATATAGCTTCCCTCACCAGCTATCTGCAAAGCAGAC
Source organism: Bathynomus jamesi (assembly GCA_023014485.1). Lineage (NCBI taxonomy): Eukaryota > Metazoa > Arthropoda > Malacostraca > Isopoda > Cirolanidae > Bathynomus > Bathynomus jamesi. Next base: position 212,763 of record JAJOZX010003962.1, read on the forward strand.
AGGATCCAGCTTTGGGACATGGATCTAGGGTTTAAAGCAAGCCTAGATCCCTACATTCAGAACCTCTATATAAGTAAAAGACTCGTTGCATTCACGTCGGGTTGAATAAATCAAAGAAAAAGGGGGTAACTATTGTATTTTTAGCCAAAAAAAAAAACCAAAACTTAAACCTCAACCGGGACATTGAGCGTCCACTTTTCAAGGCACGTAACACGTCCGTTTAATATACACAAATTCAGAATGGTTCCCTGAGACAATTATATGTTAAACACAGACCGTGCATGGAACAAGGAACTCTTCTGGGAAAATTAAATCCACTATAGTCCGAATAAGTAATGGTAAATGACAAATACCATAGTTTTTCTTTTTCATGATTTTAGCCCGACGTGGGCAACGGGTCTCTCGCAAAGATATCCCATAAATATAGCTTCCCTCACCAGCTATCTGCAAAGCAGACAGGATCCAGCTTTGGGACATGGATCTAGGGTTTAAAGCAAGCCTAGATCCCTATTTATGGGATCTCTTTGCGAGAGACCCGTTGCCCACGTCGGGCTAAAATCATGAAAAAGAAAAACTATGGTATTTGTCATTTACCATTACTTATTCGGACTATAGTGGATTTAATTTTCCCAGAAGAGTTCCTTGTTCCATGCACGGTCTGTGTTTAACATATAATTGTCTCAGGGAACCATTCTGAATTTGTGTATATTAAACGGACGTGTTACGTGCCTTGAAAAGTGGACGCTCAATGTCCCGGTTGAGGTTTAAGTTTTGGTTTTTTTTTTTTGGCTAAAATACAATAGTTACCCCCTTTTTCTTTGATTTATTCAACCCGACGTGAATGCAACGAGTCTTTTACTTATATAGAGGTTCTGAATGTAGGGATCTAGGCTTGCTTTAAACCCTAGATCCATGTCCCAAAGCTGGATCCTGTCTGCTTTGCAGATAGCTGGTGAGGGAAGCTATATTTATGGGATCTCTTTGCGAGAGACCCGTTGCCCACGTCGGGCTAAAATCATGAAAAAGAAAAACTATGGTATTTGTCATTTACCATTACTTATTCGGACTATAGTGGATTTAATTTTCCCAGAAGAGTTCCTTGTTCCATGCACGGTCTGTGTTTAACATATAATTGTCTCAGGGAACCATTCTGAATTTATGTATATTAAACGGACGTGTTACGTGCCTTGAAAAGTGGACGCTCAATGTCCCGGTTGAGGTTTAAGTTTTGGTTTTTTTTTTTTTTGGCTAAAAATACAATAGTTACCCCCTTTTTCTTTGATTTATTCAACCCGACGTGAATGCAACGAGTCTTTTACTTATACAGAGGTTCTGAATGTAGGGATCTAGGCTTGCTTTAAACCCTAGATCCATGTCCCAAAGCTGGATCCTGTCTGCTTTGCAGATAGCTGGTGAGGGAAGCTATATTTATGGGATCTCTTTGCGAGAGACCCGTTGCCCACGTCGGCTAAAATCATGAAAAAGAAAACTATGGTATTTGTCATTTACCATTACTTATTCGGACTATAGTGGATTTAATTTTCCCAGAAGAGTTCCTTGTTCCATGCACGGTCTGTGTTTAACATATATATATATATATATATATATATATATGCATACAGATACAGGGTGTCCCATAAGTCCGGCATCATAGGAAAAATAATAAAAAAGGCAAAACAAAAGCTTTTATTTACAGAACGTGCTCAATATGCCCACCATTGTTTTCAATACACAAATTCAGACGTGATACCCAGTCAGCAAGCACACGGTGAATGATGTCAGGAGTAATGGTGTTACATGCCCCAATAATGCGCTGCCGCAAATGTTCAACACTCCTAATTTTCTCTGCGTATACCAGCGCTTTCAAGTTGCCCCAGAGATAAAAATCTAGTGGCGTGAGATCCTGGCTTCTAGCTGGCCATTCCACAGGCCCTCGACGTCCTATCCAATGACTAGGGAATTGTTGGTTCAGGTATTCCCTTACTTGGGTGCTGTAATGTGCAGGAGCGCCGTCTTGCTGGAACCATGTTGGGAAATTTCCTTCTTCGTTCAAGACACTGGGAAATACTTCTTCCTTGAGCATACGTACTAGTAGGGTGTGTCAATTTTGGGGGTGAAATGACTAAATTGAAAATCATGTGATTTGGTAGCAATTTAATGTAATCATTTGACATACAAAATAATATCCTTGCTTCAAAAACAATAAAAAATAACTCCTACCTACATCAATTTTAATTCAAGAATTCCATTTTTCTGTAAATTAACAAAATAACAAATGTGCGCAAACATCCTATCAACATTTAAAGTGGCAACATTTAAAGTGGCAATAAGATATCATTCAGTCTTTTTTTGAAAGTAACCAATGCAGTCATGTCCTTTTTGCTGCGGTTCCTTGACATCAGCATTCGGCTTGCTGCTTGCGCTTTGATGGAGCATTCTCGCCTCTCGTGACTGTAAACTTGACTAGCTGCTTCTGTGACCATTTTCACACATCTCTCCACACTCTGAGTGTGAGAAGGCCACTTTGGCACTTGCATTGGGGCCTCTTTAAGTTGTGTTAAATCTTTGTTTGTTATACATGATTGTCAGTGGTGGCTCCAAAACTTCCGAACTCAAGTTAATTAATTCTGACAATTTCGTGGCATTGACGTTTATCAGAGGTACCTTCCTTGTCTGAACAGAGCAGTCTCCCAGCTGGTCATCATCTAGTGATGTTCCTCTAAGCTATAGAATGATTTCCACAGCCTCAGTTCGCTCTTTGGTACATTGGCTACAGAGTATTGCTTGCAAAACTGCCTCTGGCCTAGCATACCAAGCGGACCTTCTCACCACAGGTAACACGATGTCCACCACTACTTTCCTTTGGGTTCTCAGTTGCTGTAATTGAAACAAGATGTGGTTGGGCCCCTCCATCCACATTGGATTAAGTTTTACATTGAACCAATGAGGAAGATAAAACCCAATAATGAATTCAACAATCAACATCAAATTCTGTAGCATTTTGCCCTTCAGTGCATGTTTGGAAACCCAAATCCTGTAGAAACGAATCACTGTAGTTAACCAACGACTGTGACTTACGGGTCCAATCTCCAAGAGAGCCAGATTTTGAGGCATCTCTCCTGATCTGATTGCTTGAACAATACGATAAGCGTAAGATTGATCCGTGCTGAGGTCTTTGATAACTTCTTCAGATAACACTGGAAGGGGAGGGCCTACTTCGACCTTTGGAAATTTTGTATTTATTTCTAATTCCATTGCTTCATCTAGCAATACACACCGTACATACTCGTGTATAGGTCGAGTTTTTAAGACTGAATTCTTAGGCAAAAATTAGGGGGGTCGACCTACAGTGTGTCCGTAAAGTCATGGTGGGATTTTAAATAGCTATATTATTGCAACGAAACATGATAATGAGATGAAACAATGCCAAATTTAAGAACAACTCTCAAAGTTGTATCTTGTAGTTAGTCTAGGCTAAGCTTAACATTTATCTCGTAGTTAGTCTAGGCTGTCCACATGCCTATGTTGAACATGAGCGTAATAGCCCAAAAGTTAATGTGTGGTGTGCTCTAGCACGAGATCGAGTGATTGGCCCATTTTTCTTCGCGGAACCCACTGTGACGTCACACAACTACCTCGCTATGTTGGAACATTTTGCAGTACCCCAATTTATTGACAATAATGTCATCTTTCAGCAAGATGGTGCTCCTCCGCACTATGCCAACGTTGTTCGAGAATTCAAAATTAAAAATTTCCACAGAGATGGATAGGAAGAGGAGGATGGAAGCCATGGCCTCCACGCTCTCCGGACCTGACACCTTTGGACTTTTATTTGTGGGGTTACGTCAAGCAAAGCGTGTACAGTGTACCCATTAGGGATATTCATCACTTGCACGAGCGAATCACGGAAGCTATCGCATCCGTCACTCCTGATGTTCTTGGGCGTGTGTGGCTGGAATTGAATCACCGCCTAGATGTCTGCAGGGCTACCAGAGGAGCCCATATCGAACTACGTTAAATAAAGTTATTCTTTTAGAGTTGTTCTTCAATTTGCCTTTTTTCATCTCATTATCATGTTTCGTTGCAATAATATAGCTATTTAAAATCCCACCATGACTTTACGGACACACTGTATATTAACATTTTCGTGGGGTTGAAATCCGTGCACGATGGGGAGGGCTAGGAGCTACTGTTAGCTTCAGACATGAAAAATATTTACCATTTATTACCAGTAAACAATGAAAACATAAAATATGTACCAATTATTAAAATTACAGAATGGTAGCACAGGATGATATGAAACAAAATTAATACATTTTTAAAAGTGTATTTATAGAAAGATAAAATATGGTGCTTTATTACCCTAATTTGTTGTTCCACTACCCTCAACAACTGCGGTCGACCTATCCTCGGGGGTATATATATATATATATATATATATATATATATATATATTATATATATTAAAAGTGTGTAAATGAATAGAAACATTCATAAATGTATTACAATAATTAAACGTGGTGAAGGTACTTGGCATGGCCTACTTACAATTAATTATAATTTCCAAAAATGCATAAAAATATCAAACCTATGATTTTATTTCGGGGGAGGCTGAAGCCGTCGTAGTCCTCCCCCATCTACGTCCCTGTGTATATATATATACACAGTATATATATATATATATATATATTATATATTATATATATATATATATATATATGTCTGTATGTATGTATGTATGTATATATTAACGAGTTTAAGTTTTTTTCAAAATTTTTACTTTATTTATTTTTTTATTATTTTTTTTTTATCGAGGGATGTGTTTTTTAGGTCTAGTTTTCATCAACGTTACGTAAATGCAGATTAACCAAATTTTAAATGCCTATTTAATAACTTTTCAGTTTCATTTCCGGTTGTCGTTGCTATTTTTATCATCTGACCATTGGAGTAAAATCTCCATTATATGTTTTATGTTTGAATTTCTGTGAAAAAGTTGTAATTTTTGTTTGAATTTTGTTCAGAGATATAAATAATTGTTTTTAAATATAAAATGGCGCGAAAATATTTTACATTCAAATTTCAAATAAATGTGTTTCCGGAACGTGTATATGTTCCGTTTCTGTCTCTTGCGTAACCTAACCTACGTTAGGATAGGTCATTATCGACTTTTTGTTAATTTTATATCATGGTATAAATTACGCGAATTTACTGAAAATTTCAGGGATTTCGTGAAATCACTCGTTTTACAATCTTACTATAACTGGTCAACTCCGGAACAATCTTCCTCAATCCATCTCTCCTCCTATCTATGACCTCCCATCTTTCAAACGCAGTGGTCTAGGCATCTCGACAACCCCGGACCTTGATTTTGGCTCTTCTTCTATGGAAGGGGCGCTTTTGAGGACATTTGCCCTGGGCCCCTCCTTCCTGCATAAAATATATATATATACACCTTTAAATTTCCATATATTTCATTAACAAACCAAATATCCAAAAAGTGATCTGTTGATACGATGTGATGACGACGAACCAGTTAAGGAACTCAAACGCAGAAATGACAAACTTAATATGCCGTCGTCTTCGCTCCATGAGCCCGGGCATGTAAATAGAGAGTAACGTGGTGATAGTAATCTATAGAGTCTATGAACTTTTAAACTAGGTCTTATGCGGATGAACTGGTAGAGTTCAAAGTTCATTGATGGGGTCCTTGCTGCATTTTGACTGCGTTACATACTCGTTAGATAATATAATAGCACTATCTGTCTCCTCTGCTGTGGGTACTATCAAATTGCATTACTACTGTAGGTGCGCCACTATAGGTTAAATCCGACTGAAAATTAAAATAAAGGTAAAACATATTTGTTTACCTCATAAAAAAATGTTTAATGTATATATTGTTTTTTTTTTGCATAAAATTTGGAGAAAAATGTTATTACATTCGGTGAAACAGTTCAACAAATTTGTCGTTTTAAGAAATTGTTGAGAAATGATTAATACTAATATACCAAACTTTGGCTAGCTAATAATAATCCCCATATTTGATAAAATGTGTAGAAATATTTTAATATACCTCATTTCGGAAGAAAGTTTGCCAAAAAAAAAAATTTGTAAAAGCATAAAAAAAATACTAATTGGTAATATTCCGGTTTTTTATGGGGGGGGGGGGGGGGGGGGGTATTTTATTGTTTTTGGTGAATAATGAAGTTTCGTTTTTAGGCCACTTTTTTTCCGAAACTGTTACATACGCCATGGAAAAACATTTGACTAAATTTAATATATTTTTCTTTGTGAAGATGTTCGTCTCTCCAAAGAAATGGTATTTAAAAGAATTCTTATATTTCTAATAATTAATGGATGTCTTTGAATGTAGTGACATTTTTCATTAATTTAAAGTATGTGTAATGACCTCGTATTTAGTAATTCAAGTACAGTTTCTTTTAGAATTTAGTCTTTAATTAAACATCTGTCTCTCTGTACTGAGGTAACACCATATCAGAAGTACAGTGTACTGTACAATGTGACACGGTTTTCCGCAGATATACCGGGTGTCCGAGAATTATCTGTACAATTTTTGGCTGTTATTAAAAGTCAACCATGAAGTGTAGAAATTCCAGTGTTGTCCCATTTTACAGAGAAACTCATTAAGTTTTTGCTGATAACAAGTTTTGACAAGTTTTTTCTTTTTTGTACGCGGGTGACAGACATTGATGATTTAAAAGCAAGAATCACAGCTGCTATTGAGCGAATTGATGTGGATATGCTGCAGCGTACATGGCAACATTTGGATTATCGATTGGATGTTTTGCGAATCACTGATGGTGCACATATCGAATGTTTGTAACAACGTTACTTTAATAAAAGAAACTTTTGAAAATACAGATTCTAAATAATCTTGTTTAAGAATTTTACGTGTGTTATCAAGAATTTTATTAAAAGATGAAATTGTACAGATAATTTTCGGACACACTGGAATTTCTAAAAAACTTGTCAAACTTGCTATCAGAAAAAACTTAATGAGATTCTCTGTAAAATGGGACAACACTGGAATTTCTACACTTCATGGTTGACTTTTAATAACAGCCAAATATTGTACAGATAATTCTCGGACACCCTGTGTATATATATATAGGGTGTTCCATAAGTTCGGTCTCGTAGGAAAATTTATTTCAAATTAAACTTACAAAAGTAATACACCAGAACGAAAACCAATGTTCAAATTGATGTCTTGTTTTGAAACCTTTTTTTTTTTTGTCGCAGGTAAAATAACATGCACTGGCTAATACGGAAGTGAGTTACATTCGCGAGGAAAATGCCTCCAGCGCCTTTTCCTCACGAGTGTAACTCACTTCCGTATTAGCCAGTACGTGTTATTTGAGCATTTGTTTTAGTTTTAATGTATTACTTTTGTAAGTTTAATTTGAAATAAATTTTCCTACCAGACCGCACCTATGGGACACCCTGTTTATATATAATATATTGCTTTTAAATCTTATTACACACAATTATATTATACACTGATTAGTATGCTTTTAACGTATTACAGTGTACATTATACAGTCAATAACGCACATTTATTAGTATTTCGTTGCAAAACTCGTTGTTTTTCGTTGGATTAATTTTGTATTTTCTGTGCTGTCGTTTTTAATTAGAAAAGTCATTGTTTTAAAAGTGTTAATTTAATTTGCATTCATTTCTCTCTTTTTACATTAATTTTACCTTATTTACATTATTGGGAAATTAATTCACATCAATTCGAATTTCAATGTCAATTAGTTTGAGCTTAAATTATGTTCGTACGCTTTAGTTTTTTGCCTATAAATACAAAAAATTTAAATCGCGTTTTAATTCATCTTTTTTTTTTTTCAGTTGAAAAAGGAACGATTTTATTAACACGAAATGTGGACCAAAAAAAAAAAAAAAAAAATTGTGAAAAATATCAAAAAATTTGGAAAATGAGATGGACACGAAATTTTACTTTTAAGGGGGTACTTGGGGTACGGGGGTTAGAGGTACGCAATATATTATACCTCTTTCAAAACCATTGCCTTCATGATCGTTTGGGGGGTCCGGGAACGGTATTTTAAATTGCGACCATTACTTTGTTTCTGCATGCGTAGTTTTGATGTAGGGGAAAAAATAAAATTTTTATTATCCTATTTTTTTAGTGATTTTGAAATGGAAAGGAAGAGTGGTCATATATATATAATATATTATATATATATATATATATATATATTATATATATATACAGGGTGGCGCAAAAGCCGTGCATCATAGGAATTTTCAGTGTTGACTATACTATAATATATATATATATATTTTTTTTTTTAGATAGGGGATGGCTACAAAATTAACAATAGAAGAGAGGGTGAGCTTTGTTTTAATGCATGGAATTCCAGGTACAACAAATCGTTGAATCGGTACAGAATTTAAATTCTGTACCGATTCATCGATTTGTTGTCGGGCCTACCTGGTATTTCATACATTAAAACCAAGCTCACCCTCTCGTCTATTGTTAATTTCGCAGCCATCCCCTACCTAAAAGAAAAAAAATATATAGTCGACACTGAAAATTCCTATGATGCGCGACTTTTGTGCCACCCTGTATATAGGGTGTCTCGGAAATCCTGTATATAATATGACGCTTAAAAAAAAAAAAATTTATACTTCCTGTTTATGAAATGTGTCCCAGTTTTCGTAAAAACTGTGTCCTCATTTTCAATAAATTCACAGCTAAGTATTTTCTGTGAAATCCCATATACGTGGCCCACACGAACTTAGAGCCAACACACACCGCAGCTCGGTACGGAACCCACATTCAGACAAGAAATAGGATTTGAATGTAATTTAAAATTCCGCTAATGAGAAAACTGAGTAAAATTGAAAAATGACTTGTATTTTTTATTTATTTATATTTTTGGTTGTTTTTGTTTTTAATATTTTAATATTAATGATGATAAGCTTCATTGGCAGGATACAAATCCCATAAAATAGTACAATATTGTTCTTAAATTTGTACGTGTATTTATATAGATTTAAATCATGGATGTTTGCCCTTTTAATTTTTCAATTTATTATTATTATTATTATTATTATTATTATTATTTTATTATTATTACTTACTACTGGCCCTGTGTCCTCTTGAATATAATGGATTTTTTTTTTGATTTTTTCAGAGCAACATCTCTGGAGATTCAATGCTTGAGAATGGTCAAATATTCATAAGAGTTGGATTCTATAAGGTAACTAATGTGTATATACATTGTGTGTGTGTGTGTGCGTGTGCGCGCTCTCGGATACGATCATATTTATGTAGAGCCGCCCTTTCTAAAGTAACTGTAATATTTCCATTGTGATGCGAGTATAGTAAACAGCTTTAAAGATCTCTGTTTAAAATTATAAAATATAAAATCCTCTTTACTCCCACGATCGTTATACTGTGCAGTTTTAAAAAAATAATGCGGTTATTTTTTAAAAGTATGATTATTATTTATTATTATTATTATTATTATTATTATTTATTGATATTCAAATATGGGTTGTATTTTCCGTTGATTTAATTTATTCAAAATTTCCTTATTCCTTTGATTTTCGAAGTCTTCGAATCCAATAAAAGTGACTAAACATTCTGGTGTCATCTGGAATAAAAGTCAGGGAAGTGGATGCCGAGAGAGAGAGAGAGAGAGAGAGAGAGATCAGTGGCGTGCGGTGATTTTTCGTCAAGGGAAGCAATTCAAGCAAAAACAACAAAGATTATAAATAAAAATAAAACTTTAAAATACTCGTATATAATAAAAACAAAACACATATAATCATCTACTTACTTTCCTTATAGGTTAATTCTATTCTTCTTTCTTTTTTTTAAATATATCTATTATTTCTTCGTAAAAGGCATCGGTTTTCATATCCTTAAGAAGCTTTTTCTCAATTGAGATTAAAGCTAAACTTGCAAGCCTTTCTTACCCTTGCGCATTTCTAGCGTAGTTACGTATTCGCTTTAAATGAGAGAATGACAGCAGACAGCACGTAAAGTTGCCAGATATTTCAAGAAAATTAACTATAAGATCTGGACAGCGATTTCTAAATTGCTTCCTTTTTGACATAGGGAAGGATAAAATAACGATAAATATATATTCTTTTTCGCTTAACATGGTCATGGAATTTTTTAGTAGAAAAACTATATATGAAACTTGTTGTATTCAATAAATACTACATTATTAAACATTAAATGAGTTTTTAGAATGGAAAGAAACAATTTGTAACAGTAAAAAAAAAGCGAAAGTCATTGGGAAAAAGGATGCATTTCGTCAATTGTTGTCCAACTCGAGATTTTGGCGTCGGCTTTCTTAAGGTTTTTGCACGAACGGCAACCAATGTGTATATACTATGTATCCACCTGATTACCAATCAAATGCTATAAATAGTATAATAAATGATTTTGTACAAATTATTAACACATATTGAACTGTTTAAACTTTAAAGTATAATACAGCATTTTCTTCTTTCTTTGAATAGGGAAGCATTGCTTCCCTTGCTTCCATGGACCGCACGCCACTGATATATATATAGATATATATATTATATATATATATATATATATATATATTGTACACAGTTGTTTCCCGATTATAAACTTGATTTACATTAAATCCAAAGAAGAGACAGTAATGCTTTGTGTTTTGCATGTTGTTGCATAACACACCAACTTTGTTTCTTATTAAATATCAACTCTGGGGTTTGTTCGTGCGTCAGTGGATTTATGGGTTGTGATTGGGTGCGACGGGCTGGTGCCATGGCCTCCATGATCCCCCGATATCACGCCCCTGGACTACTTCCTGCGGGTATATGTAAAGGATTGTGTGCCATACTCCTGTTGCTGACATTGACACTCTTCGTGCAAGGATTTGCGATGCCATCATTAGTGTCAGGAGAGATATGCTAGCGAACGTATTGCGTGAACTCAAATTTCGCCTGGATGTGTTGTGTGTAACTAACGGCGCACATGTTGAGATTCATGAGAAACAATAAACTTGGTGTTATGCAACAAGATGCAAAACAAAGTATTATTCTCTCTCCTTTGGATTTCATGCAATTAAAATTTATAATCGGAAAAGGATTTGTGTACACACTATATAATATATATATATATATATATATATATATATATATATATATATATATATTATATAATTTGTAGTGAATAATTCTTGTAGAGATATTTACACCTATCTCAGCCAGTCACGCGCCACTACCGGTGTGGTTGTGAATTGTGGCCTTACTGTTAATTTGAGTACATATTCATGGTCATGAAGTTGACCATGTCTGTGGCATGAATGATTAAAGGATTTGGTCACTTGACACAAGCAAAAGGAGGGAAAACTTCTGTATTAATAACACCTGTGTCATTAATGTTTGCATGTTTATGCTTGTTGTCAAAGGAATGAGGTAGTTGTGTGCGCGCGCGCCTAGTAACTGGACATAAGTAAGGTCGAGAGTGTGATACCTCACAGATGAATTTTGGTACCTCGGAACATTAAAAATTTAAAAATCTTGAAAATTTTTAATCTTAAAAAGGATTTTTTTCCTGATTAGTTTAGGCTAGGCTAGATTAGATTAGATTAGATTAGATTAGATTAGCTAGTACCTCATTATTCAATGATTTAACAGAAAACAACCTTCGAGCCCTCAGTTGTGTGTCAAATCCTTATCACGCCCTTCTCGGTTTGATGGCACTTAAGTTAGGTTAAATCAGGCTTAGTTAATTAGTTTTATTGGCTACGTCGTAGCCAATGTCGTTAACACCGTTTCCCGTTGATCAGCGAAGTTAAGCGACATTGGGTCTGGGTAGTAATTGGATGGGAGACTGTCCTCCGCATCCAGATTATGTATCAGTCATATGACCTTAGATGTTGCGAAGGAGGTTAAACAAACCTTATCGTTATTAATAATTACTTTTTAGACATATGGATTTGAAAAAAATCAGTACCGTGTTTACGTGGAGATTCGCTGTGTGTGTGTGTGTGTGTGTTAGGAATTGCGTTCCACTTTATATAGTCGCTGTAAGAGTTACACTATGAAGTTAAAGTATTTAATATGATTTTGTAGACGGTATACTCACTTTAATGGAAAAACGTGGTGCGTATATATATATATATATATGAAAAGAAGGATCAACACAACGGCAAACATTTTCATTTATTTGTACATCAGACGTTTCGACAAATCTTTTGTCATCATCAGTGAGTTAAGTCTTAAAACCTTAAAACAAAATTGAAAAGTGAAAGTTACATCAATACAATATTAAGACCATTAAAATTAAAACCTTAAAGCAAAATGAAAATTGCATCAATACAAAATTAAAACATTTAAATTTCATCACTATAAAAACTAAAATTAAATTAAATTTCATCACTATAAAAACTAAAATTAAATTACCTCAATAGGTAAATACACAATGTTTACATCCACCTCCATACTTGGCAAAGTCTAAGAGACACTAGGTGGTCAGAGGATTAGAAAGGGTATATCTGTGAAACACGGTTGGTTGTCAAAAGAGTCGTAATTTGTAGGATGAGCTATTATTATTAAGGGAGGGTTTGTTTCTATAGATGTACAAAGATTCTAAAATTCGGAGTTCTGTAAGGTTATTGGATCTAGTTAAAATTTCAAACTGAGTTTTGTGAAGGGGATGGTCGTTTTCATTACTGTGGTTTCTAATTGCGGATTGTGGAGGGCTACTGAGGGGACGGTTGGTACGGACTGACAAGCCCAAATGTTGAGAAAGGCGCACCTCCAGTTGGAGTTGAGTGCTGCCAATATACGCAGCCTTACAGCTGTCGCACGTGTATTTGTAAACAACATTGGGGCATACAGTTTTGGGGAATTCATCTTTGAACTTTAAAAAATTTGATAATTTAAGTGGGTTGACGAAGGCGAATCTAAAATTTATTTGGGGATAACTAGACTTGAGTAGTTTGGACAATTCACCTCGAATACGCAATGATAAATAACCATAAAAAGGTAATTTAATATATCTGGTTTCTTTTTGTACTGTAGTTACGGGGAGTTTAGTATCAAAAGTGTTATTTAAAAATTTCTTTAATTGGTTATCGAATAGATGAGAAGGGTAGTAATTGTTAATAAAGTACTGTTTTAAAAATTTAAATTCTTCGTTTAACGAAAAGTAATCCGAACAAATACGGTAACTTCTTGTTAATAATGTTACTATAGCACTAATCTTATATTTATAAAACATACAACTTAAATAATTGGTTCCCAAGCCAGTAAAAGTTTGTTTCCGAAATAGTGAAGTATGGAACTTATTATGGGCCCGTTTAACTAAAACATCCAGGAAAGGTAAACTATTATTTGTTTCGTTTTCACACGTGTACTTAATATTACTATGTTGTTTATTAAGATAATCGAAAAAGTTTTACGTGTGAAGGATGGTTAAATATTAAGAAAGTGTCATCCACGTATCTTCTGTAATATATGGGTTTAAAACTACTAGGACAATTTTTCAACCAAATTTCTTCGTAATGGCAAAGAAATGCATTTGCTAGTGTTGGGCTTAACGGGGAACCCATAGCTACCCCATCAATTTGGCTGTAAAGGTTGCTATTAAATAAGAAAAGATTATCAAAACACACTATTTCGAGAAGGTTTTTAAATTGAGTCTGAGTGAGGCCATTAATAAGAGTATTATCAGTAGTGAATAACTTATTTAGTATGATATTTAATGTTTCTTTTAACGGGACATTAGTAAACAATGATGAGACATCAAAACTGGCCATAGTAAGAGAATCGGCATGATTGATCTCTTTTATCTCTTTAGCAAAATCAAACGAGTTGTTAATAGAATAATCATTAAAGGTGAGTTTTGAAAGCAAGGGAACGAAGAATTTGGCTAAGTTATAATTGAATGTACCACATGCCGAAAGAATAGGTCTTAGTGGGAAATTTGGCTTGTGGACTTTAGGTAAACCATATAGAATTCCTGGATTAGAACCAGAAGCAAATAAAAAATTGTATGTATTGTCAGCAATAATATTACTATTTTTTAATTTACGCAAACACCTATTAAGTTTATCTTCGAGTTTTAGTAATTTAGACAGAACATTCTCTTTTACCCTTTTAAATTTAGACGTATCCGACAAAATTGTCTCCATTCTATTTATGTAAACTGTTGAATCAATCAGCACTACTCCTTTACCCTTATCCGGTTTTGTAATGATGACAGAGTTATCCTTTTTCAAATTATTAAGAATTTTAAAATCTTGCTTATTAAAGAGGGGAGAAAACACCTTATGGGGTTTAAAATTATAAAAATTCTTAAAAGAGATGCTCTCCACTTGTTTTACCAAGTTATGAAACGAGAAATTTGGTCGGATCTCACAATTCTTAATATTCATGAGAAGATTTTCAAAGCCAGAGAAAAATTTATAAAAATTTAGTTTATAATGAGGTAGATCAAAATTTAAGCCTAACGACAATATTTCTTTCTCTCTAATACTTAAAACTTTATTAGAGAAATTACAAATAAAATTATCTGGATTATTAAAAAACGACTGAGTGATTCCCAATTTTTCCAATTTGGCAGCATGTATCCTTTTATGTCTGTTGACAGTTTTATCACAGCAAGTTTGAAATTTAGTAACTAAACAATGATAATCAATATAAGACACCCTAGATTTTAGACCAAACAGAGAATTTTTATATTTCAGCTTGAGAAAACTCACTGTTTTAGTTTTCGATTGAAGCTCCAAATTTAATAATTTATGTAGCCATGATTTATATAGTTTGGAGTTATGGAGGCGTTTATTATAAAGTTTAAATCTAAGGAAATTAGGCACAATATTATAACTTTTGCACTTAGACAAGAAACTCTCATCACAGATAGCCTTGTTCAGTTTCAAATAGACTCTTTCACATTGTCTGTAATAGTTCAATGTCGATCGGCCATATCTCTGGGTTAATATCAAAGCTATTGACTTCTCCTTAGGGAACCGGAGCTTACAGATGAAAAGAAGGATCAACACAACGGCAAACATTTTCATTTATTTGTACATCAGACGTTTCGACAAATCTTTTGTCATCATCAGTGAGTTAAGTCTTAAAACCTTAAAACAAAATTGAAAAGTGAAAGTTACATCAATACAATATTAAGACCATTAAAATTAAAACCTTAAAGCAAAATGAAAATTGCATCAATACAAAATTAAAACATTTAAATTTCATCACTATAAAAACTAAAATTAAATTAAATTTCATCACTATAAAAACTAAAATTAAATTACCTCAATAGGTAAATACACAATGTTTACATCCACCTCCATACTTGGCAAAGTCTAAGAACACTAGGTGGTCAGAGGATTAGAAAGGGTATATCTGTGAAACACGGTTGGTTGTCAAAAGAGTCGTAATTTGTAGGATGAGCTATTATTATTAAGGGAGGGTTTGTTTCTATAGATGTACAAAGATTCTAAAATTCGGAGTTCTGTAAGGTTATTGGATCTAGTTAAAATTTCAAACTGAGTTTTGTGAAGGGGATGGTCGTTTTCATTACTGTGGTTTCTAATTGCGGATTGTGGAGGGCTACTGAGGGGACGGTTGGTACGGACTGACAAGCCCAAATGTTGAGAAAGGCGCACCTCCAGTTGGAGTTGAGTGCTGCCAATATACGCAGCCTTACAGCTGTCGCACGTGTATTTGTAAACAACATTGGGGCATACAGTTTTGGGGAATTCATCTTTGAACTTTAAAAAATTTGATAATTTAAGTGGGTTGACGAAGGCGAATCTAAAATTTATTTGGGGATAACTAGACTTGAGTAGTTTGGACAATTCACCTCGAATACGCAATGATAAATAACCATAAAAAGGTAATTTAATATATCTGGTTTCTTTTTGTACTGTAGTTACGGGGAGTTTAGTATCAAAAGTGTTATTTAAAAATTTCTTTAATTGGTTATCGAATAGATGAGAAGGGTAGTAATTGTTAATAAAGTACTGTTTTAAAAATTTAAATTCTTCGTTTAACGAAAAGTAATCCGAACAAATACGGTAACTTCTTGTTAATAATGTTACTATAGCACTAATCTTATATTTATAAAACATACAACTTAAATAATTGGTTCCCAAGCCAGTAAAAGTTTGTTTCCGAAATAGTGAAGTATGGAACTTATTATGGATTATTATGGGCCCGTTTAACTAAAACATCCCTCCACAATCCGCAATTAGAAACCACAGTAATGAAAACGACCATCCCCTTCACAAAACTCAGTTTGAAATTTTAACTAGATCCAATAACCTTACAGAACTCCGAATTTTAGAATCTTTGTACATCTATAGAAACAAACCCCCCTTAATAATAATAGCTCATCCTACAAATTAAGACTCTTTTGACAACCAACCGTGTTTCACAGATATACCCTTTCTAATCCCCTGACCACCTAGTGGTTCTTAGACTTTGCCAAGTATGGAGGTGGATGTAAACATTGTGTATTTACCTATTGAGGTAATTTAATTTTAGTTTTTATAGTGATGAAATTTAATTTAATTTTAGTTTTTATAGTGATGAAATTTAAATGTTTTAATTTTGTATTGATGCAATTTTCATTTTGCTTTAAGGTTTTAATTTTAATGGTCTTAATATTGTATTGATGTAACTTTCACTTTTCAATTTTGTTTTAAGGTTTTAAGACTTAACTCACTGATGATGACAAAAGATTTGTCGAAACGTCTGATGTACAAATAAATGAAAATGTTTGCCGTTGTGTTGATCCTTCTTTTCATCTGTAAGCTCCGGTTCCCTAAGGAGAAGTCAATAGCTTTGATATTAACCCAGAGATATGGCCGATCGACATTGAACTATTACAGACAATGTGAAAGAGTCTATTTGAAACTGAACAAGGCTATCTGTGATGAGAGTTTCTTGTCTAAGTGCAAAAGTTATAATATTGTGCCTAATTTCCTTAGATTTAAACTTTATAATAAACGCCTCCATAACTCCAAACTATATAAATCATGGCTACATAAATTATTAAATTTGGAGCTTCAATCGAAAACTAAAACAGTGAGTTTTCTCAAGCTGAAATATAAAAAATTCTCTGTTTGGTCTAAAATCTAGGGTGTCTTATATTGATTATCATTGTTAGTTACTAAATTTCAAACTTGCTGTGATAAAACTGTCAACAGACATAAAAGGATACATGCTGCCAAATTGGAAAAATTGGGAATCACTCAGTCGTTTTTTAATAATCCAGATAATTTTATTTGTAATTTCTCTAATAAAGTTTTAAGTATTAGAGAGAAAGAAATATTGTCGTTAGGCTTAAATTTTGATCTACCTCATTATAAACTAAATTTTTATAAATTTTTCTCTGGCTTTGAAAATCTTCTCATGAATATTAAGAATTGTGAGATCCGACCAAATTTCTCGTTTCATAACTTGGTAAAACAAGTGGAGAGCATCTCTTTTAAGAATTTTTATAATTTTAAACCCCATAAGGTGTTTTCTCCCCTCTTTAATAAGCAAGATTTTAAAATTCTTAATAATTTGAAAAAGGATAACTCTGTCATCATTACAAAACCGGATAAGGGTAAAGGAGTAGTGCTGATTGATTCAACAGTTTACATAAATAGAATGGAGACAATTTTGTCGGATACGTCTAAATTTAAAAGGGTAAAAGAGAATGTCCTGTCTAAATTACTAAAACTCGAAGATAAACTTAATAGGTGTTTGCGTAAATTAAAAAATAGTAATATTATTGCTGACAATACATACAATTTTTTATTTGCTTCTGGTTCTAATCCAGGAATTCTATATGGTTTACCTAAAGTCCACAAGCCAAATTTCCCACTAAGACCTATTCTTTCGGCATGTGGTACATTCAATTATAACTTAGCTAAATTCTTCGTTCCCTGCTTTCAAAACTCACCTTTAATGATTATTCTATTAACAACTCGTTTGATTTTGCTAAAGAGATAAAAGAGATCAATCATGCCGATTCTCTTACTATGGCCAGTTTTGATGTCTCATCATTGTTTACTAATGTCCCGTTAAAAGAAACATTAAATATCATACTAAATAAGTTATTCACTACTGATAATACTCTTATTAATGGCCTCACTCAGACTCAATTTAAAAACCTTCTCGAAATAGTGTGTTTGATAATCTTTTCTTATTTAATAGCAACCTTTACAGCCAAATTGATGGGGTAGCTATGGGTTCCCCGTTAAGCCCAACACTAGCAAATGCATTTCTTTGCCATTACGAAGAAATTTGGTTGAAAAATTGTCCTAGTAGTTTTAAACCCATATATTACAGAAGATACGTGGATGACACTTTCTTAATATTTAACCATCCTTCACACGTAAAACTTTTTCGTGATTATCTTAATAAACAACATAGTAATATTAAGTACACGTGTGAAAACGAAACAAATAATAGTTTACCTTTCCTGGATGTTTTAGTTAAACGGGCCCATAATAAGTTCCATACTTCACTATTTCGGAAACAAACTTTTACTGGCTTGGGAACCAATTATTTAAGTTGTATGTTTTATAAATATAAGATTAGTGCTATAGTAACATTATTAACAAGAAGTTACCGTATTTGTTCGGATTACTTTTCGTTAAACGAAGAATTTAAATTTTTAAAACAGTACTTTATTAACAATTACTACCCTTCTCATCTATTCGATAACCAATTAAAGAAATTTTTAAATAACACTTTTGATACTAAACTCCCCGTAACTACAGTACAAAAAGAAACCAGATATATTAAATTACCTTTTTATGGTTATTTATCATTGCGTATTCGAGGTGAATTGTCCAAACTACTCAAGCCTAGTTATCCCCAAATAAATTTTAGATTCGCCCTCGTCAACCCACTTAAATTATCAAATTTTTTAAAGTTCAAAGATGAATTCCCCAAAACTGTATGCCCCAATGTTGTTTACAAATACACGTGCGACAGCTGTAAGGCTGCGTATATTGGCAGCACTCAACTCCAACTGGAGGTGCGCCTTTCTCAACATTTGGGCTTGTCAGTCCGTACCAACCGTCCCCTCAGTAGCCCTCCACAATCCGCAATTAGAAACCACAGTAATGAAAACGACCATCCCCTTCACAAAACTCAGTTTGAAATTTTAACTAGATCCAATAACCTTACAGAACTCCGAATTTTAGAATCTTTGTACATCTATAGAAACAAACCCTCCCTTAATAATAATAGCTCATCCTACAAATTAAGACTCTTTTGACAACCAACCGTGTTTCACAGATATACCCTTTCTAATCCCTGACCACCTAGTGGTCTCTTAGACTTTGCCAAGTATGGAGGTGGATGTAAACATTGTGTATTTACCTATTGAGGTAATTTAATTTATTGTTTTTATAGTGATGAAATTTAATTTAATTTTAGTTTTTATAGTGATGAAATTTAAATGTTTTTAATTTTGTATTGATGCAATTTTCATTTTGCTTTAAGGTTTTAATTTTAATGGTCTTAATATTGTATTGATGTAACTTTCACTTTTCAATTTTGTTTTAAGGTTTAAGACTTAACTCACTGATGATGACAAAAGATTTGTCGAAACGTCTGATGTACAAATAAATGAAAATGTTTGCCGTTGTGTTGATCCTTCTTTTCATCTGTAAGCTCCGGTTCCCTAAGGAGAAGTCAATAGCTTTGATATATATATATATATTATATATATATATATATATATATATATATATATATAATATATATATATATATATATATATATATATGGTGTCCCATAAGTCCGGTCTCGTAGGAAAAATATTTATTTTAAATTAAATTTACAAAAGTAATACATTAAAACTAAAATAAACGTTCAAATTGGTCTTGTCTTGGGACCCTTTTTTTTTTTTGTTGCAAATAGAATAACACGCGATGGCTAAATGGAAGCGGGTTACATTCTTCAGGAAAAGGTCTCCGCCTTTTCGTCACGAGTCAACTCACTTCGATATTAGCCATCGCGTGTTGTTCTATGCATCCAAAAAAAAAAAAAAGCTCCAAAACAAGACATCAATTTGAACATTTGGTTTTAGTTCTAATGTATTACTTCTGTAAATTTAATTTATTTTCCTATGAGACCGGACTTACGGGACACCCTGTATATATACTGACACAATTTAAAGGTAATCGTTTATAAAGAAAATTTAAGAAACGTGAATTGGAATTTAACAAACATCATTTGAAGATAAATTGTTTAAATTTAACTTCAGTTTTTGGAACATCATCATTAAAAGATAAATCGAAAAAAAAAAAAGTCCATTTTCTACATGTTTCGTTTCATATTTTCACTTTGTGTAACTTTCGAAACGGCAATTCTAGTTTTTTCCAGTGAAAGTCTTCATTCACAGGAAATGTACACAACCGGAAAGTAGAATAAACTTTTGGGAATTGAAATATTAACAGATTTTGTGCTCAAAGTTTATACCAGAAACTTGTACTGAAACTAAAGACATGTTTCGACACAAAAAAAAATTTAATGGATTTATTTCATTTCTAGGCAAAAAACTGTTTCAAATGTCAAAGAAGGCAAATTATGCGTTTTATATAAAACGTGTAACTTTATATCTAATTCATGTTAATATGCTACAGTTTAATCAAACTCTGTTTCACATCTTTTAATCCAATTTAACTTAACCAAGCTCAGGTTTTCACCATTATGAACCACAGCTAGTGAAATTTGTTAAATTGTAATGTATATACATTATACAGTGTGTGTATATATATATATATATATATATATATATATATATATATATATATATATATATATATATCTTCTTCAGCTCCCAGTTAGGCTAGTCAGCTTGTCAGTGGAGCCAGCCTCCTTCGCCACTCCGCCCTGTCCAGCAGTACTCCCATTTCTTCGAGCTCTAGCATGCTGGGCAAGTCGTATCTTCGCAAGCTCTCCTCCACTTCATCCCTCCATCTCCTCCTCGGTCTTCTGCCATTCCCTGGTCTCCACTCCCAGCACCTCCTCGCAGTTCTCCCCTCCTCCATTCTCTCCAAGTGGCCCAACCATCTCAATTTGGCAACGTCGATTTTTCTCAAAATCGGCGTTACTCCCACATTGGCTCTTATTTCCTCATTCCTTATCCTATCCCTTCGCGTCTTTCTCAGAATAGTCTTCAGCGATCTCATTTCTGCCGCCTGAATTCTGCTTCGATCTGCCATGCGCATTTTCCAGTGTTTCGACCCATAAATCGGTATTGGTGTTAAAACTGTTTCGAAGATTATTTTCTTAGTTCTAAGGGGCATATGTTCATCTATCAGTAGCGGGTATAACATTCCGACATTTTTACTAAACTTTGTAATTCTTTTAGTTATTTCTTGTATATTACCGCCTTCTTTAGTAAACATACTCCCTAGATATTTAAATTTTTCAACATTTCTTATTTCCTTGTCTCCTATTTGAACTCCGAATTCTCCTTCGTCTCTTCGACATACACTTAATATTTCTGTCTTTTCTACATTCACTTCCATTCCCCCCTCCTTCAAACATTCATTACAATCAATTAAAGCTTTTTCTATATCTTCTCTCTCTCTCTTCTCGTCCAGAATGCTATGCCATTATTCCATTATTATTATTTATTTCATGACGTTGCCTGAAACTTGCAATTACTTTGTCCATTTAAGCTATAAACAGGAGTGGTGATATAACATTGCCCTGCTTCACCCCTGTTCTTACTTCAAACTACTACTCATTTTTGTGTCCAGTCCTTACTTTGCATTCGCTAACTTGATACAAACTTTGCAAAGCCCTAAGAAGTATTCCCCCTTACTCCATAAATCTCCTCCAATCATCTCCACATTCTTCCTCTGGGCACTGTATCGAATGCTTTAAGATCTATGAATATTACATAGATATATATGTATATGTACTGTATATGTGTGTGTGTATATATATATATATATATATATATTATAGTGTGTGTGTGTGTGTGTGTACACGTTTTACGCATGTATATTAATAAATTACAAATTTAATGGATACAATACAATAGATAAAATGTGTTAAATAAATAAGAGTACAAAAAGTAGATTTACAACTTCACCATTTAAGTAGATTCCAAGAAATTCAATCAATTTTGTGATACAAAAGATCGGCAATGAGACTCGAATAGATTGCCTGTCACCGGCTAATTCGCTTGATTTCCTTCTCTCTTGAAAGAGGATTTTGCCTTTGCATTTATATCACCGTTTTAAGAGATTATTTCCTTATATAAGATCGAGGCTCAAGTTGTAAATCGAATGAAATGTGTGTGTCTCTTGCTTTTGTTCCATATAAGCAGCTTGCCTGTTCAATAGCTTTTTATTCAGCTCTTAAAGTAGTAATCTTGTATTTGTACGGTCTCGCTCGGGTTTAGGATAGGGATAATCCCGTTATCTATACGTGTATATTTTCCCGCAACCAATTCAACCATGAGTTAGGTGCGCGAGACTCTGTCCGTCGTTGACAACTCTCACCACTCAAAGGGTTAATATTATGGTGGTATATTTTTTAATATCGATGAATTGCGTTCTAGTTTATGCGTGTGGTGGTTATAATCACCCTCGTTTCAATTTTAGACTACGTAATTTCAAACGCTAAATAAATTTACTCTCTGATGAAAACTGATTACTCCCGAGTTTTATTTATTTTTTTTAATTTGGTTTCGCGACAGAGGGAGAGGGTTTCGATAAAAGTCTGTCTTAACTAATAATCTCTCTTGCTAACCCTTGTTAGAACTTATACGAGTCCTTACACGAAAAATACCCTCAGATAACACCGAAAGTGCATGGGTATTTTGTGACACTTTTGAATTAGAGAGCAATAATTTCCCGACATTTCCACATCCCAACATCCCAATAATGTATTTCTGATGATGCCAATTCCGGTTGGCTCTCTGCTTTTCACTGAACTAATAATAACGCCAGTTAAATCAATAGTTCTGCTTTACTGCTTTCACTTTGTAAACAGATATATATATCTATAATATAATCACACAGTGATTACGCTAATTTGCATCGAATCATTGAACTGGGTAATTTTCGCTTCAGTTGAGAGGAATTTCTATAACATTTAAGGAAACTCCTAATCAAAATATTAAATTGAATAACCTTTGTAAAAATTATATACTTTGGGAAATGTACTGTACATTGTACGTTATTTTGTATAGAAATTTGTAAAGTTCAAAACCATAACGAATCTTTCGTTCTCAAAGATCTAACCATAAGTAGGGCCTACTGAATTTTAGTGAGACAAAATCTAAGCAAAATTTACCTATTTTTCCCCAAACGAACTAAAAATTATATCATCCTATTCACTTTTAGTCTTGGTCCAAGAGTGAGAATCTCGAAGGAGGAAATTCTCAAATCGATCCGTTCCCAATGTAGGATTTCTCATTTTAAGGTCGATTTTTCATAGAAAATCCTCCCTCGAGCCCGCAATTGCGCCTTTCCTTTCCCAAATCGGGAAATCTTTCTCATTTTTGGAATTCTCGCTTCAAACATTCTCACTCGCGGACCGCGGATGATGATGAGAATGGGAATGATAGTATCACTGAGTGGGAAGTAATTCCTCGAAACAACACCCAAAGTATTTTCTTATACTCTTTGAAGCGCTTCCGACCTCAAGCTGTCAAGCGCCAAAATTTGTCAAGCGCCAAAATTAAAAACGAAGAAAAATGCAGTTAAAGTTTGTCAACTCGCAGAATGCCGTAACTTTTGAACCAATAACGATATTTGATTGATTTCGACCATACGTACAGGTCCACAATCTGCTCCCTGACTCACCCACGGGATAGAGGAAGGGTCGGGGAATATAGTGATATAAATAACTCAATTCTGGCCCCCACTTGCGCTTGGCAAGTTGTGGTCCGGAGCATCTCGTTTATCTAAAATAATCCTCCTCCAAATTACACTGCCGTAACGACAAACTAAACTAATTCTAAATCTATTCACGCTTAATTTTACTTTAATTATAGACGTCCGTAAATTCTAATTGAGGAAAGATTACATCATAACGAACGAGCACAATTTCAGAAATTTATAATTTGAGCGCCTTCATTGTTTACCGTTTATTTTCATCTCCTTTTTAATTATTACAACTGAAGACTAGTTCCTTTAAATTAATGTATTTCACGGCTTATTTTTTAATCACGTAAGTGAGGTGTGATTAACAGTTTATAAGCCATCCTTAATGAAAATTAAAACGGCCAAACTTGACTCTAAAAATACATGAACAAGTTCAACTATGATCCAAATGCATTATACTTTAAGCTACAAGATTCGCGGTAGTAATACAAAGGAGATGTTTACACACACACACACACACACACACACACACACACACAAAGCGCGCGCGTAATATATAATTTTATGTATATAAATGAACATCAAGTCCGTAATTCGGCAACCATAATCAACTCGGTTCAGATTTTACGATGTTGCGTACGTTGACCTATATTATTATTATTATTATTAGTATCATCTATATGTAGTTCAAGTTCAGATGGTAATCCATTATTTGTTTAGGCTTAATTTTAAAACGCGGAATAGGGGTAGTTTTCTTTTGTTAGAAATAATCGTGTTAAAACAGTCAATGAAAAGATCAGTTGATGATTATAACTGATAAAAATGATAATGAGAAATACAATACATTTGTTTCCATTATTATATAATGTTAACTTTTATGGCTGAAATGGTGTACAGTACTTCAAAGGTGTATTCGCATGTGCGCGTAAAAAAGTGACTGAAAATTTGTATTTACGTACCAAATTTGGTAAAGAAAATGGGGAGATCTGCCTGATTCCCACAACAATGAAATCAATACTCTCTCTCTCTCTCTCTCCTCTCTCTCTCTCTCTCTCTCTCTCTCTCTCTCTCTCCCTCTCTCTCTCTCTCTCTCTCTCTCTCTCTCTCTCTCTCTCTCGCTTGAAATATTTTAGATCTGATTTTTTTTCTTGATTTTTATTATTGGTCTCTTCCTAATCTCGTTCATTCTCATTTTAGTGTTTGTCCAAGAACGAAAAATCCGAAAATGGGATATCTCGTAGAAGGCAATTCTGAAATTGGTCCATTTCAATTCCCAAAGTAATATTTTCTATTTTAATTTAGATTTTTAATAGAAAATACTCCTCGATGCGGCAATTGCATCACGGATCTCTTTTTACTATTTTCCAAATTAGGAACTGTTTCCAAAGTATAAAATTACCAATTTCAGTAGTCCCATTTTCGGGTCACGAATGGGAATGGGGCCAGGTGAGACGCTTATGGTTTACGTAGATTGCCACAAAAGAAAGAGGTTACCATAAGTTAAACAAATGCGTGGGTTTGACCTTTCCCTGAAATTTAATTTTAGTCTGTATTTTTAGGTATTTTAGTTACGCCAAAATATTTTCCTGCGCGTTATATCATATTAACTCGTGTTTTACGAGAAAAGAAGCTCCTCTTCCTTTCCACTAACTGGAATAATTATTAAATTCATTGATTTTGACATTTGCCATTATAGTCGTGAAATGTTAATAGTTTTTCACTATCCCATGCAAGATGACGTTGCGCGCGTTTTCAAGAGTGCGTGGAAAAGCAATCTCGGTGGAGTGATTTATATTTGTGGGGATGAAAGAGAGTACGTGGATTTAAAAGCGCATTGATTGAAACCTAAAATATTAAAATGGCTTTCAGGGCATGAGAGTGGCGATCAAGCAATTCAAGAACTTCAAATTGGATTTGAATCGACCCCTTCTTCTCGAACTTAAACAGGTGAGACACTTTACTCAATTATTTTGGAATTACATTCACACACCCGCTGTTTTAATACTTTTACAAACAGAGGTTTCAAGTCTCTCTTCTCTCTCTCTCTCTCTCTCTCTCTCTCTCTCTCTCTCTCTCTCTCTCTCTCTCTCTCTCCGCAGGGGGTATAAAGGTTATGGACGTTCCTTCTGGGTGTTGTAAACTTTATACTTGGGGTGTGACAGCCCTCCGGTCCCAAGTCGTGGGATTCTAGAGAAATTGGCTTCCAGTTTCTTTAGGTTCTCTCTCTTTCGGGAGGGCGGGTGAAGTCTGTTGTACAAACCTGCTCCGTGGGTTAGTAGGACCCCTTCCCATCCCTACTCTGTCCTTTTAGCTTAGGTTAAGGATGCTCTCCTCTGACTGCAAAAAAAAAAAAAAACTTAGTATTCTTTTTCTCTACTCTTACTATTAGGACCCTACTGCTACCTCATGCGTGGGAAGAGAGGCTTTGGTAGGCTGACCATACGTACCGTTTTGAACGGGACAGTACCGTTTTTTTTTATATTTCCTGGCCGTCCCGTCGTTTTAATAAAAATGTCAATTTTGTCCCGGTTTATGTACTTACTTTTTCATGAATACAGAATATTACATAACCCCCGTCCCTTTTTTGCCATCCCAATGTCCCGTTTTTGTCTGGAGGAAATATGGTCAGCCTAGGCTTTGGAACCTCTATAAATAACACCATTTCACTTCAGTTCTAGGTAAATAATTAGAGGGGATAATAGTGGATAGGATTGTTGACCATTTGGATTCCTACAAGCTACTTGGGGACTCCAACATGGGTTTAGACCGCATAGGTCGTGTCTCACCAACTTGCTCGAGATTTTCCATGTCATGTTGAGTGAGTATGATAAGAGTAGGGCGATTGATTAGAAAGCCTTTGATAAGGTACCTCACCGCCGGTTGATGGCCAAAGTGCGCGCGCTGGGTATTGGTGGGGAAGTAGGTAGGTAGATTGAAAACCGGCTGAAGAATGCCACAAAGTTAATCCCTTCCGTTAGGCATATGGACTACAATCGACGCTTACGTGACGCGGGTTCAAAGATGTCGATTTTAGAAGCATGTTTAGTTTAAATGATAACCCAACTCGCAACAGTGGTTGGAAGTTGGATTTGAAACGGTTTAGGACTAGTGTGTGTGGGAATTACTTTACGTATAAGATCTGTGACACATGGAACAGGTTACCTTCGGAAGTTGTGAACAGTTCCTCTGTGGATCAGTTCAAGAAAAGTGTAGACCAAATCTTGCACACTATTTGAGTGTGTAAAGACATTTAGGACCTCAGTCTGCGGAAATTTCTTTTCCTATAAAATAGTTAATATCTGGAACCAACTTCCCTCAGAGGTTGTTTCCAGTCAAAGTGTAAATGTGTTTAAAAATAGGCTAGACAAAGTACTGAATACTCTCATAGTTCAAGACTAAAACATAAGAAAACTCTGCAGGAGATCGCTTGCACGGTGTCTCTGTGAGCAAGCTAAATATAGAGCTATTTATATATTCTCCACTTTCCTGTAAAATTTCCTTGGCTACTTTTCCAGGGTCAAGGTATTTTCTTCAACCTTTTTCCGTACCTGCCTCTGGCAGGGAGGGAGCGGAGGGTGGGGAGAGAGCCTTCTAATTTTCTATCCAGTTTTCTACTACTGCTAGGATAGTTGAAAGAAAAATAAACTTTTACAAAATTTTCCCTGGCACCCGTTGCCATTGGTACCTCCTCGGTATGGGCCGCAAGGCCTTTTGAGGTACTTCTTTTCCTTGTAACTCCTTGTATCTCTCTCTCTCTCTCTCTCTCTCTCTCTCTCTCTCTCTCTCTCTGAGGTGAGAGAGTTTTACTGCCCAGCTGGCTGCCAGGCCAGCGTAAAGTCTCGGGCGTAGCCTCTGGGTCTGGTGGGATATCCCTTGAACACTGGATTCTAAGAGTCTGGCCGCTTGTGAGTGAGTAGTTAGTAAGACTTAGTAAGGGGCTGCATCTCGCTGTCGCTCCTGGCGGAAAATCCGTGACGCTTGCGTCGCGAGTGTTTGTCAGTTGGTAGCTGCGACACGTTTGGGACGGTCCGGCCCTGGGGAGACCTTTGGTCGGTGCGGCAGCAGGAGAGGTGTAGTCTTCTGGAAGGAATTTACGTCACTTGCAAAAAGGCGGATGCGTCTACGCGCGGGATGAATTCACCCCCCCCCCCTTTTTTATATACTGGTCATAACGTTTTTGGATAGTTTTCATTGCTAGAACGCTTTATCTTATTCAGAGTATTCAGAAAAAACAAAACAAAAAAGAGAAAATATGGCAGGGCCAGCTAAATTGAAAGCAGAATGCTTTAAATGTAAAGTTAATCATTGGTGCGTAGACTTCCAGAGGGTAGTATCAGCGATATCACATCCCTTAGTGTATGTTTGTTTTGTAAACTTAGAGACAACCACGAAAAGGAAGTTAAAGAGCTAAAGGAATTAGTAAAAAAGCTTGAAGCTAGGGTCGTAGCACTGGAAATCCAACCCAGTGGACAAGATCAAATTAAAAACACACCAGCAGATTCAAACTGTAAGATTAAGTATCTAGAACAAAGGGAGGGCTCAAAGAAGGGGCTGATAGAGAAGGGTGGGCAGGGATCGATAGAGAAGGGTGGGAAGGGGCCTGCTGATGGCCCAAAGAAACCGAAGGATGTAGCTACCTGTCGGGGTGGGTCTGGTGGTGTAACTGCGTGTATGGGTGGCGACGGGTTTCGAAAGGTCTCGGGCAAGAAGGCTGCGAAGCCGAAGCCTGAGACCCCAGTTGCCCCTGTCAAGACCTCTAACCGCTTTAGTCTCCTGTGCTCGAAGGAGGAAGACACCGTTTTGATTGGGGACTCGCAGATCAGGGGCCAGGAGAAGTACTTGCTTCTGCAAACCGGGATGGGAGGAAGGTAAGGTGCTTACCTGGGCGGGGAACGGCGCACTTAAGGAAGGAGGTAGAGAAGGTGCGCGTGGCTAGTCGGAGGACTGCGATCGTTGTCCACGCTGGTGGCAATGACCTGTTCCTCAAAGGCGGTGGGGTAGGTCTTACAGAAGGGATCATCACCGAGATCATGTCTCTTGCGGATGATCTAAAACTGAAGACAGACAGGGGAATGTTAATGGGTATTTTACCGCGAATGAATGCCAGTGACCACGCGCTCAGTAAGGTCATTGGCATCAACGACAGGGTACAAGACTTGTGCGTTCCGCTGGGCGTGAAGTTTATTGACCCCTTCGATTCATTTTCGGGTAGGTGGGACCTTTACCAGAGGGATGGTGTCCACCTCAATAACAAGGGTAAAGGTGTGCTAGGCGCGCTGCTCGACCGGCACCTATACAGAATGGTGAGGTAGAGTCCGGGGAGAGATGATGGGCCCGCACCGGGGAGAGATGAGGATGAGCCGGTGGCGGACGTACCTTCAACTGAAGGGTGCGTCGAAGTACAGGTGGGTGACCCTCCTCCTACGTTGGAGGGGGCTCAGTCTCCTGCGGAAGTTGCCCCCTCGTTAGTGAGGGGCTCTTCAACTCCCGACAGCCCTGGCTGTTCGGGAAACGGGTCGTGCTAGGGGGCGGTCAGAATAGGGAAGGCTCCCTCCGTGCAATGCTTTTTAATGCTAGGTCAATTAGGAACAAGTTTTGCGAGCTACGGGCGCTCTTAGCATCAGAATACCAGGATATCGTTGCTATCACCGAGTCCTGGATTCATACTGATCGTAGGGACTACGTTGGGGAGTTCGAAATTCCCGGGTATAGAATGTTTCGCAAAGACCGCACCCGTGGGGAGGGGGGTGGGTACTAATATACGTCAGAGACACGTTGAGTCCGGTTGACTGCCAGTTCCGGTCGGAATGGGAGCTGCTTGGCGTCGATCTGAACGTGGGAGGGACGAACTATAGGTTAATCTTGGTGTACAGACCTCCGCATCTCCTCCTCGAGGAGGATACAGCCCTGTACACCGAACTCAGTAGCCTGCTAGGGGATAGGGTGTGTGTAGTTTTAGGAGACTTCAACTGTCGCGGCATAAAGTGGGAAAACAGGACTGCCGATGCTGAAGGGAAGAGGCTAGTTGACTTTGCTGATGAGAACTTCCTCACTCAGTGGGTCAACGAGCCTACACGAGGCGAAAGCGTTCTAGACTTAGTGTTCACGACCGAAGACAACCTCGTCACTGGCCTCACCGTTGACGAATCGTTAGGCGGGAGTGATCACAGTCTTATTAGGTTCCGTGTGTGCGTCCCTCGGGTGAAGAGTAGTAACTGGAGAGGCAGTAAGCTCGATCTCCGGCGGGCGAACTTTGTTAGCCTCAGGGATAGCGTAGGAGATATGGGGTTAGAGGTCGGCGGCGATGTTGAGGGAGTGTGGAGTGCATTCCGGGACGAGTTTATGGTGCTGCAGTCTGCTGCCATACCCTCAAAACCGGTCACCCCTGCTTCAACGCAGCCTAAGTGGTTCAATCGTGACATTGCTTCGGCTATCCGAAATAGGAAAGTAGTGTGTAGGAGGGCGAAGGCCAATCGTTCCAATGAGAACACTTTAGCGTATGTCCGCCTGTGTAGGGAAGTGAAGGCGAAGGTTAGGCTAGCGAAACGTAACGAAGAACTACGGGTGGCAAGCCTCTGCAAGGGGAACCCTAAGGAGTTCTTCAGTTATGTTAATAGTAGAAAGCCCATTAGAAGCATGATAGGTCCGTTAAAGGACGGAAGCGGCGTTCTGCGGACCTCGGACGCGGACATTGCCAATGTGCTTAATGAGTACTTTGCGGGAGTGTTCACCAGGGAGGACACCCGCATCATCCCCGAGCCAGGTGTGAGGCACGAAGGTGCTGGCCTGGATAATGTTCGATGTACCGCGACAGTCGTTGCCGATAGAATAGACAAACTGAGTGCGTTTAAGGCTCCTGGGCCAGACCAGTTTCTCCCCAGAGTGTTGCGGGAGGTGCGCGACCAGGTGGCTCCCCACCTGGCTACAGTCTTCAACAAATCGTTGGAGACGGGCCAGGTGCCTGGTGACTGGAGGGAAGCCAACATGACCCCTATCTTTAAGAAAGGGGATCACGAAAGTCCAGGGAACTATCGTCCCATTAGTCTCACTTCAGTTGTAGGTAAATTATTAGAGGGGATAATAGCGGATAGGATCGTTGACCATTTGGATTCCCACAAGCTGCTTGGGGACTCCCAACATGGGTTTAGACGGCATAGGTCGTGTCTCACCAACTTGCTCGAGTTTTTCCACGTCATGTTGGGTGAGTACGATAAGAGTAGAGCGATTGATATACTTTATCTCGACTTTCAGAAAGCCTTTGATAAGGTACCTCACCGACGGCTAATGGCGAAAGTGCGCGCGCTGGGTATCGGTGGGGAAATAGGTAGGTGGCTTGAAAACTGGCTGAAGAATAGGCGGCAGAGGGTTGTAATTAAAGGTGCTAGTTCGGGTTGGGCCTCGGTCACTAGTGGGGTTCCTCAGGGTTCCGTTTTGGGGCCGCTGTTGTTTATCATTTACATAAATGATATCGACGGTGGCATCGTCAGTCGGATCGCCAAATTCGCTGATGACACCAAGCTTGGGGCCAATGTTGGGACGCCGGAAGCGATCGAGGAACTGCTTGCGGACCTAGGTAGGATAGGAGAGTGGTCCGAAAAATGGCAAATGCCGTTTAACTTGGGTAAATGCAAAGTGATGCACATTGGCTACGCCAATCCCAAGTCGGACTACTCGATGTTGGGTAGTAATATCGAGGTGACTGATTTAGAAAAGGACTTGGGTGTGCTAATTAGCAGCGACCTTAAGTTTACGAAACAGTGCGTAGAGGTGGAAAAGAATGCCCAGAAACTATTGGGTTATATCAGGAGGCAATTTCAGTTTCGGAACAAGGAGATTGTGCTCTCACTGTACAATTCCCTTGTTCGGCCGCACCTGGAGTATGCTGTGCAGTTCTGGTCGCCCACCCTCAGGAAAGATATTGAGAGGCTGGAGCGAGTGCAGGCGAGGGCCACAAAGTTAATCCCTTCCGTTAGGCATATGGGCTACAATTGACGGTTACGCGCCCTGAACTTGTTTTCGCTTGAAACTCGGAGGCTGCGCGGTCAACTGATCGAAGTTTTCAAGCTCTTACGCGGGTTCAACGATGTCGATTTTAGAAGTATGTTTAGTTTAAATGATAACCCAACTCGCAACAATGGTTGGAAGTTGGATTTGAAACGGTTTAGGACTAGTGTGTGTGGGAATTACTTTACGTATAAGATCTGTGACACATGAACAGGTTACCTTCGGAAGTTGTGAACAGTTCCTCTGTGGATCAGTTCAAGAAAAGGGTAGACCAAATCTTGCACACTATTTGAGTGTGTAAAGACATTTAGGACCTCAGTCTGCGGAAATTTCTTTTCCTATAAAATAGTTAATATCTGGAACCAACTTCCCTCAGAGGTTGTTTCCAGTGAAAGTGTAAATCTGTTTACAAATAGGCTAGACAAAGTACTGAACACACTCATAGTTTAAGATTAAAACCTCAGAAAACTCTGCAGGAGTTCGCTTGCTCGGTGTCTCTGTGAGCAAGCTAAATATAGAGCTATTTATATATTCTCCACTTTCCTGTAAAATTTCCTTGGCTACTTTTCCAGGGTCAAGGTATTTTCTTCAACCTTTTTCCGTACCTGCCTCTGGCAGGGAGGGAGCGGAGGGTGGGGAGAGAGCCTTCTACTTTTCTATCCAGTTTTCTACTACTGCTAGGATAGTTGAAAGAAAAATAAACTTTTACAAAATTTTCCCTGGCACCCGTTGCCATTGGTACCTCCTCGGTATGGGCCGCAAGGCCTTTTGAGGTACTTCTTTTCCTTGTAACTCCTTGTAACACTCTCTCTCTCTCTCTCTCTCTCTCTCTCTCTCTCTCTCTCGCTACGGCGAAAGTGCGCGCGCTGGGTATCGGTGGGGAAATAGGTAGGTGAATTGAAAACTGGCTGAGGAATAGGCGGCAGAGGGTGGTAATTAAAGGGGCTAGATCGGGTTGGGCCTCGGTCACTAGTGCGGTTCCTCAGGGTTCCGTTTTGGGGCCACTGTTGTTTATCATTTACATAAATGATATCGACGGTGGCATCGTCAGTCGGATCGCCAAATTCGCTGATGACACCAAGCTTGGGGCCAATGTTGGGACGCCCGAAGCGATCCAGGAACTGCGTGCGGACCTAGGTAGGATAGGAGAGTGGTCCGAAAAATGGCAAATGCCGTTTAACTTGGGTAAATGCAAAGTGATGCACATTGGCTACGCCAATCCCAAGTCGGACTACTAGATTTGGGTAGTAATATCGAGGTGACTGATTTAGAAAAGGACTTGGGTGTGCTAATTAGCAGCGACCTTAAGTTTACGAAACAGTGTGTAGAGGTGGAAAAGAAAGCCCAGAAACTATTGGGTTATATCAGGAGGCAATTTCAGTTTCGGAACAAGGAGATTGTGCTCTCACTGTACAATTCCCTTGTTCGGCCGCACCTGGAGTATGCTGTGCAGTTCTGGTCGCCCACCCTCAGGAAAGATATTGAGAGGCTGGAGCGAGTGCAGGCGAGGGCCACAAAGTTAATCCCTTCCGTTAGGCATATGGGCTACAATCGACGGTTACGCGCCCTGAACTTGTTTTCGCTTGAAACTCGGAGGCTGCGCGGTCAACTGATCGAGGTTTTCAAGCTCTTACGCGGGTTCAACGATGTCGATTTTAGAAGTATGTTTAGTTTAAATGATAACCCAACTCGCAACAATGGTTGGAAGTTGGATTTGAAACGGTTTAGGACTAGTGTGTGTGGGAATTACTTTACGTATAAGATCTGTGACACATGGAACAGGTTACCTTCGGAAGTTGTGAACAGTTCCTCTGTGGATCAGTTCAAGAAAAGGTTAGACCAAATTTTGCATACTATTTGAGTGTGTAGAAAATTTTCCGTTGCACCCGTTACCATTGGTACCTCCTCGGTATGGGCCGCAAGGCCTTTTGAGGTACTTATTTTCCTTGTAACTCTCTCTCTCTCTCTCTCTCTCTCTCTCTCTCTCTCTCTCCGCAGGGGGTATAAAGGTTATGACATTTTTTCTGGATGTTGTAAACTTTATACTTGGGGTGTGACAGCCCTCCGGTCCCGAGTCGTGGGATTCTAGAGAAATTGGCTGCCAGTTTCTTTAGGTTCTCTCTCTCTCTCTCGGGAGGGCGGGTAAAGTATGTTGTACAATCCTGTCCCGTGGGTTACTAGGACCCCATCCCATCCCTACTCTGTCCTTTTAGGTTACATTAAGGATGTTCTCCTCTGACTGGGAAAAAAAAAAAAAACAAAAAAAAACTTTTCTTTTAGTATAAAGTATTTTTCTCTTCTTTTACTATTAGGACCCTACTGCTACCTCATGCGTGGGAAGAGAGGCTTTGGAACCTCTATAAATAACACCATTTAACGCACGTAGGTTGAGAGAGACTGGGATGGAGGGGTCCCAGGCGTAGGGGCGCGATGAATGGAGTGTGGCTAGTGCCCCGTTAAGCCCATTCCTAACGCGTAATGGCGTGACCAGCCCCCTGCGACCGTTCTTTGGTGACCAATTGATGGTGCTTGGCTGTACTGCTCTGAGGTGAGAGAGCTTTACTGCCCAGCTGGCTACCAGGCCAGCGTAAAGTCTCGGGCGTAGACTCTGGGTCTGGTGGGATATCCCTTGAACACTGGATTCTAAGAGTTTGGCCGCTTGTGAGTGACTAGTAAGACTTAGTAAGGGGCTGCATCTCGCTGGCGCTCCTGGCGGAAAATCCGTGATGCCTGCGTCACGAGTGTTTGTCAGTTGGTAGCTGCGACACGTTTGGGATTGTCCGGCCCTGGGGAGACCTTTGGTCGGTGCGGCAGCAGCGAGAGGTGTAGTCTTCTGGAAGGGATGAACGTCACTTGCAAGTAGGTGGATGCGTCTACGCGCGGGATGAATTCACCCCCACCCCCTTTTTTATATACTGGTCAGAACGTTTTTGATAGTTTTCATTGCTAGACCTTTATCTTATTCAGAGTATTCAGAAAAAAAAAAAAAAAGAGAAAATATGGCAGGGCCAGCTAAATTGAAAGCAGAATGCTTTAAATGTAAAGTTAATCATTGGTGCGTTGACTTCCCTGAAGGTAGTATCAGCGATATCACATCCCTTAGTGTATGTTTGTTTTGTAAACTTAGAGACAACCACGAAAAGGAAGTTAAAGAGCTAAAGGAATTAGTAAAAAAGCTTGAAGCTAGGGTCGTCGCACTGGAAATCCAACCCAGTGGACAAGATCAAACTAAAAACACACCAGCAGATTTAAACTGTAAGATTAAGCATCTAGAGCAAAGCGTGGCACGCTTGGAAAACACACTGACTATTCCGGAAAATAGAACGGAGGAACAAGAATTCAAATTGGTCAAAAATAAAAGACCCTCCAAACCAAAACCAAAACATAAGGATTTGGAACCCATTACCATCAAAAATAAGTTTCACTTACTTGCTGATGAGGAGGATGAATCCTTTTTAATTGGGGATTCCTATGCTAAGGAATCAAGGGGACTTTTTCGGAGCAAGACGGGTGACCAAGAGAAAACTCCGATGTTTTCCGGGTGCCACAAGCCAGATAATTAATAGGGAATTAGGCAAAATTAATATCAAGAATAGGATTGCCCTATCATTGTCCATGTTGGTGGCAATGACGTTTTTCTGGGAGGGAGAGGAGGAGACAGAGCCCATTATAAGGAATCAAGGGACTTTTTCGGAGCAAGACGGGTGACCAAGAGAAAACTCCGATGTTTTCCGGGTGCCACAAGCCAGATAATTAATAGGGAATTAGGCAAAATTAATATCAAGAATAGGAGTTGCCCTATCATTGTCCATGTTGGTGGCAATGACGTTTTTCTGGGAGGGAGAGGAGGGCAGACAGAGCCCATTATAAAAGAATTTAAGAACCTAACTGACAAGGTTAGGGATAGGACAGACATGGGTATGGTCGTAGGAATTCTCCCTCGAATGCGTGCTAGTGATTATACTCTTAAGTAAAGCCATTAGCATAAATAAAAGAGTTAAACGCATGTGTGAGGAAAAAGGCCTAAAGTTTGTCGATTTTTGGCCTACATTCTACGGAAATGGGGAATACTTTTGTTCGAACGGGATACATTTTAACCAGAAGGGGAAAAAGAAGTATGGTGATTTACTGAACATTAAATTGTATAATCTTTTTAAACTAGGACCCCCCAAACCAGTAATTGATCCTGCTTCCCAAACAGTTAAACCTACTCCCCCAGCAGTTAGTCGCCCTCCCCCAGCAGGTAGTCACCCTCCCTCCCCCAGCAGGTAGTCACCCTCCCTCCCCCAGCAGGTAGTCACCCTCCCTCCCCCAGCAGGTAGTCACCCTCCCTCCCCCAGCAGGTAGTCACCCTCCCTCCCCAGCAGGTACCCCCTCCCTCCCCCAGCAGGTAGCCACCCTCCCTCCCCCAGCGAGTAGCCAACCTCCCTCCCCCAGCAGGTAGTTACTCCCCCCCTCCCCCAGCAGGTAGTTACTCCCCCCTCCCCAGCAGGTAGTTACTCCCCCCTCCCCCGCAGGTAGTTACTCCCCCCTCCCCCCCCAGCAGGTAGTTACTCCCCCCTCCCCCAGCAGGTAGTTACTCCCCCTCCCCCAGCGGTAGTTACTCCCCCTCCCCCAGCAGGTAGTTACTCCCCCCTCCCCCAGCAGGTAGTTACTCCCCCTCCCCCAGCAGGTAGTTACTCCCCCTCCCCCAGCAGGTAGTACTCCCCCTCCCCCAGCAGGTAGTTTACTCCCCCCTCCCCAGCAGGTAGTTACTCCCCCCTCCCCCAGCAGGTAGTTACTCCCCCTCCCCCAGCAGTAGTTACTCCCCCCTCCCCCAGCAGGTAGTTACTCCCCCTCCCCCAGCAGGTAGTTACTCCCCCCTCCCCAGCAGGTAGTTACTCCCCCCTCCCCCAGCAGGTAGTTACTCCCCCCTCCCCCAGCAGTAGTTACTCCCCCCTCCCCCAGCAGGTAGTTACTCCCCCTCCCCAGCAGGTAGTTACTCCCCCCTCCCCCAGCAGGTAGTTACTCCCCCTCCCCCAGCAGGTAGTTACTCCCTCCCCCAGCAGGTAGTTACTCCCCCTCCCCCAGCAGGTAGTTACTCCCCCTCCCCCAGCAGGTAGTTACTCCCCCTCCCCCAGCAGGTAGTTACTCCCCCCTCCCCCAGCAGGTAGTTACTCCCCCCTCCCCCAGCAGTTAGTTACTCCCCCCTCCCCAGCAGGTAGTTACTCCCCCCTCCCCCAGCAGGTAGTTACTCCCCCTCCCCAGCAGGTAGTTACTCCCCCCCTCCCCCAGCAGTAGTTACTCCCCCTCCCCCAGCAGGTAGTTACTCCCCCTCCCCCAGCAGGTAGTTACTCCCCCCTCCCCCAGCAGGTAGTTACTCCCCCTCCCCCAGCAGGTAGTTACTCCCACTCCCCCAGCAGGTAGTTACTCCCCCCAGCAGGTAGTTACTCCCCCAGCAGTAGTTACCCCCAGCAGGTAGTTACTCCCCCCTCCCCCAGCAGGTAGTGACCCCCCCTCCCCAGCAGGTAGTGACCCCCCCTCCCCCGCAGGTAGTTACTCCCCCCTCCCCCAGCAGGTAGTTACTCCCCCCTCCCCAGCAGGTAGTTACTCCCCCCCTCCCCAGCAGGTAGTTACTCCCCCCTCCCCCAGCAGGTAGTTACTCCCCCTCCCCCAGCAGGTAGTTACTCCCCCCTACCCCAGGTAGTTACTCCCCCCTACCCCAGCAGGTAGTTACTCCCCCTCCCCCAGTAGGTTTACTTCCCCCCTCCCCCAGCAGGTAGTTACTCCCCCTCCCCCAGCAGGTAGTTACTCCCCCCTCCCCCAGCAGGTAGTCACTCCCCCCTCCCAACAGCAGGTAGTCACTCCCCCCTCCAACAGCAGGTAGTTACTCCCCTCCAACAGCAGGTAGTTACTCCCCCCTCCAACAGCAGGTAGTTACTCCCCCCTCCAACAGCAGGTATTTACTCCCCCCTCCAACAGCAGGTAGTTACTCCCCCCCTCCAACAGCAGGTAGTTACTCCCCCCCTCCAACGCAGGTAGTTACTCCCCCCTCCACAGCAGGTAGTTACTCCCCCCCTCCAACAGCAGGTCTTACTCCCCCCTCCAACAGCAGGTACTTACTCCCCCCCTCCAACAGCAGGTAGTTACTCCCCCCCTCCAACAGCAGGTAGTTACTCCCCCCCTCCAACAGCAGGTAGTTACTCCCCCCCTCCAACAGCAGGTAGTTACTCCCCCCCTCCAACAGCAGGTAGTTACTCCCCCCCCAACAGCAGGTAGTTACTCCCCCCCTCCAACAGCAGGTAGTTACTCCCCCCCTCCAACAGCAGGTAGTTACTCCCCCCTCCAACAGCAGGTAGTTACTCCCCCCCTCCAACAGCAGGTAGTTACTCCCCCCCTCCAACAGCAGGTAGTTGCTCCCCCCCTCCAACAGCAGGTAGTTACTCCCCCCCTCCAACAGCAGGTAGTTACTCCCCCCCTCCAACAGCAGGTAGTTACTCCCCCCCTCCAACAGCAGGTAGTTACTCCCCCCTCCAACAGCAGGTAGTTACTCCCCCCCTCCAACAGCAGGTAGTTACTCCCCCCCTCCAACAGCAGGTAGTTACTCCCCCCTTCCAACAGCAGGTAGTTTACTCCCCCCCTCCAACAGCAGGTAGTTACTCCCCCCCTCCAACAGCAGGTAGTTACTCCCCCCCTCCAACAGCAGTAGTTACTCCCCCATCCAACAGCAGGTAGTTACTCCCCCCCTCCAACAGCAGGTATTTACTCCCCCCCTCCAACAGCAGGTAGTACTCCCCCCCTCCAACAGCAGGTAGTTACTCCCCCCCTCCAACAGCAGGTAGTTACTCCCCCCTCCAACAGCAGGTAGTTACTCCCCCTCCAACAGCAGGTAGTTACTCCCCCTCCAACAGCAGGTAGTTACTCCCCCCTCCAACAGCAGGTAGTTACTCCCCCTCCAACAGCAGGTAGTTACTCCCCCCCTCCAACAGCAGGTTAGTTACTTCCCCCCCTCCAACAGCAGGTAGTTACTCCCCTCCAACAACAGGTAGTTACTCCCCCCCTCCAACAGCAGGTAGTTACTCCCCCCCTCCAACAGCAGTAGTTACTCCCCCTCCAACAGCAGGTAGTTACTCCCCCCTCCAACAGCAGGTAGTTACTCCCCCCTCCAACAGCAGGTAGTTACTCCCCCCTCCAACAGCAGGTAGTTACTCCCCCCCTCCAACAGCAGGTAGTTACTCCACCCCTCCAACAGCAGGTAGTTACTCCCCCCTCCAACAGCAGGTATTTACTCCCCCCCAACAGCAGTAGTTACTCCCCCTCCAACAGCAGGTAGTGACTCCCCCCTCCAACAGCAGGTAGTGACTCCCCCCTCCAACAGCAGGTAGTGACTCCCCCCTCCAACAGCAGGTAGTTGACTCCCCCCTCCAACAGCAGGTAGTGACTACTCCCCCCTCCAACAGCAGGTAGTGACTCCCCCCCCTCCAACAGCAGGTAGTGACTCCCCCCCTCCAACAGCAGGTAGTGACTCCCCCCTCCACAGCAGGTAGTGACTCCCCCCTCCAACAGCAGGTAGTGACTCCCCCCTCCAACAGCAGGTAGTGACTCCCCCTCCAACAGCAGGTAGTGACTCCCCCCTCCAACAGCAGGTAGTGACTCCCCCCTCCATCAGCAGGTAGTGACTCCCCCCTCCATCAGCAGGTAGTGACTCCCCCCCCTCCTCAGCAGGTAGTGACTCCCTCCTCCAACAGCAGGTAGTGACTCCCCCCTCCAAACAGCAGTAGTGACTCTCCTTCCACGCTGGAGGGGACTCAGCTCCTGCGGAGTTGTCCCCTCGTTAGTGAGGGGCTTCAACTCCCGACAGCCCTGGCTGTTCGGGAAACGGGTCGTGCTAGGGGGCGGTCAGAATAGGGAGGCTCCCTCCGTGCAATGCTTTTTAATGCTAGGTCAATTAGGAACAAGTTTGGCGAGCTACGGGCGCTCTTAGCATCAGAATACCAGGATATCGTTGCTATCACCGAGTCCTGGATTCATACTGATCGTAGGGACTACGTTGGGGAGTTCGAAATTCCCGGGTATAGAATGTTTCGCAAAGACCGCACCCGTGGGGAGGGGGGTGGGGTACTAATATACGTCAGAGACACGTTGAGTCCGGTTGACTGCCAGTTCCGGTCGGAACGGGAGCTGCTTGGCGTCGATCTGAACGTGGGAGGGACGAACTATAGGTTAATCTTGGTGTACAGACCTCCGCATCTCCTCCTCGAGGAGGATACAGCCCTGTACACCGAACTCAGTAGCCTGCTAGGGGATAGGGTGTGTGTAGTTTTAGGAGACTTCAACTGTCGCGGCATAAAGTGGGAAAACAGGACTGCCGATGCTGAAGGGAGGAGGCTAGTTGACTTTGCTGATGAGAACTTCCTCACTCAGTGGGTCAACGAGCCTACACGAGGCGAAAGCGTTCTAGACTTAGTATTCACGACCGAAGACAACCTCGTCACTGGCCTCACCGTTGACGAATCGTTGGGCGGGAGTGATCACGGTCTTATTAGGTTCCGTGTGTGCGTCCCTCGGGTGAAGCGTAGTAACTCGAGAGGCAGTAAGCTCGATCTCCGGGGGCGAACTTTGTTAGCCTCAGGGATAGCGTAGGAGAGATGGGGTTAGAGGTTGGCGGCGATGTTGAGGGAGTGTGGAGTGCATTCCGGGACGAGTTTATGGTGCTGCAGTCTGCTGCCATACCCTCAAAACCGGTCACCCCTGCTTCAACGCAGCCTAAGTGGTTCAATCGTGGCATCGCTTCGGCTATCCGAAATAGGAAAGTAGCGTATAGGAGGGCGAAGGCCAATCGTTCCCACGAGAACACTGAAGCGTATGTCCGCCTGTGTAGGGAAGTGAAGGCGAAGGTTAGGCTAGCGAAACGTAACGAAGAACTACGGGTGGCAAGCCTCTGCAAGGGGAACCCTAAGATTCGCTTATGTGCTTATGAGTAATTTGCGGGAGTGTTCACCAGGGAGGATACCCGCGTCATCCCCGAGCCAGGCGTGAGGCACGAAGGTGCTGGCCTGGATAGTGTTAGATGTACCGCGACAGTCGTTGCCGATAGAATAGACAAACTGAGCGCGTTTAAGGCTCCTGGGCCAGACCAGTTTCTCCCCAGAGTGTTGCGAGAAGTGCGCGACCAGGTGGCTCCCCACCTGGCTACAGTCTTCAACAAATCGTTGGTGATGGGCCAGGTGCCTGGTGACTGGAGGGAAGCCAACGTGACCCCTATCTTTAAGAAAGGGGATCACGAAAGTCCAGGGAACTATCGTCCTATTAGTCTCACTTCAGTTGTAGGTAAATTATTAGAAGGATAATAGCTGATAGGATCGTTGACCATTTGGATTCCTACAAGCTGCTTGGGGACTCCCAACATGGGTTTAGACGGCATAGGTCGTGTCTCACCAACTTGCTCGAGTTTTTCCACGTCATGTTGAGTGAGTACGATAAGAGTAGGGCGATTGATATACTTTATCTCGACTTTCAGAAAGCCTTTGATAAGGTACCTCACCGCCGGCTAATGGCGAAAGTGCGCGCGCTGGGTATCGGTGGGGAAATAGGTAGGTGGATTGAAAACTGGCTGAGGAATAGGCGGCAGAGGGTGGTAATTAAAGGGGCTAGTTCGGGTTGGGCCTCGGTCACTAGTGGGGTTCCTCAGGGTTCCGTTTTGGGGCCACTGTTGTTTATCATTTACATAAATGATATCGACGGTGGCATCGTCAGTCGGATCGCCAAATTCGCTGATGACACCAAGCTTGGGGCCAATGTTGGGACGCCCGAAGCGATCGAGGAACTGCGTGCGGACCTAGGTAGGATAGGAGAGTGGTCCGAAAAATGGCAAATGCCGTTTAACTTGGGTAAATGCAAAGTGATGCACATTGGCTACGCCAATCCCAAGTCGGACTACTCGATGTTGGGTAGTAATATCGAGGTGACTGATTTAGAAAAGGACTTGGGTGTGCTAATTAGCAGCGACCTTAAGTTTACGAAACAGTGTGTAGAGGTGGAAAAGAAAGCCCAGAACTATTGGGTTATATCAGGAGGCAATTTCAGTTTCGGAACAAGGAGATTGTGCTCTCACTGTACAATTCCCTTGTTCGGCCGCACCTGGAGTATGCTGTGCAGTTCTGGTCGCCCACCCTCAGGAAAGATATTGAGAGGCTGGAGCGAGTGCAGGCGAGGGCCACAAAGTTAATCCCTTCCGTTAGGCATATGGGCTACAATCGACGGTTACGCGCCCTGAACTTGTTTTCGCTTGAAACTCGGAGGCTGCGCGGTCAACTGATCGAGTTTTCAAGCTCTTACGCGGGTTCAACGATGTCGATTTTAGAAGTATGTTTAGTTTAAATGATAACCCAACTCGCAACAATGGTTGGAAGTTGGATTTGAAACGGTTTAGGACTAGTGTGTGTGGGAATTACTTTACGTATAAGATCTGTGACACATGGAACAGGTTACCTTCGGAAGTTGTGAACAGTTCCTCTGTGGATCAGTTCAAGAAAAGGGTAGACGAAATCTTGCACACTATTTGAGTGTGTAAAGACATTTAGGACCTCAGTTTGCGGAAATTTCTTTTCCTATGAAATAGTTAATATCTGGAACCAACTTCCCTCAAAGGTTGTTTCCAGTCAAAGTGTAAATGTGTTTAAAAATAGGCTAGACAAAGTACTGAATACTCTCATAGTTTAAGACTAAAACATAAGAAAACTCTGCAGGAGTTCGCTTGCACGGTGTCTCTGTGAACAAGCTAAATATAGAGCTATTTATATATTCTCCACTTTCCTGTAAAATTTCCTTGGCTACTTTTCCAGGGTCAAGGTATTTTCTTCAACCTTTTTCCGTACCTGCCTCTGGCAGGTAGGGAGCGGAGGGTGGGGAGAGAGCCTTCTACTTTTCTATCCAGTTTTCTACTACTGCTAGGATAGTTGAAAGAAAAATAAGCTTTTACAAAATTTTCCCTGACACCCGTTGCCATTGGTACCTCCTCGGTATGGGCCGCAAGGCCTTTTGAGGTGCTTCTTTTCCTTGTAACTCCTTGTAACTCTCTCTCTCTCTCTCGCTCTCTTATGGTGCTACAGTCTGCTGCCATACCCTTAAAACTGGTCACCCCTGCTCAACGCAGCCTAAGTGGTTTAGTCGTGACATCGCTTCGGCTATCCGAAATGGGAAAGCTGCGTATAGGAGGGCGAAGGCCAATCGTTCCCATGAGAACACTGAGTCGTATGTCCGCCTGTGCAGAGAAGTAAAGGCGAAGGTTAGGCTAGCGAAACGTAACGAAGAACTCCGGGTGGAAAGCCTCTGCAAGGGGAACCCTAAGGAGTTCTTCAGTTATGTTAATAGTAGAAAGCCCATTAGAAGCATGATAGGTCCGTTAAAGGACCCCAGCGGCGTTCTGCGGACCTCCGACACGGACATCGCTAATGTGCTGAATGAGTACTTTGCGGGAGAGTTCACCAGGGAGGACACCTGCGTCATCCCCGAGCCAGGCGTCAGGCACGAAGGTCCTGGCCTGGATAGTGTTCGGTGTACCGCGACAGTCGTTGCCGATAGAATAGACAAACTGAGAAGTGCGTTTCCACCTGGCTCCCCACCTGGCTCCAGTCTTCAACAAATCGTTGGAGACGGGCCAGGTGCCTGGTGACTGGAGGGAAGCCAACGTGACCCCTATCTTTAAGAAAGGGGATCACGAAAGTCCAGGGAACTATCGCCCCATTAGTCTCACTTCGGTTGTAGGTAAATTATTAGAGGGGATAATAGCGGATAGGATCGTTAACCATTTGGATTCCTACAAGCTGCTTGGGGACGCCCAACATGGGTTTAGACGGCATAGGTCGTGTCTCACCAACCTGCTCGAGGTTTTCCACGTCATGTGGAGTGAGTATGATTAGAGTAGGGCGATTGATATACTTTATCTCTACTTTCAGAAAGCCTTTGATAAGGTACCTCACCGCCGGCTAATGGCTGAAGTGCACGCGCTGGGTATTGGTGGGGAAGTAGGTAGGTGGATTGAAAACTGGTTGAAAAATAGGCGGCAGAGGGTTGTAATTAAAGGCGCTAGCTCGGGTTGGTCCTCAGTCACTAGTGCGAGAATCCTCAGGCTTCCGTTTTGGGGCCAGTGTTGTTTATCATTTACATAAATGATATCGACGGTGGCATCGTCAGTAGGATCGCCAAATTCGCTGATG
This sequence comes from Bathynomus jamesi, assembly GCA_023014485.1. Taxonomy (NCBI): domain Eukaryota; kingdom Metazoa; phylum Arthropoda; class Malacostraca; order Isopoda; family Cirolanidae; genus Bathynomus; species Bathynomus jamesi. The sequence continues at coordinate 256,804 of JAJOZX010003962.1, forward strand.
ACACCAAGCTTGGCGCCAATGTTGGGAAGCTTGAAACGATCGAGCAACTGCGTGCGGACCTAGGTAGGATAGGAGAGTGGTCCGAAAAATGGCAAATGCCGTTTAACTTGGGTAAATGCAAGGTGATGCACATTGGCTACGCCAATCCCAAGTCGGACTATTCCATGTTTGGGAGTAATATCGAGGCCACTGATTTGGAAAAGGACTTGGGTGTGCTAATTAGCAGCGACCTTAAGTTTACCAAACAGTGCGTAGAGGTGGAAAAGAAATCCCAGAAGCTGTTGGGTTATATCAGGAGGAAATTTCGATTTCGGAACAAGGAGATTGTGCTCTCTCTCTGTACATTTCTCTGGTTCGGCCGCACCTGGAGTATGCTGTGCAGTTGTGGTCGCCCACCCTCAGGAAAGATATTGAGAGGCTGGAGCGAGTGCAGGCGAGGTTCACAAAGTTAATCCCTCCTTCCGTTAGGCATATGGGCTATAATCGACGCTTACGTGCCCTGAATTTGTGTTCGCTGGAAACTCGGAGGCTGCGCGGTCAACTCATCGAAGTTTTCAAGCTCTTACCTGGGTTCAACGATGTTAATTTTAGAAGCAGGTTTAGTTTAAACGATAAACCAACTCGCAACAATGGTTGGAAGTTGGATTTGAAACGGTTTAGCACTAGTGTTTGTGGGAATTACTTTAGCTATAAGATCTGTGACACGTGGCACAGGTTACCTTCAGAAGTTGCGAACAGTTCGCCTGTGGATCAGTTCAAGAAAAGGTTAGACCGAATCTTGCACACTATTTGAGGGTGTATGAATTTTTCTGTAGCACCTGTTGCCATTGGTACCACCTCGGTATAGGCCGCAAGGCCTTTTGAGGTACTACTTTTCCTTGTATCTCTCTCTCTCTCTCTCTCTCTCTCTCTCTCTCTCTCTCTCTCTCTCTCTCTCTCTCTCTCTCTCTCTCTCTCTCTCTCTCTCTCTCTCTCTCTCTCTCTCTCCTCTCTCTCTCTCTCTCTCTCTCTCTCTCTCTCTCTCTCTCTCTCTCTCTCTCTCTCTCTCTCTCTCTCTCTCTCTCTCTCTCTCTCTCTCTCTCTCCTCTCTCTCTCTCTCTCTCTCTCTCTCTCTCTCTCTCTCTCTCTCTCTCTCTCTCTCTCTCTCTCTCTCTCTCTCTCTCTCTCTCTCTCTCTCTCTCTCTCTCTCTCTCTCTCTCTCTCTCTCTCTCTCTCTCTCTCTCTCTCTCTCTCTCTCTCTCTCCTCTCTCTCTCTCTCTCTCTCTCTCTCTCTCTCTCTCTCTCTCTCTCTCTCTCTCTCTCTCTCTCTCTCTCTCTCTCTCTCTCTCTCTCTCTCTCTCTCTCTCTCTCTCTCCTCTCTCTCTCTCTCTCTCTCTCTCTCTCTCTCTCTCTCTCTCTCTCTCTCTCTCTCCTGGGCCAGACCAGTTTCTCCCCAGTGTTTTGCGAGAAGTGCGCGACCAGGTGGCTCCCCACCTGGCTACAGTCTTCAACAAATCGTTGGTGATGGGCCAGGTGCCTGGTGACTGGAGGGAGGCCAACGTGACCCCTATCTTTAAGAAAGGGGATCACGAAAGTCCAGGGAACTATCATCCTATTAGTCTCACTTCAGTTGTAGGTAAATTATTAGAAAGGATAATAGCTGATAGAATCGTTGACCATTTGGATTCCTACAAGCTGCTTGGGGACTCCCAACATGGGTTTAGACGGCATAGGTCGTGTCTCACCAACTTGCTCGAGTTTTTCCACGTCATGTTGAGTGAGTACGATAAGAGTAGGGCGATTGATATACTTTATCTCGACTTTCAGAAAGCCTTTGATAAGGTACCTCACCGCCGGCTAATGGCGAAACTGCGCGCGCTGGGTATCGGTGGGGAAATAGGTAGGTGGATTGAAAACTGGCTGAGGAATAGGCGGCAGAGGGTGGTAATTAAAGGGGCTAGTTCGGGTTGGGCCTCGGTCACTAGTGGGGTTCCTCAGGGTTCCGTTTTGGGGCCACTGTTGTTTACCATTTACATAAATGATATCGACGGTGGCATCGTCAGTCGGATCGCCAAATTCGCTGATGACACCAAGCTTGGGGCCAATGTTGGGACGCCCGAAGCGATCGAGGAACTGCGTGCGGACCTAGGTAGGATAGGAGAGTGGTACGAAAAATGGCAAATGCCGTTTAACTTGGGTAAATGCCAAGTGATGCACATTGGCTACGCCAATCCCAAGTCGGACTACTCGATGTTCGGCAGTAATATCGAGGTGACTGATTTAGAAAAGGACTTGGGTGTGCTAATTAGCAGCGACCTTAAGTTTACGAAACAGTGTGTAGAGGTGGAAAAGAAAGCCCAGAAACTATTGGGTTATATCAGGAGGCAATTTCAGTTTCGGAACAAGGAGATTGTGCTCTCATTGTACAATTCCCTTGTTCGGCCGTACCTGGAGTATGCTGTGCAGTTCTGGTCGCCCACCCTCAGGAAAGATATTGAGAGGCTGGAGCGAGTGCAGGCGAGGGCCACAAAGTTGATCCCTTCCGTTAGGCATATGGGCTACAATCGACGGTTACGCGCCCTGAACTTGTTTTCGCTTGAAACTCGGAGGCTGCGCGGTCAACTGATCGAGGTTTTCAAGCTCTTACGAGGGTTCAACGATGTCGATTTTAGAAGTATGTTTAGTTTAAATGATAACCCAACTCGCAACAATGGTTGGAAGTTGGATTTGAAACGGTTTAGGACTAGTGTGTGTGGGAATTACGTTACGTATAAGATCTGTGACACATGGAACAGGTTACCTTCGGAAGTTGTGAACAGTTCCTCTGTGGATCAGTTCAAGAAAAGGTTAGACGAAATCTTGCACACTGTTTGAGTGTGTAAAGACATTTAGGACCTCAGTCTGCGGAAATTTCTTTTCCTATAAAATAGTTAATATCTGGAACCAACTTCCCTCAGAGGTTGTTTCCAGTCAAAGTGTAAATCTGTTTAAAAATAGGCTAGACAAAGTACTGAACACACTCATAGTTTAAGATTAAAACCTCAGAAAACTCTGCAGGAGTTCGCTTGCTCGGTCTCTGTGAGCAAGCTAAATATAGAGCTATTTATATATTCTCCACTTTCCTGTAAAATTTCCTTGGCTACTTTTCCAGGGTCAAGGTATTTTCTTCAACCTTTTTCCGTACCTGCCTCTGGCAGGGAGGGAGCGTAGGGTGGGGAGAGAGCCTTCTACTTTTCTATCCAGTTTTCTACTACTGCTAGCATAGTTGAAAGACAAAATTTTCCCTGGCACCCGTTGCCATTGGTACCTCCTCGGTATGGGCCGCAAGGCCTTTTGAGGTGGTACTTTTCCTTGTAACTCCTTGTAACTCTCTCTCTCTCTCTCTCTCTCTCTCTCTCTCTCTCTCTCTCTCTCTCTCTCTCTCTCTCTCTCTCTCATTTCTTACAACTTTATTGAAATTTAATTTTATTAATCAGTGAGATCAAGCGACGATGGTTGACTGTCCTCTTTGCGCTATGATTATGTAGGGATCCGCAGGTTGTTCGGATCCCGCGTAAAGATGTAGGTCCTCTCCATGACATTACTTTCTTAGTGTTACGAAGGAAGTTAAACACCCGTAAACATTATTATTATCATCATTTATTATTATCATCATTTATTATCATCATCATTTATTATTATCATCATTATTATTATCATTATTATCAGCACTGTTATTTTTACAAAATTTCCCCTCGAGGAAACTGCATACACTATTTTCTAACTTTTATTCATCGACTTTCTTTCAAATACTAATTAGTTTTAAGATAAATTGCGATTTAATTGTGTTTCAAACTTGAATATTTCAGAGGAAATAATTTTATAAATTTAATTAATTAAGGTTTAATTGACACTTCCAAAGTAATTAATTATTAAGTTATATCGTTCAAGTTTTATTCATAATTTTATTGAAACTATTTCCTATGTCAGGGATATATATATTTTTTTTTATGCACTAAGGAGGGGTCAAGGACGAACGCAGGCAGAAGAAATGCCCACTTTCAAAAGGAGGAGGAGGAGATAGCCGAAACCAAGGTCCAAACTTTCCGAGATGCCTGGACAATCTGCTTATGAAATATTGGAGGTCATTGACAGGGGGAAAGATGGATCGAGGAAGGTTGTTTCACAGTTTACCGATTGAGTAGATGAAAGATTGATAAAACCGATTAACCCTTGCGTTAGAGAGTTGGACAGAAAAGGAATGAGAAAATGTAGAAAGTCTGGTACTGCGTGCTCTCCTTAAAGGCGGCGGCATTCAGCTAGAGGGCTCAGGAGAACAATGTTCATTATAATAGCGAGAGTAAAGAGAGAATGAGGCAACATTGCGGCGAAGAGAGAGGGATTGAAGACAGTCAGTAATAGGCGAGAAATTGAGGAGACAAAAAGTCTGAGTCTTTGACACGGTCAAAATGAGCTGTGCGAGTTGAGCCACCTAACACATGAGAAACGTACTCCATACATGGGCGGACAAGTTCCCAGTACAGAGACAGCAACTGAGGTGGAGTGAAGAAACTGCGGAGCCGGTCCAGCACACCTAACCATCTTAGAAGCTGTTTCCGAAAGAGTATGTATGATCTTTCCAGGAAAGATCACGAGAAAAGGAAACGCCAAGAATGTTAAAAGAAGAGGAAGGATCGAGTTGTGAATTGATGAAGGTAAGGCGATAGTCGTGTGGAAAATTGTTAAGAGTAAATAGATGAAAGAACCAAGTTTTTGGACCGTAAACCTTCCTTGAGTTTTGCCCAGATACGGCAGAAAAAATATATAATCTGGAAGTGATTGTAATTTCTGATGTAATTAAGGTAGAAGACGACGAGTACCGGAATCGTCCAGGGTTGAGTTGGAGACGAAAATTTGGGCGAAGAGTTCGGCTTTATCAAGAGAAGAGACGGCAGCTGAGACGGAATGGAAAATAGCATGGAAAGAAGCAGCAAACTTGTTGGAGAGGTTTTCGGCTTGGTGCCTGAAAGGACTTGAAGAATTAGAATTACTGTAGATAAGTTTTCCTATTTTTGTCTGATAAAGAAATATCTGGAGAGTCGAGGAACTCTATTCCGGGAAGAAATATAAGTTGAGTGAGGGTCAGGAGTTCGATGACGATGGTACTTTCTGAAAGCCGCCTCTCTGTTGTGGATAGCATTAGAACAAACAAAGTTAAACCGTGGGTTTTTTGTTTCGTTAGTTGAAGGAAACTATGGAATGTACACCTCCATGCCTGAGGGAATCACCTCCGTGATGCGTTCAGCGCACGCGGAGGATTTAAATTCTGTACCGATTCCATCGATTTGTAGTATCCTGCCTGGTATTCCATACATTAAAACTAAGCTCTCACACTCGTCTATTGTTAATTTCGCGGCCATCCCCTACCTAAAATTAAAAGGAAAATGTATTATAGTTCACACTGAAAATTTATGTGGTCCACGACTTTTGCGCCACCCTGTATATTAGGGTGGTTCTTCCTTATAAGGACAAAAATAAAAATATTCATGTGCTCACTTTCAATTAAGTTTCTTTTTGAGAGAAAACTCCCCGTGCCAAGTTTCAGCTCGATTAGTAAACATTTTGAAGTCGTGAAGTGGCCTTGAAGTTTTCCTCCCGAAGCTGTACCAATACCGTGATATGAGCACTATTGTGAAATGTAAAGAGAGACTTTAATAGTTGAAAATATAAAAGCGGATTTTGTACTCCAAGTAGCTTAAATCCTATCATTGTATGGTGAGGGTTCTCTAAAGTGAACAGTTTTCCATACTTTGAAGTGCTAGATGTATGACAGTTGTTTGTGATCGAACATTTACCATGGAACTGCGCATTTTGAAAAGAACGTCGTAGACTATGCAGTAGATAACTGTGACTTAGTTGTCAAGTTGTAGTTTATGGTCTTCCTTTGTAATTTTTATGGTTTTTGGTATTAATTTTTTTCCTTATAATGAGTTTGTATCTATCTCTCTGATCTGCTCAAGATTATTTTTGGCTGTACTTGACGTTCTCCATCTTCAAACGATATCCAGAGAGATGGGGTTTCATCGAATGGTCAGACTACCAACCGTGCGATGATATAAGGCTGTCATCTCTGCTGCACAAGCTGAAATAAATAGCCATTCTTTCGCCATGGTTGTTCTCCAAACTGAAGTCCAACCTCGAGATGACTACCGCGAGTTCCTGAAATTAAGTATCATCTTCCTGGGCTAAATTCTTCCTCGCGATATGAAATTCATGGCTTCCGGAGATTTCCATCAGGCCCGGTGGAAGGTGAAGGTGATCTGTGCTCTCAAGGTTTACCTGTTTCGAAGCCAGTTCTTGCTCACTTGGCGGAGAATAAAGGTCTCCTGAATTTCTGTATCTTCTCTGCTCTGGTATACATGAATATGTGGAATTTTTCGACACTTAGCCGGGACACTCCGTACAGTGAGGCGTTTGTGCAGGTGGACCGTGGCACCAAACGCCCTGAAGAAGCAGCTTTGGTAATTTGGAAAACTTGTGTTCTTTGGATTAGGAAATTAAATACTCATCGTCCCAGCATTCCAGTAATTCCTGTATTAAGTGCCATAATTCCATGATTACATTTATCAAAGGCTTTAGCAAAATCGGTATATATTGCATCTATATTGACCTCGGCACGATGTTTCCGGTATTTTTTTCTCTTGGTAGTCTAATAACTGTGATAAGCATGATCTTCCAACTCTGAAACCATGTTGGTCCGGAGTGAATACCTAATTAACTTTTTGTTTACGTTCAAAACACTTCATAAGGTGGGAGGTGTGTGTTACTGGGCGATAGTTCTTAGGCATTGCTCTGTTACATTAAGTATAGTCGCTTGGCTATGCTTACTTTGTATTCAGAAAATGGTACTCTGTGTTTGGCCCTGGTGCTGAAATTTTTTTCGTAATTATAATAAAACTTTAATTACGTCTCCTTCAAAGAATTCTAAATCCACTTATAGATTCGTGTCCATACTTGTTCTTGACTTGATTTGTATCCACGTAAAGAATTAATCCGATTTCCTGTTTTCCTATTTACTGTAGGTGTGCTGAACAGAGTTGAATTGTTCCTTAAGCAGTTCACTCATTTTGTCTGTTTCATTTGTGCATTCGGCTACCCCATCTTTTAACGGATCAATACTCTCTTTATATTTCATTTTTCTTTTTGCAAACAAAGTATTTTTTCTTCTCCCTTGTTTTCCTCCTCCTTTTGTTTTGTGGATGAATGTTTGTGTTAGGTCCATTTCTTTCCGCATAGTTTTTCCGAGCTTGAGTCTCCTTGCTTTTGTTTTGCAGATATCTGTGGATACTTTTAACGGTTTGTTTCCACTGTCTAAATAACATTCTGATTTTTCCCGCAAGTTTGCCGAGTTTTCTTTTGTGACTTCCGAACATGTTTATTATTTTGCTTCGTTTCTTTTCTTTATTATAATAAGTATTTTTTTTTTTTTGACGAAGTAGCAGTCCCTAATTTACTTCCTTTAAGTCTGCAGGCACTGTACAGGGTGACCCGAAAGTCAAGGGGAGACGGGGTGGAATCTGTTTCGCGCATTATAGTTTATTCATAATAAATGCTCAAACTGAGACCCATTGACCTCGATACACTTCTCAATTCTTCTTCTGAATGGCATCCTCACACGTCTCAACATAACGGGGGAAATCTCGGAACATTCAGCCGTTATTGGAGTCTTCAGTTCCTCCAAGGACCGTGAACGATCACTCTAAATAACGGATTTCAAATGACCTCGCAAAAAGAAATCAACGGGCGTTAAATCTGGTGATCTAGGAGACTATTCAACAGGACCTCGTCGCCCAATCAATCAATTCCCCTATGTGCCCTGACTTTTGTGCCGCCCTGTACTTTTCAACCTGTTTTCTTTGTATACAGCCCTTGTATACTTGTTTATATTAAATTGAGAGGGTTAGTAGGATTTGCGTTCGTTTTTGCGTTCGTTTTTGCTGTGTACTGGTCATTAACGGGTCGATTTTGTTGGCTTCTGATCAGTTTTATTAAGTAGACCGTTGCACTTAACACTGGAGTGTGGTCTTGGGTACCATTCTTGTAGTTGAATTGGTTGCGTGTGGTGTCGAATGGGTGATTGAAGAATGTATCGTGGTAAATGTGTGCGCGGCGCTCTTTTCTCATTAGGAGCGATAGTTGTTCTTTTAAAGTTCTTATTTCTTCTTTATTCGTAATGACAATTTTTTATTTGTGATTTGAAATGGTTTCTCTTCTTTTCTCTTCTTTATGCGCTCCTTCATGTGAAAATAAAGGCATTTCGTATCGAGACATTTTCTCTCCCTGAATGTCTGCTCACAGAAAGGTGAAAGCCATATCGCCAAGTGCCATTTCTCTCTTCTTTATTTTATTTTTCTTATTTTTAATTTTTTTTTATCTTTATCTTTTATCTTTATCTTTTATCTTCATCTTTCTCTTTATATATATATATATATATATATATTACCGGGTAGCCCATAATTCAGGAACCATAGGAATAATTTTTTTTTCCTAATAATTCTTGTACTTTTATTTTTTTATGAAAAAAATCGAGTGGAGTGATATGTGGGCCACCCGGTATATATATATATAGATAGATAAATAGATATAACCTTTGGTTAGCTTCCGCCCGAATTGTTCATTCTGACGAACGTCAAGCTTTTTATTCCACCTACAGTTTAACGTGGATCCGAACCACACACCACCAGCAACCCAGCGTCTTAACCACTAGGCCACCCAGGGTGTGTGTGTATATATTATATATATATATATATATATATATATATATATATATGTAGGGTTTTCACAAATGCTGTTCGTGATTTTACTAAGCTAAATTTCATGTTGAAGAAAAGATCAAATAATTAACATTTTAAAATAAAACATGCACAACAGTAGCCATCACGCACGACGATAACTGCCACGGTGACCGTATAAGAAAAATCAGTGTTGTTGTTGTTACCTAAATTCAAGCCTGTTGTCACTGTTCAGCGTAACTTTCGGGGTGCGTATGGAAGAGAATTTTCAAATGATAAAACAACCGCACAGTGACAAACATTTAAGGAAACCGCTATTGTCTCAGCAAAGAAAACACGCCCTTCAAATGAAGATGTCAGGCGCGTAAGACAATCGTTTTTACGTTGTCCATTCCACAATGTAGCCGCGAACTGGTTATTCCTAAATCAACCAGCCACAAACTCCTGCACACACTTTCGTCTATACGCTTATAAACAACTTGTACAACGTGTGGACTTTGTTGCTTCCGTGTTGGATAATTTTGATGAAGACCAGAATTTGTGAATCGCATTCTTTTCACCGAAGCAGCAACGTTTCATACAAGCGGGAAAGTAAATCGCCGCAATTTCAAAGGTTGGGGGTCAGAATGTCCACATGCTACCATCGAATACGTGCGCGATAGCCCCAAAGTTAATGTACGCCTTTGTATTGTTTGGGCTAATGTATAACAGGATTGTAGGTCCTCCTTCGCAGTGGAAACGGTTACCGGAATAACCTATTTGGGTATACTTGAAAATTTTGTCATCCTTCAAGCTGAAGAAGAATTGGACCTAGTCTTTTAACAAGACAGAGCACCACCACATTACAGGAGCATTGTGTGCGCTATTTTGAAAGAGAGATTCCGTGACCGTTGTGTCGGACGAGCAGGGTTAATCGCTTGGCCTCCATGAGTCGCCAGATTTCACACCACTCTATCATTTTCCTTTGGGAATTACATGGAAGACGCTGTTTATTCCGAAAAGGTGGACAGTTTGGAATCGCTAAAGCAGAAATCACAGCCCAAGATGTTGAGCCGGGTGTAGGTTGAAATCTAGTATACAGGGTGTCCCATAAGTCCGGCATCATAGGAAAAATTAAAAAAAAGGCAAAACAAAAGCTTTTATTTTATTGTTCCGTAGCCCATTCACAAAATTCCAGCTGCCGGTCGGGATCATCTTCGCTTAATTTCTGTAGGATCTGAAGTTTATATGGATGCCATTTGTGAGCCTGAAGAATGCGATGGATGCTACTTTTCGACACTCCTGTCTCGGCGGACAATCGCCGAAGAGACTTATTGGGACTTCTGTTAAAATGAGCCAGGATAGCAGTCGCTGTATCATCGTCAGTGGACCTCCTTCAAGGTCCACTGCGTGGTTTATCTTCTATGGATCCTGTTTCCTTACACTTTGCAACAAGTCTGCTAACACAACTCTGTGTTATTGGCTCGCGATCTGGATGCAGTCTTAAATTCAACAGCGGCCTCTCTTTGACTCCGATTTCCTATGAGTAGAATTATCTGGATTTGTTCTTCCTTGCTCACAGACATTATGGCCTGTAGAAAGAGAAAAATATGAATTATGGTTTGTAGAAATAGAAAAATATGAATTTCTCCTATGATGCCGGACTTATGGGACACCCTGTAGATTAAATGTTTGCAGAGCCACCAACATGTAAAGGTTTGTTATAATAAGCACTCCTTAAACTTAATGTACTGTGCTTTCTTATTTCTTCCACACGATTCTATATTATATAACTAGTTAAAATAACGGAGAAATTTGCGGAAACCCCTTTTATATATGTACACACACACACACACACACACACACACACACACACACACAATTCATTTCGATTTATTTTGCTGGATTCATGTTTACCTTCTTATCGAAGAATTGCAGACTTCGGTCCACCATCTATCCCCGAAGACTCCAATGTGTTGTTGTTGTTGGTTAGCCGATCAGCCCACCCTGATCGAGCAAGCCGGCGCGCACGGCACGCACGTAACCGATCGCCCTCTCCGGAGTGAACCAGAGGTTCAGCGCACTAGTGATGTTGTGTTGTGTTCTATGTTGTGCTAGAGCAGTACAGTCTGTCATAATGTGTCCAATTGTTTGTGGTGTGTCCTGGCACAGGTGGCAGGTGTCGTCTGTGGAGTTGTCTAGTGTGTGTTTATATAAGCACACCGGACAAAAAATTAGTCACCCCTCTCAGAATGTACCTAATAACGTGTGACGGCGCCTCTGGCCTTCATGACCGCACGAATCCGGCGAGGCAGAGACTCTATGAGGTTGTGCATGTACTGAACATCGATTTGCTGCCACTCGTTCATCAGCCGGTCCCGAAGTTCCGCCAGAGTCCGCGCTTCACTTTCTGTTTCCAGCCTGAACAACACCTTCGACGCATTCAGGATTAAAGGCTTCATTGGACCTGCGATGTACTCGTCGCCTCCCATCATTGGAGAACAAACAAAAACGGGACTCATCGGACCAAATTACACGTTTCCAATCTGCCGCAGTCCAGTTTTTGTGCCTCTGAGCCCATTTATAACGTGCCAATTTGTGACTTGCTGTTAACAGCGGCCTCTTCCGTGGTACCCTGCTCCAGATGTCCATCGCATGCAGTTCTCGTCGCAATGTCCGTTCGGAAATTGGTCGCTGGAGAACCTCATTGGTTTCTTGGAGCAATTGTTCTCTGGTTTGAAAACGATTTGCAGTTACTATACAAGAAACATGGCGGCGGCCCCTATTGTCGAGAATTGTTTTCCGGCCACAGTTACGCCGTCGATTGTCAGTTGATTGCGAACTACACCACTCTCTGTAAACTCGCTGGACAGTACGCGTTGACACACCAACAAATTGGGCTACTTCAGACATTTTGTGTCCGTGGGCTCTGCCAAACACGATGGCTCCTTTTTGCCACTGAGTAACGTCTGCCTCACGACCCATTTTGCAGACTATATCCAACACACACTTTGTTCTTCACCACCTCACGAAACAGATCTGATCCTGTGTGCTACGTCACCGCTACTTGTCACTTACCAATGCTACATCAGCGCCCTCTGTGTGACCTTGAACTTCCTACTATCGGTGCTATTAGGGGTGACTAATTTTTTGTCCGGTGTGCTTATGTGTAAGTTGGGGGTGATGTCCACATCGGGATCGTGCTAAGTTAACTTGATCCGATCTGCTCAGGCTGGTCTCTGACCTGTTAATGGGTGGCGGCTTCGCACCTAGGACCGCATTCGGACCGAGTCGTGTCAGTGCTTTGTGTGTGTGTGTGTGTGTGTGTGTGTGTGTGTGTTCTGTACTGTGTGATGTCTGTGGGGTGTGGTATGGAATGGAGTATTTGGTTACCTATAATGTGTGTGTGGTGTTACCTTAATGGTGCGAGGTGTTGGTGCATGATTGTACATGTAGTGGCAAGGGTGTTGTGGGTTAATTGTCGCTGCTGCCATGAATTGTGTTCCCCTCATGTCTAAATGTTCCCTAACTTTCAGTATTTTTGTTTCTGTGTGCAGGTGTTCTATTGGTGTTGTTTGAGTACATCCTGTAATGATACGAAGTGCGTTGTTTTGTATTGTCTGTAAGGTGTTTGTGTGTGTGTTTGAGATAATGGGTGGCCAGCATGGGCTAGCGTAGTCCATAACTAAGCGAATATATTGTTTGTATATGAGTGTTGTTGTTTCCTGCTGGTGTCCAAAGTTTGTGCCTGTTAGTACCCTAAGCGTGTTAAGTCTTGACGTACATTTGTTTTCAATGTCCTGAATGTGGTTTGCAAAAGATGTGTTGTATGTGACCCCAAGTATTTTGGTCCTGTGAGTGTGTGGAATGTTGTTAGTGTAATCTGTGGAGTTAGCTGGTGTTCTTTTGTGTTGCTTGTAAGCAAGGTGATGGTTGATTTTGTGGGCGCTACTTTGAGTCTATTGTATGTGAGCCAGTCTTGTATACTGTTTATGTATGTTTGTAGGTTATTTATAACTGTGTCGATGTTGTTGTGGGTGGATGTTAGTGATGTCATCTGCATATGATGACAAGGTAAGCTTGTTATCCATGGGTGTTGAAATGTCATGCATGTATAAGTTGAACAGTGTTGGTGAGAGAACAGACCCTTGAGGACCCCGTTCGGAAAAAGCAAGTTTTTGGATGACTTGGCATTAAATGTGACATGTGAGTATCTTCCAGAAAGATAGTTGTTCAGCCACCTTTTGGTGTTATTGTGCATGTTTGTGTTGAGTATTTTGTTTATGAGAGGGAAGCGTGGGATAGCATCAAATGCTTTACTAATGTCTATTGTTGCTAATAGTGTACGGTGAGCTGGTCGTCTGGAGTTGATGCCATCCATGATGTGCTGCGTGAGGTTAGTGAGTAATGTCGTGGTTGAGTGGTGGTGTCTGAATCAATGTTGAGTAGGCGATAGTGGTATGTGTGGATTGGTAATTTGTAAGATTAGTCTTTGTTACTTTGAAAGGTGTGCATAGTAAAGTAATGGGTCTACAGGAAGCTGGTTCTGTTGGATTTTTGTTTTGTTTGAGTAGTGTAATAATTTTACCTTGTTTCCATATGTCAGGAATAATACCGTGTTGGTATGAATATGTGCTGATGTTTGTGAGAGCTAGTATTCTTTGTGGGCCCCAAGTGTTTAAGGTTAGATATATTGTCTGGTCCAGTAGCCTTCGAATTCTTAATGTTTTTGATGATGGTGGTGGTCTGGTCTGTATTGAAGGGTGTAATGGTCGTGTCGAGTCTGTAGGTGACTTATCTTTGCGTAGTGATTAACTAGAATGTTAGCTTGTTGTGTATATGTTGGGATATTATTTTGGCTGCGACAGATAGCCGCGTGTGAGGTGTGAATACCGCTGTTAGAGTGGGTAATGCTGTTTATAGTCTTGTATAGCCTGGATGTATCTGTGGAGTGGTTTAGTGTTATGATGAATTCCCTAAATGTTTGTTTTTCTTCAAGTTTGTTGTTTATTTCTGTGTTGAGCTGTTGTATCTGCTGTTTTATGGCTTCTGTGTGTTGTGTTTGTGTGTTATGTTTGAGGTTGTTACGTTGCCTTATGACGTGGGCTATTTCTCTAGTGTAATTTGGGTTGTATTTGCTAATGTTGCCCTTGGGTATGTATTTGTTTGCATTATTGATGATCTGATTGAATGTTTTGAGTGTTGTATTGATGTTTAAGATGGGTGTGCTGTTTAATGTGGTGAATTGTTCTTCAGTCTGTATTTTGAACTGTTCCCAATCAGCTTTCTTGTAATTTCTGTAAGTTGTGCCTAAGGCTGTTGGGGCAGGGTGCAGAACGTGTTGTAATGATGATGGGCAGGTGGTCTAATGACAGTTGTTTTTCTGTTCTCCAGTGTGTGTGTGTGTGTGTGGCTAGTGAGGGGGAACAGAACGTTATGTCTGGGGAGGAGTTTGAGTATCCTGCTTGATGTGGTATGTGTGTATGTTCCTCTGTGTTAAGAATGAAGAGGCTGTTTAGTTGTGTGGCTATGTTGGCGCCTCTGGTGGTATTTTGGTTGTGCAGGTACCAACTAATGTCTTTAGCGTTAAAGTCTCCTCCTAAGATGACATTATTGAGAGAGGCCAGATTGTGTAACTGTGGATTGTAATTGGCTGGCACCTGAGGTGAACTATCTGGTGGAATGTAAATGTTGATGAGTGTGGTGTGTTTTGCGAGTGTTTTAATGTTAACTGCCTGTATTTCTATCGTGTTATCTGCTTGGATTGTGTTTGTAATGTTTTGGGTGGCATCAGTGTAGCTAATGTTTTTACGTAAGTGATGAGTCCACCCCCGTGACCCCCCACGTACGGTCTTGACGGATCGCCGTGAAGTCAGGGATGGTGGGTGTTGTGTGCACGCGTTTTAGTTTTTTCTTTTATTAGTGCTATGTGAATGTTTTGTTTGTGTACGAATTCCCAAAGCTGCATTATTTTGTTTGTGAGGCCATCTACGTTGTACTGTAGTATGTTATCATTATGCTTCTGTATGTGTATCATGGTCCTATTGTGTCTGTCTTTGTATATGGTGACATGTGTAAGTTGTAGTGGGGCCTGGATTAGTCTTAATGTCGCCGGAGAGTAATAGTAGTCCGGGGAGCACGTCCGGCACGCAATTGCTCCCCGTAAATGAAAAAAATAGCACGCTGGTATAGGTCCGGCCCCGGGAGCCGATCGGCACTCTGACTGTGCCACGCAACAGGCCGTCGACTGCCAGTGTGGCCAACCATAAATAGCCGTTGCACGGAGATTTGAGGAAGTTTGGCCACCAGCGCGTTGATGTTTCGGTTTGACGTCGTCGCCTCTTCGCGTTGACGTTCCACGTTTTTTCGTTGACGTTCCACGTTTTTCCGTTGACGTTGACGTGCTGACGTGTCCCGCACTGGAGGATACAGCCACTGCTAGAAGCTTCCTCATCAGCTGCTAACTTTTGGTACTTTTTCACGTTGTTCTAGCTAACTGTTCAGAGATTTTTTATATAAACAAATCTCAGTTTTCTGCTCAAAACGGCTCTTTCTAATTTTAAAGTTGATTGTTCAAGGAAGGGAGATGTTGACTTCTCAAGTCCGAATCAAAAGTTGGAAAGAGTTCTGCAAACGGAAATTTTTTTTAGTTTCAATTAAAGTATTTTTAAGTTATGACGAATCTTTTTTCTTTTAGAACGTTTATTATAGTTTTTTACAAAATCCGCATATTTATATTGTATTGTGTTGCACTTATTTTCGTTGTAATTTGTTGGATAATAAATTATTTTGAAGTTTTATTTTGGGCGCTACTTATGGCCAGCCATATATATATATATATATATATATATATATATATATAATATATATATATATATATATATATATATGTGCGTGCGCGCGTGTGTGTTTATTTCCACAACAGGTTCGATGCCCACTGGCATTCTCTTGAGTGGCTACAGAAAAACGAATGAACCAAAAAACAAAAGGGAAAAACAGTCCAGGGACCATTAAGAAATTTGCACCTAGGTTAGATCCCGTTCACCCGACACCGGAAGGACATTTTTTTTTTTTTTTTTTTATTAAATGGACCCGCCTATAAGTACATTCGCACAAATTTAAAACTATCTTCTTGTTCAATACATACAGATTCTATTATTTTTTTTTTTTTACATAATTATTACATTTATTACATTTAATATTGCATTATTATTTATTACAGAAATTATAAATTTATTATTATATTGATAATTACATTGTTGTTTATTATACAGAAATTATAAACCGAAAAACGAATGAAAAGGCGAGGAGGAAACAATCCAGAGACCATTAAGAAATTCGCACCTAGGTTAGCGCCCGTTCCCCTGACACCAGAATGGTATTTTATTAAAGGGTCCCGCTTATAAGTACATTCGCAAAAATTAAAACCACCATCTTGTTCTATACATACAGATTCTATTATTTTGACATAATTACTGCATTTATTATTGCATTTACTTTTTTTATAATTTATTATTATTACCTTTACACTTATTATTACATTTATTTTATTACCTTTATTACATTTATTGCATTTACATTTATTTCCACATTTATTACTTCCATTATTACATTTACATTTACGTTTATTATTCCATTTACATTTTACAAAAAAACGAATGAACCAAAAGTGAGTAAGGAAACAATCCAGAGCCCTTTAAGAAATTCACACTGAGGTTAGAACCCGTTCATCCGACACCGTAAGGGATTTTTTGACCAAGAATCTCATTAGAGGGTCCAGCTTATAAGTACCTTCGCACAAATTAAAATTATCCACTTGTTCTATCCATACAGATTCTATTATTTTTCGTTTGACATAATTATTGCATTTATAAAGTAACTTACTTGATTCCCAATCTATAGCATGATCATTTTGGCTGGCGTGATAAAAAATTGCATTATTAGTATTACAACTTCTGAAGGCATATTTGTGTTCTTCAATACGGATTTCAATATTTCTTCCAGTTTCTCCTACGTATACTAACTCACAACTTTTAGAGTATACGTAGGAGAAACGAAGAAATATTGAAACCCGTATTAAAGAACACAAATATGCCTTCAGAAGTTGTAATACTAATAATGCCATTTTTTATCATGCCAGCCAAAATGATCATGCTATAGATTGGGAATCAAGTAAGTTACTTTATCAATGCAGTAATTATGTCAAACGAAAAATAATGGAATCTGTATGGATAGAATAAGTAGATAATTTTTATTTGTGCGAAGGTACTATAAGCTGGACCCTCTAATGAGATTCTTGGTAAAAAAAATCCCTTACGGTGTCGGGTGAACTGGTTCTAACCTAAGTGTGAATTTCGTAAAGGGCTCTGGATTGTTTCCTTACTCGCTTTTAGTTCATTCGTTTTTTCGGTAAAATGTAAATGTAATAATGGAAGTAATAAATGTGGAAATAAATGTAAATGTAATAACAAAGGTAATAAAATAAATAATAAGTGTAAAGGTAATAATAATAAATGTTAAAAAACGTAAATACAATAATAAATGCAGTAATTATATCAAAGTAATAGAATCTGTATGTATAGAACAAGAAGATGGTTTTAATTTGTGCGAATGTACTTATAAGCGGGACCTTTAATAAAATACCCTTCTGGTGTCGGGGGAACGGGCTCTAACCTAGGTGCGAATTTCTTAATGGTCTCTGGATTGTTTCCTCCTCGCCTTTTCATTCGTTTTTCGGTTTATAATTTCTGTATAATAAACAACAATGTAATTATCAATGTAATAATAAATTTATAGTTTTTGTAATAAATAATAATGCAATATTTAATGTAATAAATGTAATAATGTAATAATTATGTAAAAAAATAAAATAGGATCTGTATGTATTGAACAAAAAGATAGTTTTAAATTTGTGCGAATGTACTTATAAGCGGGTCCCTTTAATAAAAAAAATATTTAAAAAAATGCCCTTCCGGTGTCGGGTGAACGGGATCTAACCTAGGTGCGAATTTCTTAATGGTCCCTGGACTGTTTTTCCCTCTTGTTTTTGGTTCATTCGTTTTTCTGTAGCCACCTGAAGAGAATGCCAGTGGGCATCGAAACTGTTGTGGAAATAAACTCTGTCTATTAGAGTGGGTTTTTATTATCATATTTTGACCTTCACGTAGAAAAGTGAATTTTTTTGCATTTAATGTGTGTATATATTTATAAATTATTTCACGGAAGTAATGCTTCAATAATATTTGATGAAAATAACCACGAAAGAAAATTAAAACGCGAAATAGTGTTCAAGCGCTTTCGTCTAATGACATCCTCAGGAAAATTTAAATTAATAACAAGATTAATATTGTATATAGTTCACAAAGAAAAACAAAAATATGGTTGGTGCAGATAATAATAGAGTAGGAGCATACAATTCACGTGGAAAAGCTATCAGAGTTTCGCGCCTTGCCCTTCTTATCTAAATCTGATCTGAAAGCATTCAAAATAAGAGGATCGAGCGAAAATAGACCCTGGCTGAGGTTGAAATTGTAAGTTGAATAATGGCAGACTGAAGAATGTTTCTGTTAACAATGTTGCTTGAGTGAAACAGAATTGAAGCATTATTCCAGTCAGTACAATGGAACAACTGACAAATGGACAAAATGGGCACTGGACGACTGTCCCGTTCTAACGGAATATTGATGGTTTTACACGCGTGTTCAAGTCGTTTCCCGTCTGTCCAACGTAAAAGAAGCCACATTGTTTACAACCAATTTAAGAGTTCTGTTACTTGAAAACTCTCCAAATGACTTGTCAAAGTATTGTCCCCCATTCTCGGAACACACACTGATTCGCATGTAAAAAATTCTTTGGATCTTACTGAAAAATTGAATAATATACGCATTGAAACTAAGGATGACCAAGAGTGAGAGAGAGATGCAAGAGGATAGCCAGTAGAGCGTCCCTTGCGAAACCCATATTGACGATCTAAAAGAAGATTGTGAGAAAGGTGTTTAAGAATCTTCCTCTTACGGATCGATTCAAAAACTTTAGAACGGCAAGAAGTCAAAGCAGTTCGACGATAGTTGGATGGTTGAGAACGATCACCCTTCTTTGGGACAGGCTGAATGAAAGCGAACTTTCAGCAGGAAGGAAAAGTACCAGATAAAAGGCAAAAACGAAAGAGTTTGCATAGACAGGGTTTCAGCACAGAAGCACAGTGAGAAGAACAGGAGGGACACCATGAAGACCGTGCGCCTTCCTAGAGTTAAGTCCAGATAGAGTAGAAAGAACATCTTTGGAAGAAGTTCTAATTTGACATAATAAAGTCAGAGGGAGGAGGAGATGGAGAAACAGCACCAGGATCGTCCAAGGTCGAGTTGGAGGTGAAAGTTTGAGCGAAGACTTCAGCTTTGGCTTTGTCAGGAGAAGAGACGGTAACTGAGCCGTCGGAATGGAAAAGAGGAGAGAAAGAAGTAGTAGTAAAGTTGTTGGAGAGGTTCTTGGCTAGATACCAGAAAGCAGGCCCACCGAGAGGGTGGGGATATCGTGGAAAAATCCCCTGGGCCCGGAAAGGGGGGGAATAAAATAAAAAATATTAATAAAGCAATTGATTAAATAACAGAGAGGAAGCATGATTAATGAACATATATATTATAGATATTATCATAGTCAAACTGAAACAGATAAAATATCTGCGGTCCACCAATGCCCAAGACCGACTGACAGATATGGGAACCATTGTAATTGAAAGCCAGTTAGCCCGTACTTTAAATTTCATCAGAATCATTTACCACTTTGCTAGAGAGAAGGCAAAGAAAGTACGCTTCTAATTATGAAAATCTTACAGTAAACAATTGTCTTGCCTGCATGGACTGGTACTGCATTTGTAAATTGTATGGTGATAGAATTAATATAATTGATTCGAAAAATAAAATGGTCATTTTCTTCCGAGTTGTTTATTCATAATGTATGTTTTGCATAGTGACTTGGACATATAATCAGTTTGCTTGTTATGTACACAAAAGACATTCATAATAAAGTACTGAGTAAACAGGGGGGCCCATATACCAATCCTTCTCCGGGGCCCGGGGCAGCTCTCGGCTGCCCTGTCAGGAAGAGCGAGAAGAATTAGAATTGGATAGGTTTTCACATTTTTGTCGGATGAAGGAATTTTTGGAGAGTCGAAGAACAGATTTTGTACGATTCCAGGAAGAAATATTAGCTGAGCGAGAGTCGGGAGTGTGCACTCTTATTTTTTGTTTTTCTTTGTGAACTATATGTAGTATTAATTTTTTTATTAATTTCAGTGTTCCTGAGGATGTCATCCGACGAAAGTGCTTGAGCACTACGTTTTAATTTTTCTTCGTGGGTATTTTCATATACATATATATTATTGTTGGTGTGTGTGTGTACACAAATATATACATATATACATACTGTATGTATGTATGTATGCATGGCCCAAAGTTGAAACACCCGTTTTTCTCGTTCTGTGAAGATGTAACAAATACTCCAAAAAAAGGGATAAAAAATAGTGTATACATAATGTTCTAAGATTTATTGAACAAAAGTAAACTGTACATAATGTGCGGTACCTCCTCTTCCTAGTCTATTCGTATCCTTCACGTTTTGCTGTGACGACCCTTGTTTTTACGTACAGCACGAATCTGATTTGGCATGGATCGGACCAAATGCTGGATGGATGAGATGTTTTGTTAGGCCTGCCAAACTGTCTGTAGGTTTAATTCCAGTTCATTCCGGTTTCGTGACTGCCTTTTTCCCATCGCCCTTGGCCCCTCCTTCCTAATATATATATATATATATATATATATATATATATATATATATAAACTGCAAACACGCAGTATAATTAACGTAAAGAACGACGCTTGTATAGGAGAATATTCCGCGCAAGATGAGAGCGAGAGAACGAAACATGAAAAAAATGAGGTAACCACCCGGGAATCGAACCCGGGATCTTCCGATTGCCGGTCAGATATGATAACCATTACACCACGGGCCTCACTCAATCAAATGTCGTAATTCTTCTACATACACGCAGAAACCAATGCCCCAAGGGGGCACCTCCCGCATGCCGTACATTATATACATTTGAACTGCAAACACGCAGTATAATTAACGTAAAGAACGACGCTTGTATAGGAGAATATTCCGCGCAAGATGAGAGCGAGAGAACGAAACAAATGAAAAAATGAGGTAACCACCCGGGAATCTAACCCGGGATCTTCCGATTGCCGGTCAGATATGATAACCATTACACCACGGGCCTCACTCAATCAAATGTCGTAATTCCTCTACATACGCGCAGAAACCAATGCCCCAAGGGGGCACCTCCCGCATGCCGTACATTTATACATTTAAACTGCAAACACGCAGTATAATTAACGTAAAGAACGACGCTTGTATAGGAGAATATTCCGCGCAAGATGAGAGCGTATGTAGAGGAATTACGACATTGATTGAGTGAGGCCCGTGTGTAATGGTTATAATCGACCGGCAATCGGAAGATCCCGGGTTCGATTCCCGGGTGGTTACCTCATTTTTTCATTTGTTTCGTTCTCTCGCTCTCATCTTGCGCGGAATATTCTCCTATACAAGCGTCGTTCTTTACGTTGATATATATATATATATAATATATACATACATACATACATACATACATACATACAGTAGACTCTTGAAAATTCGGCACTTCAAAATCCGGCATACTCCAAAATCCGGCACATTTTGAAATCACTAATTTGAAAATCATTAATGAAAACAATAACGAGTCACGCTGCTTCAGAGACTAATAAATCCATTTGTGAGCGGAAATCATTGCATAAACCTAAATTAGATCAACTTGATGAAGTTTTATATGTGTGGTTCGCTTTAAAAAGGTCAGAAGGTGTTGCTATTTGTGGGCCCATTCTGTCGACGTAGCAACAACAATGTTTTTAGACTAAGTTTAGAATACAATTTTCAAATAAGTAAAGTTCCTTAATTATGTTCAATTGACAATGATGTTCTATAACGCATTACTGCCCCATTGGCTCTTATAACTACGATCTTTGGATTTATAAAACAGTAAGTTCATGTTCATTTTTTGTTTACCCTGTATTTTATTATTATTACTATAAAATGACCTCGAAAACACGGCCTATTTTAAAACCCGGCACATGCAAATCCCAAAGGGTGCCGGATTCTACAGAGTTTACTATATAATATATATATATATATGTGTGTGTGTGTACGTGTGCATTGATATTTGTTTGTATGTATGTATGCATTGATATATATATATTTGTATGTATGTATGCATGCATTGATATATATATATATATAATAAACAGGAACACCAGAGAAAAAACAAACATCCTTCAAGTTTTAATAGTACCAACGTTTCTGAATGCACTAATTCCATCTTCAGGGCTAAAACAATAAAATGCCAAATCATACAAAATACAAATTGCTTAATAACAATTTTTAAAACAGGAAGATAAAATTAATAGGTATCTTAGAAAACTTAAATCTAATAATATAATCTCAGACACAGTTTTTTCTAATTATTTGTTTCTGGATCCAGCCCAGGAATTATGTATGGACTCCCTAAAATACACAAACCTAATTGTCCACTTAGGCCAATTTTATCGGCACTAGGAACTTTTAGTTATAACCTTTCAAAATTCTTGGTTCCCATACTATCACCTATAACTTATAATTTGTATACAGTACGGGATTCTTTTTCTTTCGTTACAGAAATTACCTCATTAAATAATAATTCTTACACAATAGCTAGCTTCGATGTAAAATCTTTATTTACCAATGTGCCTGTTACAGAAACTATTGATATATGTATTGACAATCTTTTTAATAATACTGATACTGTGCAGGGTTTTAATAGAGGTCAAATGAAAGAACTACTAAAATTTTCCGTGGAAGACCTTATATTTATATTCAACGGTGAATATTTTAAACAGACTGGAGGTGTTCAAATGGGTCTGCCTCTTGGTCCCACCTTAGCTAACGCGTTTCTGTGTCATCATGAAGTCAAATGGTTGAATGAGTGTCCTTCCAACTTCAAACCGGTTTTTTATAGAAGATATATTGATGACACTTTTCTCCTGTTTAAATCACCAGACCATATCCCTTTGTTTCGTAATTACCTTAATTCTAAGCACCCTAATATTCAATTTACTTCAGAAGTTGAATCTAATAGCTCTCTCTCCTTTTTGGACATTAAGATAATAAAAACTCATTCCTCTTTTGAAACTTCCGTTTACCGAAAGCCGACATTCACCAATCTTACTACGAACTTTTCTTCCTTTATCCCTTTAGGTTTCAAACGAAATTTAATTTCAACTCTGACCAATAGAGCTTTCAGTATCTGTTCAGATTACTTTAAACTACACGATGAACTAGATTTCATCCGAAAACTCCTTGCCAAGAATAATTTCCCTTCCAGACTGGTGGAGACTACAATAGGCAGAACCTTAAATAGACTAATAAGCCCTACAACTAGAGACTTAATTACAGTCCCCAAAGATATCCCGTATTTCACTTTGCCTTATATGGGAACCTCAAGTTTTAACATTAGAAACAAACTTTTAAAATTGCTCAAGGAATTCTACCCACAACTATGTATAAAAATTATATTCACCCCGTCTAAATCGATTTACCATTTATTTAAATACAAGGATGTTATTCCTACATTTCTTAAGTCATCCATAGTTTATCAATACAAGTGTGACCACTGTATGGGGTCATATATAGGTAAAACTAAAAGACATTTAAAATCCCGTATTTACGAACATCTCGGTAAATCGGTCCGTACAAATTTACCCCTTGGGCAAACCACCTAATTCTCTCCTACGTAATCACTCGCACAACAATAACCACCCAATTTCACAGTCTAATTTCGCCGTACTTGCTGCCGGAAGCTCTGACCTTAAGCTTAAAATTATGGAGTCTTTGTTTATTTATAAACTAAAACCAGACCTAAATTCTGACGAATCATCGATAGAT
Source organism: Bathynomus jamesi (assembly GCA_023014485.1). Taxonomy (NCBI): domain Eukaryota; kingdom Metazoa; phylum Arthropoda; class Malacostraca; order Isopoda; family Cirolanidae; genus Bathynomus; species Bathynomus jamesi. Next base: position 280,542 of record JAJOZX010003962.1, read on the forward strand.
CTGCTATGTTTTGGTTAAGGTACTAGTTTATTTTATTTACGTTTCAGTTTTAATGCTTTTACTTTTTTATAATTTTAACTTTTTAACTTCACATTTATTTACCTTTTAGTTTTAATGTTTTACATTTTCTTAGCCACTTTTTATAATTTTTAAGTTTATTTTAAATTGTTATTAAGCAATTTGTATTTTGTATGTGATTTGGAATTTTGTTGTTTTAGCCCTGAAGATGGAATTAGTGCATTCCGAAACGTTGGTACTATTAAACCTTGAAGGATGTTTGTATTTTCTCTGGTGTTCCTGTTTATTATTAAACTGCGTTTTCCGCGCCACCAATCACTAGCCTATATATATATATATATATATATATATATAATCATGCGGGTTGCTTCTACAGAGCTTCAATTTAATATTTAGGAGAAATCCAATGACAAGAAGAAATGTAAATGCCATGAAAAGTCTTCTTTAATGCGCAACGTTTCGAGCCATACGCTCATCTTCAGGCTGTATAATAACAATGTGAAATTAAAATCAATAATTGAATGAAAAACAAGACAAAGAAAATTTCTATAACCTATTCATAAAGGCAAATTTTAAAAGACTAAAAAAAGAGGGTTAAATTCTAACTTATACAGATTTACATATAAAATTAAGAAGCTATTTTTAAATACATATAGTAAATGTGAAATTAATACACTGGAAAAATTAACAATAGTACACTGGAATAATGAAACTAACTAACCTTTCACTGCAATTTCCGAGGCTAGACTAATTTAAGCAGAGGCAAAACGAGAAAACATAAGATGGTGAGGGCGATTGGGGAAGGGGGGATTATAAGGAATTGGGGAAGGAGGAGGGATTATAAGAAATTTAAAGGGACAGCTGATGAGTCAACATTTAGCGTAGGGGTCAAGGTTTTAATGTAAAGCGATTCCAAAATTCTAAGTGAGTTGGGACAAGTATTACAACCAAGAATTTTAAAATTGTCTAAAGTGACATCAGTTTTACATTTTATACTGTGTTCCCGAATACTAGAAACTTCTTTAGTTTTTAAAATTTTAACTGTTCGGCCACTTATTCCCATATGCGAATAAAATCTAGCCCTGAGAGAGCGAACAGTGCTGCCAATGTAATTCCCAAGGAGACACCTAGGGCAGGTAAATAAATATACAACACCGCTACGCAACGAGTCAGGGTTCGATCCTTCGCTGAGAAAAAGCTACCTAAAGACGTTTTATTAATAAATATGATGCGGAAATCAGTATGATAAAAAAATTTCCTTAACAATTTTGTAAATGGGTCCTTTCAATAAGGAATTTAAGCTTAAATTTACAAAATTGTTAAGGAAATTTTTTTATCATACTGATTTCCGCATCATATTTATTAATAAAACGTCTTTAGTAGCTTTTTCTCAGCGAAGGATCGAACCCCTGACTCATTGCGTAGCGGTGTTGTATATTATTTACCTGCCCTAGGTGTCTCCTTGGGAATTACATTGGCAGCACTGTTCGCTCTCAGGGCTAGATTTATTCGCATATGGGAATAAGTGGCGAACAGGTAAAATTTTAAAACTAAGAAGTTTCTAGTATTCGGGAACACAGTATAAATGTAAAACTGATGTCACTTTAGACAATTTTAAAATTCTTGGTTGTAATACTTGTCCCAACTCACTTAGAATTTTGGAATCGCTTTACATTAAAACCTTGACCCCTACGCTAAATGTTGACTCATCAGCTGTCCCTTTAAATTTCTTATAATCCCTCCTCCTTCCCCAATTCCTTATAATCCCCCCTTCCCCAATCGCCCTCACCATCTTATGTTTTCTCGTTTTGCCTCTGCTTAAATTAGTCTAGCCTCGGAAATTGCAGTGAAAGGTTAGTTAGTTTCATTATTCCAGTGTACTATTGTTAATTTTTCCAGTGTATTAATTTCACATTTACTATATGTATTTAAAAATAGCTTCTTAATTTTATATGTAAATCTGTATAACTTAGAATTAACCTCTTTTTTCAGTCTTTTAAAATTTGCCTTTATGAATAGGTTATAGAAATTTTCTTTGTCTTGTTTTTCATTCAATTATTGATTTTAATTTCACATTGTTTATTATACAGCCTGAAGATGAGCGTATGGCTCGAAACGTTGCGCATTAAAGAAGACTTTTCATGGCATTTACATTTCTCCTTGTCATTGGATTTCTCCTAAATATTATATATATATATATATATATGCACTAGAATCACAAAATAACACGTGACCTTATTAATAAGCAAACAACCACAAGGAAAAGGAAACACACAGTCCGAGCGCTTTCGTGATATATTCACATTATCAAGGAGGAACAGAAAATATTCCTTGATAATGTGAATATATCACGAAAGCGCTCGGACTTTGTGTTTCCTTTTCCTTGTGGTTGTTTGCGTATATATATATATATAATATATATATATATATATAATATATATATTATAGCTACAATATATATATATATACAGGGTGGGCGGAGAGTAGCTCCCTATTTGGATTGGGTAAAAAAATACGTATATTATCCATTTATTTCAGAAGAAATAATATGAAAAGGTAGGCATATGGTAGGTTTCTCTAAAATTCAATGTGGGCTCCAACTCTTTCCACCAGCTTCTGGAGCCGCCCAGGAATGGCGTCCACTGACTTTAGCAGGAACTCCGGCGGGATGGAGGACATGACTTCCCGAATTCGGTCCTCCAGTTCTTCCAATGTCCTCGGTTTGGTGCGGTAGACTTCTTCCTTTACCCACCCCCAAAGAAAGAAGTCGCACGGTGTCAAGTCGGGGCTCCTGGCTGCCATTGATGTGGACCACGACGACCCATCCAACGCCCAGGGAAGTGGGCATCCAGCCACTCACGGACAACAAGAGCGAATGGCCAGCCAGGAGCCCCGACTTGACACCATGCGACTTCTTTCTTTGGGGTGGGTAAAGGAAGAAGTCTACCGCACCAAACCGAGGACATTGGAAGAACTGGAGGACCGAATTCGGGAAGTCATGTCCTCCATCCAGCCGGAGTTCCTGCTAAAGTCAGTGGACGCCATTCCTGGGCGGCTCCAGAAGCTGGTGGAAAGAGTTGGAGCCCACATTGAATTTTAGAGAAAACCTACCATGTATGCCTACCTTTTCATATTATTTCTTCTGAATAAATGGATAATATACGTATTTTTTTACCAATCCAAAATAGGGAGCTACTTTCCGCCCACCCTGTATATATAATATATATATAGCTACAATATATATATATATATATATATATATATATGTAGCTATCTGTTGCGAGTTAGTCGTACCGTGCATATTCCTTTCATCTACCTGACCACTATTTTTACCCCAAACTTATCAAATGAGCATCGGTGATGCCCCGTCCATCCCAGGCACTCCAAGTGCCACTCACCTTCGAAGATGAGAGACAGAGGCACCGCGGTCGCAAAGATTCAATCATGCGATACGATACTCTTCGTCGTTGTAAATTAGACGTGTCAATTTCGTATTTGTTCAGTGCTATTTTTCTGACAGTTTTACGTTTTCTTCCTTTATTTTTGCTTCCCTTTCGTCAATTTTAAATATATACATTATATATATATATATATATATATATATATATACTACTCAAAAGAAGTTAAGGGTCAAAAATATTTGTGCATATAAATATAAGCTAACGAGCTAAAATGGTGACGACTAATGACAAAATAATTCTTTGATGGCTCAAGAACAGAAAACACAAAACAAAAACTTTTGATTAGACACTAGTTTATTACCCTGGTGAAAAAAAGTCATGCACCCCCCCAAAATGATGTTCACACAAGTCGCAGAAGCTTCAGTAACTGGTGTAGCCACCGTTAGCATTCACACATTCTTGACAACGTTGGCGCATGCTGTTCATCAGGCGTTGGAAATAACGTTGAGGGATCGCTTGCCATTCTGCGACTAATCGCTGAGCCAGTTGCCGGAGGTTGACGGCAGGGTCGTGATGTGATCGAACTCGCCGCCCTAGTTCATCCCACGCATGCTCAATGGGTGACAAGTCGGGTGAATATGCAGGCCAATCCATGTGCTGAACGTTCTGCTCCTGCAAGAAGTCGGTCACCACCCTGGCACGATGAGGTCTTGCGTTGTCGTCCTGGAACCAAGCTCCTGGTCCAATCCGCTGCAGAAGTGGAATTACCAGAGGTTGAACAATCTCGTTGAGATAACGCTGACCAGTCAAATTTCCGTTGACGACGTACAGAGGGGTTCTGTGGTTCATGTAATATCCCCGCCCACACCATCACCCTTCCTCCTCCAAATGGTAGACGTTGAGCAACGTTGACATCAGCAGATCTCTCTCCTTGACGACGATAAACACGAGCCCAGCCATCATTGAACTGGAGCGAGAAGCGTGACTCATCTGTGAACATTGTCTCTGCCCACTGACCACGGTTCCACCGGATATGACGTCTGCACCAATCTCGGCGAGCCCTTCTGTGACGGTCAAGTAGCGGTGGTCGGACTGCAGGACGCCGGCATCGCAAACCTCGGTCTCGCAGACGATTCCTAATGGTCTGGTCGGACACGTTGGTGCCTCTGGCAGCTCTGAGTTGATCCCGAAGATGCCGTACGGTCACAAAGCGCTGTCGCAACGCCGTTATCATCAGGAAGCGGTCTTCTCGTGCTGTTGTTGATCGGGGTCTTCCAGAACGGGGGCGATTCTGAACAGCATTAGTTGTCCTGAACCTCTGCCAGAGTCTGCCGATAACGCTTTGGCTTACATTTAGACGCTGAGCCACAGTTCTCTGAGTTTGTCCATCTTGTAGCCAGCCAATGGCCCTTCCCCTGTCTTGGATGCTGAGTTGTCGTCGAACCATCTTCAAATTTCAAGTGATGATGAATGGAAAATGCTCAGCCCTTTTATTGCTAAAATTGGCATGCATGGAATGACACTCATGCAAAACACGTGCAAATGGTGCATGAGGTGTCACAATGGGTGTTTCGAAGCAGTTTGTCAGTTTAGTCTGACTAAGTTCGTGCTTCAAATCTATGAAAAGGAAATCTGGGTTAACTTAAAAAGTTTTTAAAGATAAGTGCAATGATTGCATGTCCCATAATAACGTGGTCTATAGTCCAAATGACAACCCAAAGGGGGATATTCTAACCCTATCTGGCTTAAAAAGGCATACTTACAAAAATGATCAAAAAATTTCCTTTGACCCTTAAATTCTTTTTAGTAGTATATATATATATATATATATTATATATATATGGGATGAATTTCACAATTAAACATGTGAAATGAATGAATGCTGCAAACCCACAAGGAAAAAGAAAAACGATTGCAAGGCCTTTTGTGTATTCAGAGCTACACCTCGTCAGGGAATGAAAAGAGAAGTCAAGAAGCCCATAAATATATACAACGTAGCGGAAAGCAAAGCAATTAGCACATACTTAACAAGAGTTAATGAGAGGCAAAAGGAATTTTAACAAGATATTGTCAATTTTATACATTCCCGCACTGTTATTGAAATTGTTTTTAAAATGAATAAATGCACATTCTAGAATATTTCTTTCTGTTATATATCTGTTTTTAACAAGCGCTTTAGAACTATCCCACTTGATGCTATGATTACATCTATACATATGGTTAAACAAAGCATTGGAATTATTACCTGTTCTACACGCATATTTATGCTGTTTTACCATAATATCTAACGTTTTACCCGTTTGGCCTATATATATACTGAGTTACATTGTGTACATCCAATCGAACTCAGTATATATAGGCCAAACGGATAAAACGTTAGATATTATGGTAAAACAGCATAAATATGCGTGTAGAACAGGTAATAATTCCAGTGCTTTGTTTAACCATATAGATGTAATCATACCATCAAGTGGGATAGTTCTAAAGCGCCTGTTAAAAACAGATATAATAGAAAGAAATATTCTAGAATGTGCATTTATTCATTTTAAAAACAATTTCAATAATAGTGCGGGAATGTATAAAATTGACAATATCTTGTTAAAATTCCTTTTGCCTCTCATTAACTCGTTAAGTATGTGCTAATTGCTTTGCTTTCCGCTACGTTGTATTTATAGGCTTCTTGACTTCTCTTTTCATCCCCTGACGAGGTGTATCTCTGAATACAGGAAAGGCCTTGGAATCGTTTTTATTTTTAATTGTGGGTTGCAGCATATATATATATATATATATATATTATATATATATATATATATATATGTGTGTGTGTGTGTGTGTGTGTGTGTGTATGTATGTTTTACTTTTCGACACCAAGTTTTTGTTTCGTGTTACAAAATATATTCTCCTCTTAATAATTTGTAGTGAACAGATATTTACGAGTTGACTGAACAAATTTTGCGAATCTAGTCTAGTTTTTGAACATCAGTTTGTTTGGATTAAACATAAATTGTTTGTTTACAAATTATCTGAATGTCTTGTCAAATTACCCGATTTCTTTTATTATAAAACTAGTACAGTTCCCGTCGCTTCGCTGACGGTTAGACAGGCTAAACTACAGAAAAGAACGCAGCCGTGAAAATTTTGAGCTTCACATTGTGTCAACATTTCTGAATCTGGTATCTCCCAAAACCTCCTCACCCCCATTCATGCAGCTTGGGGGCTAACCCCCTCCCCCATTACCCCCACCCCTCCCCATTACCCACCCATCCCCCATTACCCCCACCCCCACCCTTCCCCCATTACTGCCCGGGATAAATTTCACGAACAGACAGGCTAAACTACAGAAAAGAACACAGTCATGAAAATCTTGAGCTTCACATTGCCGCCCGTAATACAATTTCTGAATTTTTTTCTCAAAATTTTTTCTCACAATTTCTGAAAGTGTGACGGACGGACGGACAGACGGACAGACGGACAGCTCTCTTATTATAGTATAGATTATTATTATTGTTATTACAATAATTTGTTAATGTAATTTTTAGATTTAAACTTGACGTTGATCTCTGGGAGTGTGGTTTTTTGCCTGCGGAGTTGTGTGACGGCTCACTGAGTCCCAAGCCCCCGGGTAGACTCTTATCTTAAGCTTTCTTCGACTTTTGACTTTGTCCTCTGATGGCGGGAGGGCATAACTCTCTGGGGAAGAAGCCTACACTTGTTGTATTTATGTTTGGTTCGTGCTTTCATTGTGTATCGTTTTGTTTTGTGGTGTGTGCGAAGTAGGGGTGGGAAGGGGCAGGGGGAATCTGGTGCTGATACACCTTTCTTTTACTTCTATCGAAGTTTACTTTTACTTCTCCCTAGTACAGTTCCCGCCGCTTCGCTGACGGTTAGACAGGCTAAACTACAAAAAAAGAACGCAGCCGTGAAAATTTTGAGCTTCACATTGTGTCAACATTTCTGAATCTGGTATCTCCCAAAACCTCCTCACCCCCATTCATACAACTTGGGGGCTAACCCCCTCCCCATTACCCCACCCCTCCCCATTACCCCACCCCTCCCCCATTACCCCCACCCATCCCCCATTACCCCCACCCATCCCCATTACCCCACCCATCCCCCATTACCCCCACCCCCACCCTTCCCCCGTTGCTAAACTACAGAAAAGAACAGTCATGAAAATCTTGAGCTTCACATGGCCGCCCGTAATACAATTTCTGAATTTTTCTCACAATTTCTGAAAGTGTGACGGACAGCTCTCTTATTATAATATAGATTACATTATTTAACTCCTTTATATTCCCTTATGTGTATTATACATACAGAAATAAAATCGGAAAATGTTTTTACCGCTGCCGGATTCGAACCGCTCTCACTGATATTCTTCACGCAACGTACAGTTTTCCGCTCGTTACACTCTCTCGAGTTAGGGAAATGGTTAACAAATTGGATATTTATAGTTTTGCTTCACAACAGAATTTTAAATAATTTATTTTAGATGAAAAAAAAATTCGTTTGGGGTTTCAAATGTTTGTATTTACAAGAAAAAAATGCTTTTTTTTTTTAAAAACTAAAACAAAAAATAATAGTTTATGCACGGGTGCCTGCATACATGTATATAGCTGCGTGGGTTGTTTGGAAATATAATTTATTTGTTTATGTAACATTTACAACAAAATTCAACAATAACCAAATGGAGACAGAAATAATATATATATATATATATATAATATACACATTTAACTGCAATGACCACGCAGTATATTAATGTATAGAAACGACGTAAGTATAGAGGAGCGTTCTGCACACGAGGAAGAGAAATAACGAACAAATGAAAAATGAGGTGAACCGCCCGGGAATCGAACCCAGGATCTTCCGATTGCCGTTCAGATGCGCTATCCATTACACCACGGGCCTCGATCAGTCATAAGTCGAAATTCTCCTACATAGGGCAGAAACCAATGCCCTGAGAGGGCACCCTCGCAAATCGTGAATATGTACATTTAACTGCAATGACCACGCAGTATATTAATGTATAGAAACGACGTAAGTATAGAGGAGCGTTCTGCACACGAGGAAGAGAAATAACGAACAAATGAAAAATGAGGTGAACCGCCCGGGAATCGAACCCAGGATCTTCCGATTGCCGGTCAGATGCGCTATCCATTACACCACCGGCCTCGATCAGTCATAAGTCGAAATTCTCCTACATAGGGCAGAAACCAATGCCCTGAGAGGGCACCCTCGCAAATCGTGAATATGTACATTTAACTGCAATGACCACGCAGTATATTAATGTATAGAAACGACGTAAGTGTAGAGGAGCGTTCTGCACACGAGGAAGAGAAATAACGAACAAATGAAAAATGAGGTGAACCGCCCGGGAATCGAACCCAGGATCTTCCGATTGCCGGTCAGATGCGCTATCCATTACACCACGGGCCTCGATCAGTCATAAGTCGAAATTCTCCTACATAGGGCAGAAACCAATGCCCTCAGAGGGCACCCTCGCAAATTTGTTCGTTATTTCTCTTCCTCGTGTGCAGAACGCTCCTCTATACTTACGTCGTTTCTATACATTAATATACTGCGTGGTCATTGCAGTTAAATGTACATATTCACGATTTGCGAGGGTGCCCTCTGAGGGCATTGGTTTCTGCCCTATGTAGGAGAATTTCGACTTATGACTGATCGAGGCCCGTGGTGTAATGGATAGCGCATCTGACCGGCAATCGGAAGATCCTGGGTTCGATTCCCGGGCGGTTCACCTCATTTTTCATTTGTTCATTATTTCTCTTCCTCGTGTGTAGAACGCTCCTCTATACTTACGTCGTTTCTATACATATATATATATAAGTTATACACACACACAGTATATATATATATACACGAATTCAAATTAAATTTTATTTCAGCATTGTAATTTTGCGTAAATAGCATTGTAAATCCATTTTTCTGTGAAATTTCCTTTTAATAAAACGTACAGTATGTAAATGTAAAAATAAAAATTCTATTTAAATAGTGGGAGATGTAGATTTTTTCAGACTGCTTAAAATAGATTTTGAACTTTATATGAAAATTTATGATCAATATTGTTGTTGTTGTTGTATATTTCAGTCCGCATTTTGAGTATTGAATATACGTAACGTTGAAATAGACTCTCTTCATACTATTTCTTATTTTTAAAACCCACCCGGGTTGCTTAGTTGTAGAACACCGGGGTGTGTTTATCTGAAGGTCTTGCGTACGAGTCGCGAATCGGATTGATTTAGTCGATTAAGGCGCTTCTTTGGGTCTTTCGTGATAAAGGTAGGGGTTCGGATCCCCGTAAATTTGTACCTCTCCGTCATGTATGACCTTAGAAAGGTTTATTTGTTTAAGAATCTAAAGCTATTATTTTTTTATTCTTCTAAAGATCCGTTGCTTTGCTGTACCTCAGTCACATTCCTTTATTTTACATTATTTATTTCGTGAGTTCATTTGGGACTCGTTTCCCGCAGTCGCATTAGACAGAATTGACGTTGCAAACTCAATCTCGGTTATTCTCATTTCAGTCTTGGTACACTAATGAGAAATACGAAAGTAGGAACCCTAAAGGACTCCACTTTTAAGTCGATTTATTCCCATTTCCACTGCGGGAGTTCTCTCTCTAAATTATATTTTTAATAGGAAATCCCCCCCCCCCCGGGCCCCCAATTGCTTCGTTCTCTTTACCCTTTCCAAAATCAGGGAACTTTTCCCAAACCTGGAATTCCCACTTTGGGAATGGGAATGTTTCCGAGTGGAAAGTAATCACGAGTAATGGGTAAACCGCTGTGTAATGTGGTTGAGGCTACGTTTCGTTGTTGTTTGGAAACGAGAAAAACTACAATTTTTGAGGTCTGCGAATAAATTCTTTTGAGGCAAAGGAACAGTTAGGATCATATGTCAGGTTTTGTCATTTTTGTATCATGGTATAAATTACGCGAATTTACTGAAAATTTCAGGGATTTCATGAAATCGCTAGTTTCACAACCTTACTATAACACACACACACACCACACCACACACTATATATATATATATATTATATATATATATATATATATATATATATATATGCAGAAACATTCGAACTTTATAATAAATTCAATGTATTATGTAAAACTTTTTATATTTTAAAATTACATTGTTTTCGTTCTGCGTTCAAAGCAAAAAATTTGGAGACATCACCTCTAATCATATAAACATAACTTTTCCAATTTTTATCTCGATGGAAGTTATAAGAAGATATAAATTTAAAATAAAATTTTGTAAGTGCCACGAAAGTCGTAAACCAATAATAGCATTCAAGGCCTTGCATGAGAACAAAAATTTTTCTAGAATTATTCCTTTCTGAAAATAGGTACGAATAATAGTTTAATGCAGTTATAAATGATACACACACAGTTATAGTTGTCGTCGCTGTGTGTGTGTGTGTGTGTTTTTATATTAAAGTGTTTTGGTTCTCGGAGAAGAACCTGCAGGCAATTTTGCTTTTTGCGGGACTCATCGTTTCGGGGAGACGTCGGGTAGCATCATCTTGCACTATATATGGTACTGTATATACGCGTGTGTATTTGACACTAAAATACGTTCTTTGGAGGAATTTAGACGTCCCTCGAGCGGTAGTACGATGTCAGTATTGGTAGGATCTCGCCTGGTGAAGTCATGGTTTGTTGCGTACGTTTTGTAACCATTGCATGGTGCCAACGTCAGTAGTTCAGTAGCTAACCCCATTTATCAATAGGCAAAATGAACATCCTGAGGTCGGGGATTCAAATCATGATGATGATCATAATAGTAATAACTAGCAAAAGATCGGCGCTACGCGCCGATTTTGCTAGATCTGCGGTGCTTGGACCTTCGACCCAAACCGAATTGTGGGCCTACGGCGTATTTTATTTTGAACATCAATAGCCCTTTATCTGGATATCGTTCCCATTCCTCTCACCTTGGGCCTCAGTAATTGGGGTGCCTGTGGCCCTCCAATTACTGGCGAACCAATTATTCGGTCAATAAAACTACAGAAAAGAACGCAGCCATGAAAATCTAAAACTTCACAAATCTTGATACGATGAACTCGGATGTGAAGCTCAAGATTTTCATGACTGCGTTCTTTTCTATAGTTTTATTGACCAAATAATTGAACCGACAGTAATTGGGGGGTCGCAGGCCCCTAATTACTGGGGGTTCAATTATTTGGTCAATAAAACTATAGTCATGAAAATCTTAAGCTTCACAAATATTGACACAATGTGAAGCTCAAGATTTTCATTGCTGCGTTCTTTTCTATAGTTTTATCGCGGTGCTGGGGGCCCTCTGGCCCATTAATTGGTGGTGGTGGTGGGGGGGGGCTGGTCACACATATTTTCGTTCATTACTCATCACCCCTATCCACCATACGAAGTTTGGTCGAAATCGGTTCAGAAACGTAAACGTTTTTTCTGCGGACAGAGAGGCAAACACATTTTGCTAAATTATAATAGTAATGATGCCCGATTAGGTTAATTAAATGGCCGGTTAGGTCAACTGAATGCCCGATTAGATTAATTGAATGCCCGGTTAGGTCAATTGTACACCCTTGACGATTGGTTAGGTTGTCATGATATTTTCGTTAAAGCCAACGAAAATATCACGACTTAACCCAACCAATCGTCAAGGGCGTACAGATGACCTAACCTGGCATTCAATGAACCTAACCGGGTATTCAATAATTTTATCATAGGTTTCGTAATGATCTTGATGAAGTCATTTAATATTTTAAAATTAATTATTTAATTTATTAACACCCACGTGCACAACCTCGGGACCTAATCAATGTGTGTGTGTGTGAAGTTTCATGTTTGTAACTGCTTCCATTTTGGAGTTATGACTGATGGCTGGAACACACACACACACGTCTTTTTATTATTATTATTATAGATAAACAATAGACTGGTAAAATTTATAACCGAAAGACTTCCGAAAATCAACAATTTTTGATAAAGAAAAGGGGAAAATTGGTTTTGTAGGCCTAGGGGGTCCGAAATTTTCATAAAATGGAAAATAATTGCTATTTTCTTACAGCGACAGGCATAATGATATTAGGATACCTAATAGAAATTTTGTAATATTTTAAAGTGGGGAAAATAAATAATTTTCTAAAAATGATCTTCAACTATAAAAGCGCATCTAATCAGATAACTTAATTAACGTATTTCTATGACAACTAAAAAATAGAATGATAAATCAATATCCTATCAAATTGTTTGTGTATATGTAAAATTATTTGTACAAAAGCCACAGTAATAAAACGTACAAAAGTCACGGTAAATAATTTCGAGTGTGGCTCGTTTAACTTTAAACTCGTGTTTATTTAAATTGCCCGTTTTAATTATGTAATTTTTTGTATTGAATCGATAAAGAAATCTTTTGTGATTTTTTGCATTGAATCGATAAAGAAATCTTTTGTGAATCGAAAAATGTTAAAATTATAACAAATATCAAAATATTTTGTATAAAAATCATTGAATTTTAAAAATGCATGTTTGTTTTTAGTTTTTTGCAAAAGGTTCTTTATGAATTTTAAAAATATATACTTTTTTTAAATTGAATCGATAAATAAATCTTTTGTGAATCGAATGATATTAAATGTTTAGTAAATATTGACTTATTTTGTGCCAAAATTATGATTAAAAATGAAAAATTAAAAAAATGCGTGTACAGGCATGGAAAGAACTGTACCCCTAAAAGGGGGGAAGGAATTATGTTAGGGAATTTTTTTTTAGCATGGGCACCACAATAAAAAGACGCATCGAATGGTGAAAACCACATGGTTCTACACCAATTGTAGCGACCTGTAGGTGTGCGCAAAAAAACTTATATATATATATATAGCTTCATTTCTGAAATAGTATATTAGATACAGTAGTTATAGCAATTTGTCTCATTAATTGGCCTGAGCACTGTGCCAGTTTCTGGGACTCCTCACTCGTAATTCAACAATTGTATAGTTGTAGTCACGATCGTTGGTTCACTTCTTGTCTGAAGAAAACTTGCGGTTCCGAATATCGTAACATTTACAAGTTCAAGAAAAATATTTTACCTCCGCTTCTCGGTTTGACTACATCTTCACTTAGTCGTCATGCCACCACGGTTAAATAGGTTTACATGATGAGTACCAACTATTTTCGGCATCTTTCCCGATTTACAAACACACTCGTCGCATGACGTGATGCGTTCTGTTGGTAGTATAAACACGGGCCTTGTACTTAAAATTATTTGGTCCATTAATTTTTCTGGTACTAGTACTAATTGTTTTGGTAACGTGAAGTCGTGTGAAGTTTATACAGATCATTTTAATTTAGTCTTTTTCTCGTTATGTATATATATGATACAACTCGGAATGGTCCCCTGAGAAACTTTTATGTTCACAGACCGTGTATGGAGCAAGGAACTCTTCTGGGAAGTTAAATCCACTATAGTTCAAATAAGTAATGGTAAATGACAAATAATATAGTTTTTCTTTTTCACGATGGAAGGCCCAACGTGGGCAACGGGTTACTCGCAAAGAGGCCGCAATAAATAGCTTCCCTCATCAGCTATCTGCCAAGCAGATAGGATCCAGCTTTGAGACAGGACCTAGGGTACAGCTATACCTAGCCTACTATATCCAGAACCTCAATTTACGCAAGAAACTCGTTGCATTCACGTCGAAACATTCAAAGTCGAAAAGCCTTCGATTCCACCCGGTCAAATAGAGCCGTTTCGTTTGAGCCACCTCACACATTAGAAGCGTACTTCATGTAGTGGCGGACAAGACCTCTGTACAGAGACAACAACTGAGTGAGGGGTGAAGAAACTGCGGAGCCAAAACGCCAAGAATGTTAAGAGAAGAGGAAGGGTTGAGCTGTGTATTGAACGTTAGGGGATAATCGTGTGGAAGATTGTGACGAGTAGACAGATGAGGAACCTGAGTTTTTGAGGCATTGAAAGCCACAAGGTTTTTTCTGCCCCAATAATGAGGTAAAGAAGTTGTTGGAGAGGTTCTTGGTTAGGTGCCAGAAAGAACGAGAAGAATCTAAATTAGATAAGTTTTCACATTTTTATCTGATGTATGAGTTTTCGGCGAGTCGAAGCACAGATTTTGCATGATTCCGGCCAGAAATACAAATTAAGCGAGAGTCAGAAGTTGGATGGCTGGGGTACCTTCTGAAAACCTCCTTTCTGTTGTAGATAGCATAAAAACAAGCAAAGTTAAACCAAGGTTTTATTGCATTAGTAGTAGGAATAGAATATGAAATGTACGCCTCCATGTCCGAGAGAATCACCTCCGTGATGACCTCATCGCACTCGGAGGGGCCCCGGCCACGGAAGCAGTAGTCATTGCATGGGAAATCAGAGAAGTACTGCCTAAGAGCCTCCTAATCTATACAAAATCTATACAAATGCCAAAGACGCCTCCTCTTGGGATGATTCAAAGACCGAACTCGAGCGACAGGGCAGGAAACGTATGTAAGATTGTGGTCGGAGGAGCCCAGCGGAGAAAGAAGCTTGACCAAGTGAGAAGGAAGATGAGAGATGAGAAATAAATCCAGAATGTTGGGCCTATCCCCAAAGCGAACGGGGATACGAGTAGAGTGCTGTACACACTATTCTAGGTCATTCAGGATAGAGAAGTTGTAAGCTAGTTCATCAGGGATGTTAGTGAAGTGGGGGAAGAGCCAAAGGTGATGGCAAACATTGAAATTTCCTGAAATGGCGATTTCAGCCAAAGGAGAGTGGGACAGAATGTATTCCACTTTGGAAGTGAGATAGTCAAAGAATTTTGGATAGCGAGTAGAATTAGGATAAAGGTAGACAGCGCACATGTATTTAGTTTGAGATTGGTATGTGAGACGTTGCCAGAGGGTGTAGAATTCTGAGGATTCTAGTTCGTGAATATGAGAGCAAGTTAGGTCATTATGTACATATACTGGTAAAAAAAAGAAACGCAATTAGCTTGCATATGGTGTAAAATTTAAGTTGTTAGTGGTATTATCACAGTTTCAAGATTATGGTTAAATGTTTGTTCAAATCTTTTAAAGCCACTTAGTGCATGTTTTTAAACCTGACTAATCCCGGCTAAGACGCCATTTTGTTACAAACAATAAACAGAGATTAAATTGAATGTATTCTTTATGAAGGCATGCATTTTTTCTTTGACTTCACAGAATACACACTGCCCGTTGAGAAAACCAAACTTTTTCCCGCGATTGAGGCATGCCACGACTCTCAGAGGTCAACAGAGGTCGTGCCTTGGGCATGTTGGATGCAGGCATGTCTGCTGTCCAAGTTGCACAACGAATGCATGTGCATCCCAGCACAATCTCTAGGCTTGTTACGGTACAATGCCACAGGAAGTGTTCAGGACCTGCCAAGACGTGGGCGACCTCGTGTGACCACCGAACGCCAGGATCGCCACATTGTACTGCAGCACCTGCGTCATCGGCAGCGGAATGCTCGTCAGACAGCCAGAGAGACACCTGGTATCCACAACAACAGAATTAGTGACCAGACCGTCAGAAGCCGACTCCGTAATGCAGGACTCCGATCCCGCAGGCCTTACAGAGGTCCTTTTCTCACTGATGCAAGAAGGCAACGACGCCTGCAATGGGCCTATCAGCACCGTGACCTATCGTGGGCCTATCAGCTCTGACTGCCCAGCGCTACAGGGATGAGATTCTTCACCCACATGTTCTTCCATTCATGAGGCAACATCCAGAATTGGTGCTCCTGCAACAGGACAATGCCAGACCTCATGCAGCCAGGATAGTGCAGGCGTACCTGCAGGGACAACAGGTGCAGACCTTACCATGGCCAGCCTTCAGCCAAGACATGTCACCGACAGAGCACGCATGGGATGAACTTGAACGGCGAGTTCGCAGACGTCAGCATCAGCCGCAGAACATCAGGGAACTGACCAATGCAATTATTGAAGAGTGGAGGGCCATCCCTGTTGCTTTCCTGCAGAGACTGTTGAGGTCGATGAGGGCCAGACTCCAAGCCTGCATTGTGGCTAGGGGTGGCCATACGCGTTATTGACTGTTTGTTATGTTAAAGAATCATTTACTATATACTGAGTCCTCATGTTTATTAATAAATCTCAAAAATTGCGTTTCTTTTTTTGACCAGTATATGCAACAACCACTTTGGAATAAAATTGAATATAGAGAAAATAAGAATACAGAAAAGGAGTTGCTGTCCGTCGTTCCAGACACCCGAGTTTCATTGAGGAAGAGAAGGTGAGGTTTAGAGGAGGAGATGTGGTATTCAACAGATTAAAAACTTGAGGAAAGGCCACGAATGTTACAATTTCTGAAACGTGAATCAGACACAATCCCAGATCATCTAGAATGGGCAGTGGCAGAACCAGCCCTGCTGCCCTGATATCTCGGTTTTGGCAGCGGGAAGCCAGATTTTATATATATATATATATATATTGACTTTCACAATTAAACACGTGAGATGAATGAACGATGCAAACCCACTCGTGAGAACAAACCTTGTGGGTTTGCATCATATATATATACAGGGTGTACATAAAGTCAGGATCTATTTTTGTGAAGCACTTGGAAATTATATGGAATTCAATCATAAAATGATAAAGTGGTAACATTTATTAAATAATTAAGAGTAGGATTCGACGTGACGCCCATCAGTATCCCTGCACAGCTCAAATCGTTCCGCAGCATTTCTAAACACATTCTGGAGCATTTGCAGGGTTATGTTATCTGCAGCAGTTTGTATACGGGTACGTAAGTTTTCAAGACTCGTAATCTTCGTCTGATAGACGTGCGATTTGATAAAGCCCCATGCAAAGAAATCTAAAGGGGTTAAATCTGGTGATCTCGCTGGCCAAGGTCTGTTGCTTCCGCGTCCGATCCAGCGATTTGGAAAACGTCCATTTAGATAATCCTGAACAATTTTGGCATAGTGATAAGGAGCACCATCATGTTGATAGACGACGGTACTAACAATCCTATCCCCAATCAGCTGAGGTTCAAGGAATTGCTGCAACATGTCCAGATAAATAAGTCCCGTAACTGTAGCTTCAGCAAAGAAAAAAAGGACCATAAGCCTTAGGTTTTGTTAAACCCATCCAGACATTAGCTTTAGGTGAGTCTCTCTCCCAATTTTGGACGAAATCATTCGGTCTTTCATCTGCCCAAATTCGACAGTTATGGCGATTTACTTTTCCACACGTATGGAAAGTGGCTTCATCACTAAAGAGAATGTTGTCCATTAAATTATCACTCCAAATTTGTTCTACGAGATCAGCACACACAGAACTTCGTCGAGGGAAATCTTCCTCATGTAAATCATGTAAAACCTGCAAATGATAGCTTTTCTTCTGCAAATTAACTTTCAGAATTTTGTGCACAGATGACGTCGGGAGGCCGAGTCTGTGTGATGCAGCACGAACGGACGTACGTGGCTCCTCAGTGATAATTCCGCGTACTGCATTCACGGTAAGATCTGACATACACGGTCGTCCTGATCTTGCTTCATCATTTACAGATCCCGTTCGTTTAAATTTGTTCACCAATTTTCGTATTGTCTTGTCTATTGGCCCCGGCTTATGAAATCTCCTTCTAAACTTCTCTCTGATGTCATTGTATTTCTTTCCCTCGATTCGCCAAATTACTATTGCCACACGCTCTTCTGTATTCATTCTAAGGGCTTCTGAAAAGAAAAATAGAAAAAAATAATTATTTCACAAAAATAGATCCTGACTTTATGTACACCCTGTATATATCGTTGTACGTAAATTCCACCCATGGTAAATTCCACCCATGGTAAATTCCACGCAAAGGGTTATCAAAAAAGTTTACAGTTTCTTAAAGTTTATTAAAGTTTATGCAAAATAAAAAAACGTAAAATATATAGGTTAGGTGAACTGTACACCCTTGATGATTGGTTAGGTTTAGTTGTGATATTTTCGTTAAAACTAACGAAAATCAAGCTACTACCTCAAAAACAAGTGATTTTCTATAGAAACTACGGTCAAAATCATTCGAATCACCTAAAAACACACCAGAAAAACACTGTCCAGTTATGGAAAACACTGTCCACTGTCCAGTGACTATCAAAAATTGACTTTAGAAAATAAGTTATAATTGTTAAAATTCTTAAATTTTTTGATGGAATTTACCATGGGTGGAATTTACTGGGTGGATTTTTCGGGGGTGGAATTTACTGGGTGGAATTTACATGGAACCATATATATTTATACTGTATATTCATTCATCATTCATTCATTCATTTGGTGGTTTTCCAAACGCTGGAAAGGAAAAGCCAAAGAAATCCACTTAAATACGAGTTTCTTATTTGTTTTCTACTCGAGAAGAAAGTTCTGAGACATTGCTTCGGAAGATGAAATTTTTCCAGTTTTTTGTTTTTCTCATTTAGTATCCTTTGGTATTCTTTTTTTTTAAAATCCTGTAATTAATAGTCTTTGTGATAAACTTATAAGAAATGTTATTTGCATTTGTATGTAACTAATGCATAGTATGCAGTAGATTAAATGCTTATTTCCATTTTTTTCACGAATTCGCTAACGAATTGTGCGTTATAATATTGAACTTTGAAAATTTATTTTAACTCGTAGCTTTAAAAAACAACTCTCTCTTTAATAACGAATCTCCTTATAACGAGGTTACCGTTAACGGTCTAAACAGTATTTCCCTTCGAACCATAATAAGCTACAGTGGCGGCGGAACTTCGTCAGCGCGCAAGGGGGGATAAGTAGGATTGATTAGCATACTACTATTCACTAGATTGCGTGAACATGCTAAAGTGCTTACAGTTACGAACTTGCATTTTACGAAATATGTTACATAGCCCAAAGTAAATGTTTACTTACTATTTACTTTGAAAGCTTGTTTTTCAAAGTTTAAAATGTCAAAGTATCTTCGCTGGCAAGGGGGACTTGGTCTCCCTCGGTCAATTTAAGAGGGGGCCTCCGGCCCCCAGGCCTCACCTCCGTTCCGCCGCCTATGATAAGCTATTGATCGTCAAAGGATATTTTGATGTAAAAATTATTTTATAGTTGCAAAACATACACTGAAACTACATTTACTCAAAAATACATTAACCAAAATTTTGTTTGGATGTGATAGGAATTAATACCTCGGTAATCGATGCTTTCGTTTTTGGTGGTATATTTTATTACGTGTAACTATAGTGTATAGGTTATTATGGGTTGTGGTCACTGGGACCTTTCGCAACAAAAATATTTTGATCGTCGAAACAAATTCTCGATTCGTCACGAATTTTTCTGGAATGAAAAATTTGTCGATGAAAGCGCTTGGACGACCCCCACCAGCAAAGACGTCGAAATGCAAAATGATCTACAGCGCCATCTAATCTAATTTAATCAAATTTGATCTAGTCTAACTATGCTGAACCTACATTTACAAATTAGGAATTTGCTTGACAGAAAAAAATTGTATAAAATATTTCTCTAGAACGTTTCGAGAAAAATTCTAATCTAATTTTTGTTCTAAATATTCTTATCGGTCTACCGAAGGTCAAGCCGAACACTGTTAGATTTTGCTTCAACATCGTTGGGGTAAACTAGTACCGAAGTATATTTTGTTTTTGATGGGATTGTTTGGCCCCCTTCGCAACATCTAATGTCGTATGACAGAGGGGATCTACAGCTTTACGTGGAATTTGAACCTCCTGAGTGTCGCCACATAATCTGAACGCGAAGGACGGTTCACTGTGAAACTACTACACAGACCCAATGTCGCTTAACTTCGCTCCTCTCCTCGATGGGAAACGGTGTTACGACATTGGCTACGACGTACCCCTATACCAAATAAGGTAAAAGGAAACCGTTTATTCGGAAGTTTATTTGAGGAAACGGTGCATATTGTTGTTATAACCAACCAAAACCAATGGTTTTGAACTCAAGAGCAGTAACTCTTATATTGTATGCATTGGCTCTTTAAATGCTGCTCCAAATAAATAATAACGTTTGCGATTAGTTAATCTCATTTGTAACGGTAAGTTCATGTGACAGAAGGCACCTACGGTAAAGCTTTACGTGGGATCCGAACCACGGGTGATTTAATGGGAAGGAGTGTTGTAACACAATGTAAGAACCTTGCAATAAAGGATTTTTCTTCAACGCGCATATACTCATTTCCACGGTGACTGGGAATTGATGGTGAACTTAAATCTTTGAAATTGCTGCGGCTTTGTTTTCCGTAGACATTTTTACGCTTATAGTTGAAAAAGACTGGACTTAGGCACCCTCGGGTGGTGAAATGTATATCAGGTTGTTAGCTTTTACTTTATTGTAGCTTAGTGGTAGCGCACGGGCCTATTAACCAAGAGGTCGCGGGTTCGAATCTTTTATATAATATATATATATACACTAGGGTGGTCCAAATCCATAGAGGGAAATTTCAAAATTGTCTTAGATAGTCTCCACAAGTGTGGTTTTTGTCCATTTAGTGTCCACATGGTCTGTGCAAAATTGCAGCGTGATTGGTGAATATTTAGAGGTCGCCCCACTCTGAATATATATATTATATAATGTACTTTTTCTTCCATAGGTCCGATGGCTCAAACTCGATCAATTCCAAAAGTTTGGCTTCTAGGGATGGCAACTGGAACTTTATCCACGTCAAGGCTCCCTACATGCCTTGACGCCCTCCTCTTGGGGCAATACCACCACATCAATCAAAAGCAAACCACCTCCGACAGTCTGAACCAGGCATGCCAGAGGGTGATTGAAGTCTGGACCCGAGCGCGGATCCCAACTCAACGGATCGACTCCTGTGTCCGTAAGCTTTCAAAGCTTTTAGACCGCTACAAAACACTCAAGAAGCACAGGACCAGGCAACGTGCCAGCGATAGAATGAATGAAGACATCTTCAAAGCGGACATCCAGGAACTGTTTGACATCGCAACCAGTGATGCCATGAGCACAATCGTCAACGTTGAGGACCGAAATTTCCTGTCCATGCAGCGCAAGGATGTCAATTCTTGCAGCATGGCTGGCATTGATAAGGAAACGACTACACAAGAGGACAGAAAGCGATCCAGAATGGAGAAGGAAGCCAAGAGGAAGGCAAGGCATGAAGCAACACAAAGATTTGGAAGAAGCAGGAGTGTCATCAATTGATCTTTCCGCTTCTTCTTCTTCCCTTTTTTCGCAAGACGACGACGACTATAGACCATCGGTTCCGATTCCTTCTTCGTCTGAAGCTCCGGCACCAAAGCGTCCCAAGAACAAGGTTACGAACATTTTCCAATCTCCAGAAGTCATTGGAGCAATGGATCGCACCAATCTTTCTGACCGGAATGCTGTTTTCGTAACTGGAGCTGTATTACAGGCCGCGGGGCATGATCTGTCTGGGATGACGTGCTCTCGGAGCTCTATTCATCGCTACAGAAAGTGGGCGAGAACAGGCAGCTCGAGAAGACCTAGAATCATTCTCTCTAGAAGACCCTGTCCTTCTTCATTGGGACGGAAAGCTTCTCCCCGGCATTGAAGGGAAGAAGACGAATGTGCATCGGATAGCAATCCTTATAACATTCAATGGACAGGAGAAGCTGCTTGGTGTCCCAAAGATGAAACAAGGAACTGGAGAAGCACAGGCCCAGCCATGCCTTCAAACTATGAAATTATGGAACGTGGAACAGCATGTGAGAGGTCTCGTCTTCGATACCACTGCGTCAAACACGGGTTTACATCACGGAGCCTGTGTCAGGATTGAAGAAGCATTGGGTCACGAGCTAGTTTGGATCGGTTGTCGACATCATATACTTGAAGTCGTACTTGCTGATGTCTTTGCCTCAATATTTGGCTCAACAGGAAGTCCTGAAACAGGCCTTTTTAAGCAATTTCAAAAGGAATGGCCATCTCTCTCCCACGAAGCATTTGTCTCAGCATCGGACAGCTTGTTCGAGAACCCTCAACTCCAAGAGATGAGAAAAGAGATGCTCACTTACTTACCTAACGCTCTTCAGGCAAGCCAACCTCGTGACGACTACAAGGAGTTCCTTGAACTATCTTTGCTCTTCCTGGGGGGAAAGACTGGTGGTCAACTCTTTATCCGAGCTCCGGGTCCCATGCACCACGCGAGATGGATGGCGAAGGCGATTTATGCGCTCAAAATCTACCTCTTTCACTATCAATTCAAGCTCACAGCACGCGAAGAACGAAACGTGACTCAGCTGGCTTTATTTGTCAGTCTGATTTACGTCAAGTACTGGCATGAAGCGCCAATGAGGACACAAGCTCCTCTCAATGATCTCAAAATGCTGCATCTTCTGGAAAAATATCCACACGGAAGAGCTGCACAAGCGGCGAAGACAGCTCTAAGACACCACCTGTGGTACTTGTCGGAGCATCTGATTGGACTGGCCTTCTTCGATAATAGGATCGATCCTGATACCAAAAGGAGAATGGTTCAACACCTCCAACATCCCCAAAAGAATGGCTGCCCCGACGAATCGACATGGCGGAAGCTGGTGTTGAAATGATGTGGCATCCTTCGTCACGAAAAGGACATTGATCCTCTTTGATGCCTTGAAAGTTGGAGGTAAGGAGGAAGCGCGCCAGTTACTTCAAAAGATCCACGGGAATGGCCAAATGACAAGAACTACAGGGAACTTAGAGATCGCGCCTTAAAGATGAAAGTCGTCAATGATGCTGCCGAGCGAGGTATTGCTCTCACACAACGCTACAATGACACTGACACGAAACGAGGACCAGAAGCAGTACCTCCTACAACTCGTAGCCGCCCACCGAAAACAGATACCAATACCATCCAAGGCGACTCTGATGCAGAAGAAATAATGAAGATACACCCATTATCATGTCCTATTGTCTTACTGTTTTCTTTCATATTCTTTGAGAACCAAAAAAAAATTTAGTTATTCCGTTGTCTATATATTTTCCAAAATTTTCAAAAAGGGGGCAAGTGGGGCGACCCCTAAATATTAACCGAATAACGTGAAACTTTGCACAAATACTGTCCACACCAAGAGGCATAAAACCAACCTTGTGGAGAGAACTTAGTCGATGCTTTAACTTTTTGGACCACCCTAATATACACATACCATATCTGAAGTAGATTCATGTGTGCATAATTTAAATTCAATTGTGTATGACATAAATAAGTATATCTAAGAATTTTAGGTTAGAGCCTAAAAAAATAAAAGTGGATGAGATTGGTTTCGTGTTAGTGCAACATTTCATTCTGTCACTTTTGCATTATCAGATGAAAGATCTTCAAAGCGAACATCTGGTGCGCTTCGTCGGGGCGTGTCTGGAAGGGCCCCATTACGGGATATTCACGGAGTATTGCCCTCGAGGATCACTCCAAGACGTTTTGGAGGATGAGCACATCACTCTTGATTCCATGTTCAGGTTTTCGTTAATGCACGATATTGTCAAGGTATTTACTGAAACGTTTTAAATGTATCTTTCTGATCACAATTCTGTAATTTGTGTTAATTATAGCTGCAAAAAGTAATTTAGTAATTTGAAGGTTATTTCAAAAAATCATTTTTTCCATTATTTAGTCATTTATTTATTTAAAAATATAAATTAAAAATGTTGAATCAAATCTCATTTCAAGATGACGGAAAAAGTTTTGAAGGAAGTTCATTCTCTTCTCTCACACACACGCACACACACACACACACACACACAGTTATATATATATATATATATATATATATATATATATATATATATATTAGTAAATCCCCAAATAAGTCGAACATTTGTGTAAATTTTGTCCGTGACTATTTTTTACCAATTAAGTCGAACAGGTTATATATATTTTATTTAGTTTCACTTTTAATCACTTTCGATTGTGTTAAGGTAGTGTGTGTTAGGGGGGGTGGGTGGGGGAATTCAATGAGAAAGTTTAGAGAGAGCGCTGTTTTACCGTATACAATAATCAGTTATTCTTTTTGAATTTCACCCGTGTTAGGATTTTAATTAAGCTCAAAATTAAGTAAGTCGTCCTTTATGCTACCTCAGCCTTTACACAGCCATTGATCTGTTCTAGGTTAGGTTAGTTTAGGTTAACCTAAGCTAACCAAGAAAGTAGGTCGTTCAGAAAATCCGACTTAATTACAAAATCCTACTATTGATTGACGTTACTCGCGTATATATACGGTATATATATATATATATATATATATATATATATTGTATATATATGTATATATGTATATATGTATATATATATATATATATATATATGTATGTATATATATATATGTGTATATGTATGTATATAATATATGTGTATATGTATATATATGTATATATGTATGTATATATATATATTGTATATGTATATATGTATATGTATATATATATATATATATATATATATATATATATATATATTATATATATATTTATATATATATATATATATATATATATATATATATGTGTGTGTGACTGAATTTTGTCCTCTAATAGGCGTGTGTAATTCAGCGTGAGTATAGATGATATTCCCATAATTAATTTGAAGCCCTCCAGAGTTCTTCGTTCCTCAAAACGTTCGCAGTTATCCGCCATTTATGCAGTTGTTAATTTAAATGCGATATTTATTAATTTATTAAATAATTAATGATAAAATCAATACGAACTTTTTTTTAACGAGAATCTTTGGATTTTAAAAAGAGGTACTAAAATATATTAAAAAATATTTTTTTCTTTTTTACAAACAAATTTTGAGGATATAATTTTTTTTAATTTTTAGTTTTTTATATAAAAGTTAATTTTTTTAATTAATTTTGAAGTAAAATCGTTTTTAAAATCCAAATTTAGGAAATTTATATGAAATGCGCAATCCTTTTACTTCCGGTTTGGTGTCAGGAAGTCAGGAAGTGAAGATAGTTTTTTGATGAAGGTTCAAACGTGGTCTCATTACACTCTCTGATGCGTCTTTTTTAGAGGATACATCCAGTGTGTGTGTTTTCTTGGATACCTTACGAAGCCGCGACAATCTTTAGGATACGCGCAGAACTCGTCACGTTACAGTATATAATGATGGCTAGCCAAGTTAATTTAAGTTGGGTTAGGTTAGGTTATCGTTTAGGTTAGGTTATCGTTTAGGTTAGGTTATCGTTTAGGTTAGGTTATCGTTTAGGTTAGGTTATCGTTTAGGTTAGGTTATCGTTTAGGTTAGGTTATCGTTTAGGTTAGGTTATCGTTTAGGTTAGGTTATCGTTTAGGTTAGGTTATCGTTTAGGTTAGGTTATCGTTTAGGTTAGGTTATCGTTTAGGTTAGGTTATCGTTTAGGTTAGGTTATCGTTTAGGTTAGGTTATCGTTTAGGTTAGGTTATCGTTTAGGTTAGGTTATCGTTTAGGTTAGGTTATCGTTTAGGTTAGGTTATCGTTTAGGTTAGGTTATCGTTTAGGTTAGGTTATCGTTTAGGTTAGGTTATCGTTTAGGTTAGGTTATCGTTTAGGTTAGGTTATCGTTTAGGTTAGGTTATATTATTTAAATTACGTTAAATGTCGTAATCCTGGTTTGAAAACGTAAATAAACTGATTTCGTAAGGTACCCAATTGTGTGTGTGTGTGTGTGTGGTTGAAACGAACTTCGTTTAAAAAAAAAAATTTTCGTTACTTTGAAATTAGATTTGATTCAAAGATTTTCGCTTATTTCTTTTAAATAACGGATTAGATTTCACTTTATTGCGAAACTTTTTCCTTAGAAAAATATTTTCATTAAAAAAAAAAAGTTACGAAATTCATTAACTTTATATGAAGAATTCTATAAATTAATGAAGTCTGAAAGTTTATATTATTTATAGCTATTTTCTACGATAGTATTCGTTACCTTTTCATTCTTGTTTTTGAGATCTGAAGTTTTTTTTTTTCTATTCATGAACTTTATCCATCCTCCGAGAATGTTTCTTACAGTATGTATTTATATTATGTAGGAGACCTTGTCCATTTTATTAAAGTCACTGTTTCTTGAACTTCTTTGCTGTATACGTTGTTCACAGTTTGCAAAGTTTGTCATGCGGTACGTCTCTTGTATGTTAAAAGTTGTTTAAAAGTATTGTAGTAATTTGAACTAGCCAATCAGAAAGCGAGTTCCCTTCTCTCATAAAATTTTAACCAATCAGCTTCGTTTGAAAAGTAAGTCACGAGTAACTTAGGGATATTTTTTTTTTTATTTATTTATTTTTTTTGTCCTAAATTCTTTAATTTACCCCAATGACGTATAATCTTTCATTTTAAGGGAATGACGTTTCTCAATTCGAGTGAAATTCGTTACCATGGCAACCTGAAGTCCACCAATTGCGTCGTGGATTCTCGTTTCGTCTTAAAACTTGCAGATTTTGGTCTCCATTCCGTAAGAAACACAAATGATGCTCCAAATACAGAAGAATACGCCTACTGGCGAAGTAAGTCTTGACACACAAAGTTAAAAGCGAAGCAACTTTTAACTGATTTCAGTTAAGGGCTACGTCGTGCTCACGTCGGCACACCGCTTCCCCTCAAATCAACGAGATTAAGATGATGTAGCCACCCTTGGTTTGGTCACGTAAAAATGTGGGTCCACTCCGTCACCTGACTTTTGCCGTTAGGAAAGAGGTTAAGCAACTCCAAATAATAATATCAGTCATTTAAGATACTTCAGTGGGACTTGCGATACCTGAATCGTGATTCATTCTTCTTGAGTCAATCTTTCAAGTCTTGAAGCGTCCGATTCACAATCTGTTGCTCTTTATTCATGATTTGCTCGATCCACTTTGAATGAGAGGATATATGTATTAATATTTAGTTCAGTTTTTGGGTGTTTCATTCGCGATTTGTAATTCATGTACTATTCACTTGTCTTAACTGATCCGCCATTTGTGATTAACGTTTAAATAATCACCACGTATTTTAATATGATGGTTTACAAGCGAATTAGTTAAGTGATTAACTAGTATATCATGACTACTGACTATAATATGTATGTATGTATGTATGTCTATATGTATGTATGTCTATATGTATGTATGTCTATATGTATGTATGTCTACAGTATATGTATGTCTATCAAACACTTCGAGTTTTAAAAAGGTAATCCTTTTAATTTTCTTCAGGAAAACTTTGGACAGCGCCCGAAAAACTTCGTTCGAGCAATAATTTATTTGTAGAGGCACAGCAAAAAGCGGATGTCTATTCTTTCGCTATCATCGTTCATGAAATCTCCTTCAGGAGAGGTCCTTTCCACGTCTCTTCCGAAAATCTTGAGCCTTATCGTGAGTACCTGGAAAACAAAATTTGTTAATTAGCTGAAACTCTTAAATTACCTCATTTCTGGCTTTGTTGGCACATGTAGAGGAGTGCCAATTTATAAATTCTATTAAATATGTAACTGTGTGCCACTTTGCAAAAAAAAAAAAAAAAGGTTCCGTTCTTCTCTGAAGATTGGAAACGACCTAATTTCCATACCATGATTGCATCGGTTAAGTTCAAAGGCGAAACATTAAATTACCAAACTTTAAATAAATACAAATTTCTGTCAACTACAGTTTACGCATAGGTCATATACAGGGTGTACATAAAGTCAAGATCTATTTTTGTGAAGCACTTGGAAATTATATGGAATTCAATCATAAAATGATAAAGCGGTAACATTTATTAAGTAATTAACAGTAGGATTCGACGTGACGCCCATCAGTATCCCTGCACAGCTCAAATCGTTCCGCAGTATTTCTAAACACATTCTGGAGCATTTGCGGGGTTATGTTATCTGCAGCAGTTCGTATACGTAAGTTTTCAAGACTCGTAATCTTCGTCTGATAGACGTGCGATTTGATAAAGCCCCATGCAAAGAAATCTAAAGGGGTTAAATCTGGTGATCTCGCTGGCCAAGGTCTGTTGCTTCCGCGTCCGATCCAGCGATTTGGAAAACGTCCATTTAGATAATCCTGAACAATTTTGGCATAGTGACAAGGAGCACCATCATGTTGATAGACGACGGTACTAACAATCCTATCCCCGTCGTCTATCAACATGATGGTGCTCCTTGTCACTATGCCAAAATTGTTCAAGATTATCTAAATGGACGTTTTAAAATCGCTGGATCGGACGCGGAAGCAACAGACCTTGGCCAGCGAGATCACCAGATTTAACCCCTTTAGATTTCTTGCATGGGGCTTTATCAAATCGCACGTCTATCAGACGAAGATTACGAGTCTTGAAAACTTACGTACACGTATACGAACTGCTGCAGATAACATAACCCCGCAAATGCTCCAGAATGTATTTAGAAATGTTGCGGAACGATTTGAGCTGTGCAGGGATACTGATGGGCGTCACGTCGAATCCTACTCTTAATTATTTAATAAATGTTACCACTTTATCATTTTATGATTGAATTCCATATAATTTCCAAGTGCTTCACAAAAATAGATCCTGACTTTATGTACACCCTGTATAATATAAATTTATTTTCTCAGGGATTATTCTTGTGAAAATGCCTGCGCTTTATAACCACCAGAGAGTAGCCAAATAGGTATATACGTTTTTAAAATGAGTAAGAGTGAGGCAATTTTTATTATGTAATTTCAGTGTGTAAAATTTATTTATGAAATTATGCATTTAATTTATTTCATAGTTAATTAATATTCCTAAAAACTGCAATATTATAACTATGCAATTCAGGGCGATTATTATTTTTGCAGCCAATCATAGATGTTGGAGGCTTATGACGTAATGAGGCGATTGTAAATTAAAAATGGATGGAGTCATACAAGCATTTAGGGCATTTAAAGTGAATTAAAGTTTGTTTATTGTAATTGTAAATAAATGTAAAATGCCTTTAAAGTACTCTGTAATAATGTAAAAACTTTTACAAACAGTACAAGTTTTTTTAAAATTTCCTTGATATCCGGAATTGTGGAAGAGTGGACCTAAAATTTAGGCATTACATAAAACGGTAAGTAATATATGATAAACATTTTAATGAGTTATATAAAGGTCAAGATTTTGTAGTTAGCTGACCGAAATTTTTTTATTTTTTTTTTTTATTTTTTTTTTTTACAGTGAATTTGAGATATACAAAGTTAGTTTTATCACGATTGGTTATATATATATACTGGCAGTCAAAATTATAGAAGCATTTTTAAAATTAATGTTGATTATGTAATAATAATAAATTAATTTGATTCGTTTTATGCTTTACAGGAAGTATAATGATATCTCTGTCTAATTAAGGAGCTTTCTTCTCTGGTGTTTTGTTTCATGAGGACTTGCAAGCAATTAATCAGTACTGAATGAAATCGTATTTAATGGTGACATCACGTTTTAATTAGAAAAAATTGTTTACATTCACAAAAATATTGATATTAAATGGTTAGAATGTTTTCCTGTTATTTGTATTCGTACATTTGATCTCATTTTCCTTCAGTAAATCATCTCCGACTCGTGAAACTCGCATCTGAACATTGTAAGTTTAACATTGTGTACCCCTTTCTATAATGGCTCCCACAAAGGAAATATCATATAAAAATAGGCTCAAGACTGTAGTTCTTCATGAAGAATTATTAATACATTCTTGATGAGGAACTAGTGTCATGAAGCCATTGTGAAAAAGGGGTACAATGTTACCAAACAATGTTTAGATGCGAGTTTTACGACTCAGGGATGAGTTTTTGAAGGAGAATAGGGTAAAATGTGTTAATACAAATCACAAGAAAAAATTTTAACCATTAATATCAATATTTCTGTGAATATAAAAACAGCAATTCCCTCCTTCACCAAATCCCGCAAATGAGGCGGGATGCTCCAGAGGGGTCGACCGCAAGTCGATCCTGAACCGTCGTTCGAACTCGCACAAAGTAATAAGCAATTATTTTAATCAAAACATGATGTCACCTTTAAATAGTTTTTTTTCAATATTGATTAATTGCTTGCAAGTCCTCCTGAAACAAAACACCAGAGAAGAAAGCTACTTAATTATTAAATAGATATATCATTATACTTCCTGTAAAGTATAAAAAGAACGAAATGAAATACAGTATGTATGTATGTATGTTAGGGCTAGGCCTGGCTAAACTCTGGAGATGAATGCATGGTTGGTGGCTTGTAACTTGGCGTAATTATTAAGATATTATGTATGCTTCTTACGCATAATTTTTTTTAAGTGTCTGGTAGGACGTAGACTACATGATTACTTAAATACACTAGATCTATTCAATCTTTGGTCAGACTAACGCAAATTATGTACGTATTTATATAGTATGATCTGCGGACTTTTATATGTATGTATGTAAATGTCAACAATGACGTATAAAGAAACGGGGGAGCGGTGACCCTGCCTTGGGGAATGGATTCAAGGGTCACTAAGCGATCCAGTGGCGTCTATTCACTGACTCAGATTTCCGCAGGCTGAAAACGCCGTAAGTCCAGCAATATATATGTACCTACACTGTGGTGTACAGTACATTGCAAACTGTAAAATACTTAAAGCATTTAAGTTCAAGTATTTAAGTGGGCTTTTCGTAACTTTAAGTTGCAATTAATAACATTGACCGTATCGGTTCCCTGTTAGGTTTTTTTGGGGGGGGGGGGGCAAAAAAGAGAACTAGTTAATTCCCGGTTAGTGTCTATGCTATTCCCAACCTAATTCTGGGAGAAAACTTTTCATAACCTACAGTATTTTGACACTTAGGAGGAAACCAACAGTTTGAAATATTTTGTCGTTGAATTTTACTGTTTGCGGCAGACGTATAAACAGGAAGTGGATTTTGCATGGAGCATATAAGATCCGGGTGTTTACTTAATGATTTTTTGGGACCGGAAAAGATGAGAAACAAAATAATAGGAGCAGCAGCATATAAGCGAAACAGGTTTTATATGGGGTGGAACGTGCAAAGTGAAACAGGTTAAAAGGACGTAACAAATATACTTGTTCTATTTGTTTTTCTCGGTATAAGCATGTTTTTCTCGGTATAAGCATGTTTTTCTTTGTATAAACAGTCGTGAAGAATTGACTTGCCACTAACCTTTCAGTGCTATTCCTCTTCGTCATAAAATCTGATGGAAAGAATTTATATATTTATTTATATGCTCTTATCCCGTCTTCGTAACTGGGCCGCACATGGTCAATTGCATGAAGCTTGAACGTAGCTTAAAATGTGTACCATGAAGCTTTCAATGATAGCTTTAAAAAACCATCCATTTCGCTCGAGATCTTTTTCACAGTATAATGAAGTTAGTTATTTTTTTAATTAATAATTTATCAAATTTGTATGAAAACAAACAAGATATGATAACCAATTTATTGAATATAATAAAACTTAACAAAAACTATGTTTGTAAAATGTAAACACAGTATTTCCATTTGATACACAAAGCCCCCCATTTAAGCTGAAGGGAACAGTATATGTAGGATACATTTTTGTTTTAAAAACGACGGTTTAGAGTCATTAACCCAACTTCAGTTTCACTGTACTTCCTGCCCGTTAAGTAGAGATTACTACAGTAACCCTTTGACTGTCATATCCGTAAGTTTAACCCTAAAAGGACGACCGCTACATATTGATAACGTTTCAAATACACGCATTCATAACTTAACCCTACAAACAATTCCGGCATTACAGGGTTAAGAGTACACGTGAGGGGTCAATTCAGTAAATTTAACCCTTTCTGTCCCAGCGATTCCATATGGCATCATCAACAAAATGTACGCTTAATTTCCTCAAATTAGCTTCAATGATGTCTTATGGCATTTGAATGTAACAGTTAACTGTATAGCAACATCTGACAGTTTTTTGGACATTGGCCTGAGCATTTAGAACCCTAAAAGAGATACAGAAACTGTATGAAGGGTTATACTCTCATCTAAACTGCCGAAAGTGTGATGTACCATTATGTTTAACAAAGTACAAAAACTGTTTTAATGCATTCCATTCATGGTCGTATGGTCTACCATTGTGTTTAACGAACGTCAAAAATTGCTTTTATTTGTTTCATTCAAAGTACAAAAGTTATGTTAGTTTCTCTTATTACTTAATAGTACCAGTGGAATCATACAATTTCTAGCGTAATTAAATAAATAAATTTCTAAACAGTTTCGTTTGTTTCCATACCGATTTTTAACATTTTTAAGTGTTAAGTTTTTTTTTTTTTAGCTCTAAACAATAATAATTTGGGACAGACGGTTAAGGTGGCACAAAAAAGTGCTTGGGGAAAACGTTAAAAAACTCGACCACACTGGGTATACTTGACCGTTTTATGGTTGAGTGAGTAATTATGAGAATGAGGAACAGAAATAATTTAGGCCATCCTTTTTTCAAAACCACTCGAATATATAGTAATTTTGGCGACTATAATTGATCACAGCTTTATTATGGCACAAAGTTCGATATAAATGCTTCAATACTTTTAATATATATTATATATATATATAATATATATATATATATATATATATATATATATATATATATATGATACACACAGACCGTGCATGGAACAACGAACTCTTCTGGGATAATTAAATCCACTATAGTCCGAATAAGTAATGGTAAATGACAAATACCATAGTTTTTCTTTTTCATGATGCTAGCCCGACGTGGGCAACGGGTCACTAGCAAAGAGGTCCCATAAATATAGCTTCCCTCACCAGCCATCTGCAAAGCAGACAGGATCCAGCTTTGGGACATGGATCTAGGTTTAAAGCAGCCTAGCCCTAGAGTTCCTTGCTCCATGCACGGTCTGTGTGTATCATAAAAAACTCAGGGGACCATTCTGAGTTCATTCCCATATATATATATATATATATATATATATATATATATAACATAAAAAAGAAGACATTAGACAGCTGGAAGGGATCCAGAGAAGTTTCACAGCCAAGATCAACGGGTGCAAAGGACTAAATTACTGGGAAAGGTTACGCGAACTAGATCTATATTCACTGGAAAGGAGAAGAGAGAGAGACACCATTATTTACACTTGGAAAATAATGGAGAAACTAGTCCCTAATCTTACTCTGAACCCTATAACTCCCCAAACAACGGTGGAAAGTAGAAACACTAAGATGTGTCGTATTCCTAAATTGAAGGCGAGACAGGGAACATCCTTAACCCTGAAAGAAAATAGTTTTGTGGTGAGAGGACCAAAACTGTTTAATCAGTTCCCCAAAGACCTAAGAAACACGAAGGGAGTTGCAGTGGACATCTTCAAAAGAAGACTAGACGCCTGGCTAAGAACAATCTCCGATGAGCCGGACGTACCTGGCTATGTGAGGTGGAAAGCACAAGAAACCAACACTTCACCAGGCCAATTCGAGAGGAGGGGCGACAAGCTTGACCTTCGCGAAATGAGGAATCGTAGCGCGGAACCTTTGTAAGGTTGTTAGGTAAGGCGTATATATATATATAAAATGTTAGTCAGTTTAAAATCAGGCAATTTGTAAATTGACTGAAATTTTAGGCAATGTGTCAAATTGTGATATAGACAAAACCTAACCTAACCTTTCTGGTAATGCTGCATATGCATGCCCACTGGTATTTCCCAATATGCTGCCTAAAATTCATTACGTTAGGTTTTGCGTGTATCACAATTTGACACATTGCCTAAAAATTTCAGTCAATTTACAAATTGCCTGATTTTAGACATTGACTGTAACATATATATATATATATATATATATATATATATATATATATAGTTGTACGTATTTCGGGCAAAAAAAGTGCATTTTTTAAAACTGAAAATTCGGTAAAGTATTAACTGAAAAATTGTGAATTATTAAATTGATATACAGTATATATATATATATATATATATATATATATATATATATATATATGTGTGTGTGTGTGTGTGTGCGTGTGCGCGCGCGCGCCTGAAAGAAAAATCATACGAATTTGTAACACACATTAAATGGTGTCAAAGATTGCATTTCATTCCACTTTTGCGTTTTTTTCTAAACGAAATAAATGGATACTCTTCAAAAAAAATCTGATTTTTTTTTTCTTTTTTTATCCGAAGCTAAATTTATTTATTTAATTTATAAACTAGATGAAAGTCATAAATAAAACTTCATGAAAGGAAATATAATATGCAAATGGATTTAATATATAATGCAGAAGGGTTTTTTTCCAATTTGTTTCCATGCATTGAAAATTCAAGAACTTTGCAACATCTTTTTAAAATAGATACTTAATTTTAAAGTTTGCTAATAATTTAAAGGTATACCCTTTTTTTTTAACTTATATATATATATATATAGATAGATAGATAATAGATAGATAGATAGATAGATAGATAGATAGATAGATGACCATGGCGACTGGTATAAAACATTTATTCCAACAAGACGTTTCGAATCAGACTATAGATTCATCATCAGAAAATGTAACCGAGGTCATAAAATAAATGTCAGAAACGGAGCGAAATTCATTATATGGAGCAGGAGACAAAACTAGAATAATACGAAAAAAAATTCGCTACAGACGAGTAAAAGTTAGTTGGTTTATGCAATATTTAATTTTATGGAAGCAGCCACATCATTAAGAGGCGGACGGAGTTGTTTAATGTACGTGTAATCCGATACTCTTAGATTAATAACGTTAGCAGAGAATGACAAAACAGAAAAATTAATCGTAATAAATGGATGATTATAATTAACAGAATGATTACGTACAGCTGACAATTCTGGATGAGACCGGTCGACGTTTTAATCACTCGTGATACGTCCTCGTTTATTACTTCGGTTTATCGAAAGAGACCCACTATTTTAATTTGGACAATTTTTTATTGTTTGTAGTTAAGTTGATCTTAATTTCAAAATTGCTAGTTTGAAATTTAAAATTGGAAATTGAAATTGGAAATTGGAATTGAAACAAAATTGAAATTTAAAATTATTCGAGCTTTTAGAATCTCTACCGATTGGTTGTCATTTCATGGGAAGATGGATTGTCTTAAATCACTTTTTCTTATTAATCTTTATCCATCGAATTTGATTCACGAGTCCTTTTTTTTTCTTTGAGATCCTCTGTTGTTTACTCTTTTCCGTGTGCGAGTTGCAATGCTCGCTACGTAGGTCAAACATGCCTACAATTAAGCAGAGGGTTCATAAGCATCGGGGTGTCTCTCATAGGACTGGTCGACCCGTGTTTAGTCAAGAATTCTCTGTTGTACGTAATTCTTCTGTTAATTGTAACCATCCATTTAATAAAAATAATTTTTGCTTTGTCTGTTAACATTATTTTTGATCTAGAAGTATTGGATTATATGTACATCGAACAATTCGGTCCGTCTCTCAATGATTTAACTGCTTTCACAAAATTAACCCTTTAACGCCAAACTTTTTTGTAGGGTTAAGTCTAAATGTGCGTATTTGAAAAGTTAACTAGAGGCAACATGTGACGGTAAAGGGTTAAGTGCTGTGAAAATCAACTAACTTTTACTTGTCTGTACTGAAATTTCTTTATGCAAATTTTTGTCTCCTGCGCTACACGACGAGTTTCGCTTCGTTTGTAACATTTATTTTATAACATCGTTTAGATTTGATTTTATTACTTTTACGCGTTTGTTTATAATCTCTTAAATTTTCTGGTGAAGAATCTAGTCGGATTCGAAACGTCCTATTGGAATAAATATTTCATACAATCGCCTTGGTCTTCATTGCTGTAGAAACTAAGGTTTCCAAGAAACCGATCCATAGCCTATACCTTTGGTTTTTAACCTTTGGTTAGCTTCCGCCCGAATTGTTCATTCAGACGAAGGTCAAGCTTTTCACTCCACCTTAGACCTACAGTTTAACGTGGAATCCGAACCACGCCCCATCAGCAGCCCAGTGTCTTAACCACTAGGCCACCTAGGGTACCCATTTATCTACCAACCACTTTCTTTATTGTGTGGAAGGATGAACAGCTGGGTTTTGCTGCGCGCCGGCTGCCGTCGGGTCTCGAACCCGGGGCCGATGGATTCGTAGTCAGCGACACTAACCACTACACCACCGAGGCACATTATATATATATATATATATATATATATGTATGTATGTGTGTATGTGTGTATACTGAAAGTTTTTTTGTTTGTGCGCCTTTTTCATCCTTTACATATAATAGATATTATAAAAAACTCTCAGAAAGAACAAAAAGGACCGAGTTTTGCAATATATTTAGATATTTTCTGTACAATTTAGATATTTCATGTGACAGTAATATATTCATAGTATTCTAATCTGAATATGCCAGAGGGTTCAACAGGTTGTATATATTTTATATTTTCAAATTTGTAATCACTTTAGCTCGTGTTAAGGTTGGAGGGGAGGGGATTCTATGAGAGAGTTTAGGGAAAGCGCCTTTTTTACCGTATACAATGATTATTTTTTCAAATTTCACTCGCTTTAAGATTTTAATTTCATTTCGAAATAAAGTATGTCGTCTTTTACGCTATCTTTGTCTTTGCACATCCACTAATTTGTTTTAGGTTAACTTGAGTTAACCTAACCTAGCGTAATCTTACCTCAAGAAAGTAGGTCGTACAAGAAAATCCAACTTGTTTACGAAATCTGACTTAATTGGTAAAAAAGGTGGTTTGCTATTGGTGCTACGGATGTTTTTCGTTTAACGACCTGTGGAAAAAATTATAAACACTTTGGGATTTGGAAAATAATATATTTTTTAATAAAATTACATTTTAGGGTGGAGAAACTTAATTAGTTTTAATTAGAAAATGTGTGCCGATATTTGGCTAAAAATGTGATAATTATCGAAAATATACAATAGCAGAAAATAAAGTAACATATATAACCTGATAGGCTAACCTAACCTAACCTGATAGGCTATCGTACTCTTAACTTTTACAGTTTATCCGAAGAAAATGAATTTGAGAAAGTTGTATGATATGTGCCTAACTTAACCTAACCTATAGCCCAGTGGTCTCCAAAGTGGAGTGCGCCTGCCGATCTAGGGGGTGCGCGAAGAAAATTTGATGATTCTGATTTATCATTGTTTTTTCGTAGAAAGTTTTTGAATTTCAAGAAGATGACCGAGAAAGAAAATACTCGCTAACACAGTCATTCCTAGGAATTTGCGAGATAGTATCCGCGATATCGCTTACTTGAGATTAAAATTTAGCAAACTAAATATCACAATTCGAGATCGCCGCACTATTTTGTAAAATAACAGTTGATTGACATCGGGGAAGATACAAGTTTACGAACCGAATTTCAACAGAAAACTGTGCACAATTGGTGGATTGGATTAAAAAATGAGTACCCAGATTTAGTAAGCGCATCGTTCCTTCCATTTGGATCTACATATCTGTGTGAGGTCTCTTTTTCTGCTATGATAGGTACTAAAACCAAGAATCGAAATAAACTGAACTCGGGACCGGACCTTCAAATCGCTGTATCACAGTGTCAAACCAAGATTTTCAGAAATTATGAAGCACAGTCAGCCACATTGTTCTCATTAAATTATATTGGTAAGTATATCTTCACCCTATCGTGTGTGTATATATATATATATATATATATATATATATATATAATCTTCATGTTCATTTGGGGTGCGTGTTGTTTATTTTGCTGATTAAAGGGTGCGTGATCAAAAACGTTTGGAGACCACTGCTAAAGCCTAACATATTTCGCCACCCTAAAAATGTACTTTTCTTAAGAAACTTATTTTCTAAGCCCAAAAAGTTTTTATAGACTTTTCACAGCCCGTTAAACGGAAAAGAGCCGGCGCTACTTGGGGATTTGGTCATATATATATATATATATATATATATATATATATATATATATATATATATATATATATGTGTGTGTATATATATATGTGTGTGTGTGTGTATATATGTGCATATATGTATATTAGGGTTTTTTCGATATATTTTGAAAAAACTTCACCCAAAATAAAAAATAAAAAATTAATAAAATAATAAATATTGGTTGCTCCTTGGTATAGCTATTGCAGATGGGTCTCTGTTCCAGTGATTTTCCAGAGTATTTAGTGCTTTTCGGTATTGTTGCAAGATATTGGACAATTTATGATAATCATCAGGTAACCAATCTAGAATGGTGCAATGCAGCTGTCTCGAATATACTAATATACTATATTTGCTTTCGGGGTGACATTTTTTTTTAATTCTGAAGAATTAGGCCCTTTTTTATTGTTTTCAAGCAAACATTCATCGATTGATGATACAGGAAACAATATTTATGACAAAATTAAAAAGTCATAACCCTAATGTATATATATGTGTGTATATAATGTTTCAGACCAGCTCCGCGGTGGCGGAGGGGACCCACAATTTTACGTGGGCTCCGAACCACAAGAACATAAAAACAATTTAAAACTAATTAATTATCAATTAAAAACTAAAGATAGAATCTCTCGATCCAGAGGATCAAGTCATAATAGACTACTATCCACAAATATGTTACACTCGATATCTATTTATAACCGACATGCAAATATATCAGATCCAAAGAATCCAGTCAATTTCATTACGGTATCCATCACTACCAGTACCTTGCTAACCAAAAATAAGTCACGGTCCATATCAATTGCGGACCAAGTCACAATTTACAACCATATACATTACAATATATACACTTAGGAGGAAAAGTGTAGGTGTGGCTGTAAAGACTGTACAGTAATGTAGAAATGTGTGTGCATCCATGTATATGTGTATATATGTATATGTGTATGTATATAGGTATACAGTCTACCGCTTCTACTTTCCATCGTTGTTTGGGGAGTTATGGGATTCAGAGTAAGATTAGGGACTAGTTTCTCCATTATTTTCCAAGTGTAAATAATGGTGTATCTCTCTCTCCTCCTTTCCAGTGAATATAGGTCTAGTTCTCGTAACCTTTCCCAGTAATTTAGTTCTTTGCACGCATTGATCTTGGCTGTGAAGCTTCTTTGGATCCCCTCCTGCTGTCTAATGTCTTCTTTTTTATATGGGAAAGTTAGGACCGAGCAGTATTCTAATTTGGGTATGATCAGGGTTTTCAGTAGAGGAATCATTACATT